>VZSZ01008906.1:229865-307813 GCA_013398815.1 Ibidorhyncha struthersii
AGGGAAGGGAAGGGAAGGGAAGGGA
Source organism: Ibidorhyncha struthersii (assembly GCA_013398815.1). Lineage (NCBI taxonomy): Eukaryota > Metazoa > Chordata > Aves > Charadriiformes > Charadriidae > Ibidorhyncha > Ibidorhyncha struthersii. The sequence continues at coordinate 229,891 of VZSZ01008906.1, forward strand.
AGGGAAGGGGGATAACATTTCTATTTTAGCAGCTTTCTTCAATACAGTTTTTGTGTAGCTTTCTAAAAAATTGAGAAATTGAAGGGGAAAGAGTAGATACATACTATACTGACTCCTGCTCCTAAGGCAGTTTTTCTTGTTCATTCACTGATAATCTAATATAAAGAGGGTGCACACTGAAATTAGCTGGATCCAGCTGGGCTCCACTAAGAGCTCTAAGGGCTCCATATGCTATTTGGATGAAAGAAAGATACTAAATAGTTTTTGTCTTCTGTTGTCAGTTTTCTGTCAGTGTGCTAACTGCCCAGCATCTCCCTCCTTCTGTCAGCATGCTAGACACTCAGCTAATCAGCAACACATGGGCAGTGTCATTATGTCAAATGAAAGTAATCATTGGTTTGACGAAATCTCGTTTTTCATTTTTTTTTTCCAAGGGTCTTGGGCAATATTTGAGTGCCTGTCCTCCTCAGCTTGAATCCCAAACTGCTTTAGATGACAGACACCCATTTTCTAGCACCAGCAATCTGAGCATTTGCAGGTGAATAAAACCAGGAACCAAAGGAGCTTTCAACTAGGTAGTGAGGCTTAGTGGCTTAGTGAATTTAGATTCCCATCAGATTAAGCAAGACTGGAAATTGAGTGGCTTTTAGGAACCTAAGTCCCAGCATAAGCAGTATTTTGCAGGCTGGATCCCACTCAATATTTTTATCATCTGATATCTTAAATGAAGCAATTCAACTACCTGCAGCAGCAGTCTGATTTCATTGTTTTTCCACCTTCTGTATCTCAGAGAGTCTTCACCAGCTTTAAACTTATGAAAATACCTCAATTCATTTTATGCAGCTGCATTTAAACAACAAAGTTTGACAGTTTGGGCCTACAACACTCAGTTAGAATATAGCCAGTATAATTGTACTTTTTTTTCCCCCATAGTTCTGAACCAGCGTTTATTTCAAAGTCATATTTTGAATGGAGTCACTGTGAAGCATTACTTCAGAACTAGACAACAGCATTCACCTTATTTGACACATTTTAGTGCTGTTGCAATAGCTGATAACACACAAAAGAGGGAGGGAGGGGACAAGGGGGAGAAAGACATGCCAGGGAATGAGCAGCAAGTGCTTGCACAAACCTTTCTTTCAGTTCAAGTATGTAAAGTGAGATAAATGGTCAAACTGCAGACATACTGTACACAGCAGGAGCCAAAAGCTGCTCCCCAGATTGGCAGCTCCAGAAGCCATCAGCACCGGATCCTCTCAGCAATTACCAGCTCGGAAATGTCCTTCCATTGATCGTGACGGACGTAAACCAGCTGCGTCTCAATAGCGAGAGAACAGAGGGAGGAAGAGCCAGACGGCAGGACACAAACAGCACCAAACACTGAGACCAGCTGCAGCCTGCAGGTCACACTTCCATGTCAACAAAAAAATGTTATTTAATATTTGCCAAACACTGAAGTAATTCATCACAAGGTATAAGTGGATCTATAACGTCTGAGATCGCCCGTTGAAGATTAACTGGACGTATCGCATTTCCAGCACAGCGACCTAAATGGGAAACAAAATAGCCTGAACCTTGTAGGCAAGGCACTTACTCATTCTCTGCGGTAGCAGGGTTCTCATGCTGGTCAGCCTCAGCCGTGTAGTTTAGGAAACCCTCATGCCAGACTGTTGGTATGCATGAAGGATGGTGCTAAAAACAGGACAGTGCCAGCCTGTCAGAATTCAGCTGATGCGAGAGTCTGATCAAATGTACGCAGCTGCCTTCATCTAATCTAGAGCCTGTATAGGACAAAATTACTGTGAATCACCAACTGAGAGCGGAAGAGCGTGATTACTGCTTAAACATAGAGATAAACTGGCAACGAGCAGCTCACTGTTGGAGGATGCCTCTAAAAATATCTGCTTTCTCCCATAGACGTTCTTCAAATGGACACCAGGCTTCTTCCCGTAAAAGGTGGCACTTCCAGAGAGGCAGAGTCTCAGCAAGCTGCCTACACTCACGGGCTGTACTCGCTTCGCAACACTTTTCACAACAGAACAAAGAAAAATCTTTAAAATAGACAGAACAGAGGGAAGTCCTACAAGAACTTCATAGAGAGAAGAAACGATACCACGTATCCCAAAGTGGAAATGAAAAAAGGCTGGAAATGGCTTGTAATTTTTGGTTTATTACTTTTTAGCACATCAATCTCAATTATCAAATCTGTTTCATTTGTATGTAAACAGTGAATAAATATCAATTCAACCCAAAGAGTCGTCTAGCAATGGTAATAACTGACTTTTCTGTTCCCTGACCTCTTACTGTCTGCATCCCAGCCGGACTTCAGTACTGCTAGGCATTGCCTCAGGTAGAGAGGAATGCTCAGATAGTGACTGTGGAGCAAGACAGTTCTGACAGGGACTCAATACTGTCCCCTGTATTGTCCCTTTGAAACTGCTGTTCCCTGCTGCAGGAATGAAGAGGCAGTAAGCTAGCAAGTTATGTATGTTCCCATAGTTATTATGCTATAACTAACCCATAGAGTGCTTCTACAATATAGTATTACACAGGATTTCCTCAATAATTGCTTCAGGATCTAGCCAGGGTTGTTATGCAAAAGCCGTAAGTATGCCTTTAGAGAACTGAGTAATTATAAAAGGTTTTAAATAACACAATTAAGTGTTTAAAATAATAAAATGTATCAAGGTCACAGAGTGATGAGAAAGTGCAACAAGCAGCGTTCTCCTTCGTGTTGCAATGCTCCTTCTGGCACTGTGCAGCACTTGTTACGTGGGCTTTCTGGAGAAGCTTTCTGCATATCACAGAGGGCAGCACTCCATTCCCCTTTTTCTTTTCTTTGGTGGGCACCTTTGAGGCACATGTTTGCTGCTACAGCACACACAGGACTCAAGCTTGCATACAACCTCTTTCGTGCCTTGAGGGTGCAGGTGTTTTCTGCAGACCCAGCTCTCCTTCAAGGCTGGGCTCCAGCGAGGTTTTGTACCCGGACACCTGCCTTCTAACTCCTCCTGTTCCATTTATCCTCTCTGCCATCTTCCACTCCTTACTATCCTTTTGCAAAATTTCCTTTCCACCTACTAACCCTCATCTCTTCTATCCCAGCTCACTAGCTCCCCATCCTGTTTCCTATTTCTGGAGCATATTTTCCATTTCCTTCATATTTTTCTTTTCATAAAACTTACATTTTTACTTGAACAGCTGTGATGTAAATGTGACTTTAAAAGATTTCAAGATTCTCCAAGACACTGGAACTTTGTGATTAGAAGACAAGTTTTTCACAGATGAATACCTCACAAGGTACTGAATTCACAAGTCTAATTAATGTGCAAAATTAACAAATGGTACTACACAGTCAGTGTGGATCCCAAGGCCCCACTTTATGCTTTCATTCCCCTCCTGTCATTCTCCCATGCCACAGTCCACAGTATTTTTGCTTGAAGCACTAAAGATGCATGACCCCACAATTCTTCATGGGAATGCTGATGAAATGCAGCACTTGGATACCACAGTACCAGTTTTTCTGTCAGACTGCAGGGCTGGGATTCCTGTGCCCTAACGCAGGTGTTTAACCTTTAGATGGACAAATCTGAATACAGTAGACAGGAAGAAGCAAACAAAAAAAATCAACATTTAAGCAAAACCTCTCATCTGACCTCCAAACATTTTTTTTTTCCCACAATGTTCCTTCAATAAATTTTAAAATGATCTGTTTCTACTGAGAATAATGTTTGGTGCTGAAAGCTGGAAAGTCTGGTACAGCTTTCTCCTCTGTACAGATCTAGTCAGCACTGCTGGAAAAGGGTTGCCAGAACCATTTGCTTAGAATGAAGAGGGAGAAGTACATGCCTGTTCTGGTTTTCTTTTTCATTCTTTTCTGATTATTTTTAAGAGCTCTCTCATTTTTCCAAGAGCAGTACCAAGGCTTGTCAATACACATCTACCTGAAACTGAAACCCTAACAAGCAAGAATTGATGGATATGCAGCCAGCAAAATTTCAAGTTCACTTCTGATAAAATTCCATCTTTCAACAGCTTTTTTAAGAGTTAGTTTTGCACGGGAGTAAAGGAGAGGTGGCGAGGAACATTCCCTGCTGTATTTTCAAACAAAAATCTTAACTAGCAATATGGTTAATTTTACTTCAATTTCATGTAAAACTGAAAGAAACATGCTTTTTTTTTTTCTTCCTCAGAATCAGTAAGCGTCCTGCATCTTTGTATTACCCATTGTACTTGGGAACACCCTCTCAGTATAATGTAGCTGCCTAGCTGTTTCTGACAGAAACCAGTTTAGCCGCAGCACAGACAAATTCTGCCCTAGAAGTCAGATATATTAGTTAATAAGCAAAAGGATGAAGGAACAAGCCTGACAAGAAACTTCCAAGTGATGTTGTCAGGACAAGGACTCGTCTCAGCATGATCCCAGCAAGACAATCCACTGGGGAGAGACAAAACTCCCCACGTAACACACGAGCGTTTGCTATAGTCAAAGCTTTCAGCATGACAGAGAGGAGCAGAGCAGAGCAGAGCAGGACTTTGCCCTGCCTGGAGGAGATGTGAACTTCTGATCATTAATAAAAGGAGGATGACTGACAACTGATGAAATCAATTTCCTTTATCACAGCTGGTGGTCTCGCAATTAGCAAAGCATAGGGCAATTACAGGACTTAAATCTCTTCCCTTTTAGGTTTTGTGGGTTTGTTTAGGTATTACTTTACATTACTGTATTACTCCAGCACTTCTCGGGCTGAAATGGTTTTTCAGGCTGTGTGCCGAGGTCTCCGTTCTGCAAGCCGATCCGTGCAGTCAAACCAGAGAAGTTTGCGCACTGGTGAGGGGCTGCGTTGAGGGTGGGGCTCCCCGGGATGAGGGTGTTGGGGATGAGGGTGTTGATTGCTTTTAACACCCCTGACTTCTGAGCACCACAAAAAATCAGCAGCAACTCTGAAAGAGGTAAGAAAGTCTGTTGTGGGGAAGCCTGTTACAAGATACGGGATTGTCATTCCTGTTCAAGGTTCCCTATGCAAAAAAAAAAAACAACAAACAAACCCAAGTTGATCTTGATTTGCCTTTCAGAGAGACAAAAGGATAAACAGGTGATGTGTCGTCTTGGGTAATTCATGTATTTCAACACTTTGAAAGAATATGTAACATTATTTGTACTGTTTGCATTGGCAATGTGTACTTACAGCATCCAAATCGCCTCAGAGGCATACTGTGCTGTGCACACATGCCACAGAAGCCACTGCCCCCCCTCACCACCTCACAAAGGAGTTTCTAGTCAAAATAAACACAACAGACAAAAGGTGTGAAGAGAAACCACAAATACGGAGTTGAAATGTCCTTGTTTGCAGCGAGGCAGCAGCGAGGCAGCAGGGAACATCCTTATGTGAACTCCAACCAGGCATACCCTTGCTCAGCTCCACCAGGAGCTTTTCCTAGCTCTCAACCCGTTACTGAAGCTGGTAAGTCAGGTCTTTTCTTCAAAACTGACCTACCCTCTTTCCTTCCTTTCAAAAGACGGACTGGAAAGAATGTCCACTTCTAACCAATAACACAGTATTTAAGGCTCAGTTCTGGTTTGTGGGAAGTGGAAGAGAGCAGGAGGAAACAGAAAGGAAGTTCTGCCTTGCTTCCAGCATGTTTGTTTTGTGCCGCTGTCAAAAATCTGCACAAATGGAGACACAGGTAGGCCTAACTCACTAGGCAGGTAGTTTGTATATGCCCATGTTAGGTGATGCAGTGTCCAAACACCTGCGTTCTCTCATGAATCCCCACCATCGCCTTTATGGTTTCTTGTCCCCACAAGAAAAAATGGGAATAAAAGACTTCCTTGTTCCACAAGGTTGTTGTGAATAGAAATACATGAAAGGGATAAGATGTTTAGACCCCATTTTAAGGGAATAACCCTTCTGTCCTGCAAGCATTATTTTAGCAAAAAGCACCTGAATGTTACCAATTTTAAGATGGGCACTTTTTTAAAGTGCCAAAATATGTGTCCAAATACATTTTAGCAGAAAACTCAACATACATTGTCCTTTAAAAAGGACAGATCCTTCTCTGCATCAAGTTTTTAAAACTTCCTCAAAAACAGCAACCTGTCCTTCACCACCGCCACCCCCGGACTCTTACCCAGGAACTCCACCGTGTGCCTAACTAATCAGTGTTGTGTTATGATTACCATAGCGACTGCAACTCAACAGCTGCCTTGACATTTCATCTTCTGCTGCTTATAAAATGCTTTATTTTTGCCAAGGAAAACTTTTCTCAATTATTTAATTTTTTTTACTACACACTGTTCACTCCACTTACAAAATAAACATTTAGGAAAAAAATCAGCGGAAACTGTCTTGGTTCTAACCACATATTTTGCTAATTGCTTTTATTCTTCTCTCAAGAGAAGTCTTTAAAATTACTTTTAAAGGTTTCTGAGGCTGTACACTAAAAAACTTATGCTTTATTTTGCAGATAAACTGATGATTGTGCCCTACTCTGTAGGGCTACCACAGGTGGCCAGTAACCGTCTCCAGCCTGCAGGTGCAAAGGTATCTCCCCAGCCTTACTCAGCCTCCTTACGGGGAGACACCAACCCCATCCTCACCCTCCTAGCTATTCAAATCCAGCCATCCTGCTTTGCTGTCTCCCCATTTTGCTGCTCACTGTCCCACCAAATCTTTCAGCTCTCAGCTCTGTCAATCACACACACTTCCCATTGAGCTTTAAGACAGTCACCACTTCTGTCTTTTGAGGAGGTGAGGAGATAAGACAGTAGAGAATATGACTAAACATGCCTTTTTGCTCCTGCCCTAAAAGAGGGAAGGTTGTGCATGATGAAGCACCAGGCTGGTGGGGAAGTTCCCAAGCATGTTTGGGGGATGCCAGAGTACGCAGCAGTGGAAGGCCATGGTCCCTTGGTGGTGACACACCTGAAGGTGTTATGTTTCATGTACGGACAGGGATAAGAAACCACCGTACAGATTTTAAGTATATACAGATGAGCTCTGCTAATTGACAATTCATTTCAGTGCCACTCATTTCACAAACAACAAGCAGTTTTTAATTAGTTAAGCTGGTCATCCCCTTCCTTTTCCAAAAGGAGAGAAGACCGCAGCTTTCCTTTGAGCAGCCTGGGAGGTGTGAGAAAGCACCTTCTCTGCAACCTTTCAAAGCGCTTGCCCTTGAGATGCTTTCCCATCCTATCCTGCACTTGAGCATGTCTCAGATAGTCTGGTGTCAGGAGGGTGTGGGCTGGAGACATGTTGGGGCATGGAGATGTGCGCAGGACATATCAAAAAGCGGTTGATTCAAAATCTCAGTAGGTTGGATCATCTGCAGCCTGGCCAAGGTAGGAGACGCAGGATGTGTGTGTGTGTGTGCGTGTGTGTTGAAGGGATTTTGACAATGGTAAGAATAAGATTAAGACTTGGAGCTGTTTGGGCTGAGAAGGATTAGGGTTTAAAATGAAAGCTTCAAATCACTTTAAAATGATTTTTCTTTAATTATCAGATACAACGACAAATTAGAAATAACAACCCTTATCTGAAAAGCACGTATGTTTAAAATAAGGAAGAAGGAAAACACCTTTAGAAGCAGTCAGCTTCCTATCTTATGCTTTTGAAATCTAGCCGATGGCTCACAGAACGGATCTCAAATATGTATATATATAATCCCCACGGCTAAAAGTAATCTATTTTAAAAGACAAGTGTTTGCTCACATGAGGAACATTGTACTCAAGCATTCAGTCTTTGTGATCCATATGGATTTCATCAACTTGTTTGCCAGGAATTTAGGAAAAACAAACTTTATTCATGTTCCTTAGAGAAATGAATTCTGTTCATGGTTTGTGCAAAAAGAAATACAGCTTGGGAACAAAAAAGCCCGGGGCACTCCTGGAACTGGAAGGTCAGAGATCCAAAATAATTGATCCGCTTAATATGTGAAACGAGTGACTTGCAATGGCATCTTCATCAGCACTGGAAGTACATGGTTTCAGCTTAGAAAGTGATTTCATGTCACATCCCATAAAGGGCCCCCAAATGTGAAGTGCTTTCACAAGCCGCCCTGGAACCAGGCACTCCCACTGCTCTGAGAACAGCATTAACTCCAGATCCCAGGTTCCCTTTTCTGCTCTTCCTTTGTCCCTCAGTTGTAACATAGGGTGGATTGCATGTACTTTCTGTATTGGGCAGGGGATGGAAAAGGGGAACCACTCTCCAAGCATGGAGACAAACCCCCATTTTCTCACGCCCCTGCCCGGTCTCCTGGTCACCACACAAGCACCATGTCCCTTCTTTCCTGATCTCCCCTGGGTCTTGGGACTCCTGTTGTCTTCGTCTAGACATGGACAAGCTTCAAGAGAAGACTGGAGGCTCTCCCACCTCCCCGGCCTTGCTCCAGGGCACTGCAGGAGGACATTTTCTGAAGATATGGTAGAAATCACTGAGCTTCCTTGGGACCTGTGTTTTCTTGGGAAAGGTTGGCCCTCTCCTGCACTTGGATGAATGTAAAATCTAAGAGCTCACCACTGTGATGATATAAAAAGAGGAAAGTTAACAAATGCTAGAGGAAATAGTCCCTGCAAGGGCAGGAGGGATCTGCCAAGACCAATCATTGCATGAGTTCATTTCCTCTCTGTCCGTCGTTTCATGACACAGATTTACCTCAGGAGGCAAATCCTGAGGCTTGTTCTTCCAAGCACGGGCACCTACTGCTACCTAAACCATACCTGAGACGCCTATGTGCTATTCTGAAACTCTTATTCTGCATCTTTAGGGAGCTGACTCCCAGTAAAAACTGTTTTTTGGAGCTTGTTAACTTTTCTGTGTCTTGCAATATTTCTAGACAGAAAAAAAATGAAGATTTGTCTCATTTGTTGTTACATGTTCAGGTGGAGAGAAAAAAACAACTTCAAATGAGAACCTTTTCAACTACCTTAGACCTCCAACTTAAAGATGGGGTGTATAATCCACTAGAACAACATGTACCTGGAGACTCACCTTTTGGGAGCTAAAGTTAGATGAAATGAGACTTACCCCAAATCACTCTGTACGACACCTTGGTGTAGCGGTTTGTGTACAAATAATTTAGTTATATAACCCTATGTTTGGTTTTCTGAGGTTGATGAAAACCTGTGAGCCTCTACATAATTTATCAGTATTTTGTTTTCTGTATCAGAAAGAACAGGATGTTTCTGGAAGATATGTTAACATCTGCAAACAGAGGCATTTATCTGCAACAACACTTTCTGTAAAAGTACAGTCTAATGCAGGAAATATATATTCTGATTCATTCTTAAAGCAAATAATTATGCAGATTAATCTCTATACTGACCAAATTTAAATAGCCAGGCCTAAAACTAATGCATTGCAAATCTTTATGGTTGTGACATTATAATATGGTATCTCATCATCTTTTAAAGGAAGCTGTATTTCTGCTCTGTGAGAGGTTTGTTACATTGAATTAACGTTGCATTAGAACCCTTTCAGTAAGTCAAATGGCATTACTCACTCATATAGCATTCTTGGCAAGTCTCAAAAAATGGTTTTAATATTTAGGAACTACAAGACAGAGCCAGACAGTGATTCGATGTTTAAAACAGGATGAGGCACCTTATTTCAAAATTGCAGCACAGGGGAAATAAAAACAAAACAAAAAAAAAAAAACAAGAAAGAAAAAAAATGTCTTTAGGTTCTTAAGCCTAAAGGCACCTACTTTTGGTAAACATTTCTACGTACCCTTGCATCCTGACCACAGTAGAGTAATTTAGCCTTTTCTTCACGTTACTGTGAAAAATAACTTGTGAAACTACAATTATTCTTCAAATGATGCTAAGAAAAATGTCTGTAGCTTATCTGTTCTTAGAAAACGAACCCGATGTTTTTCAAGGGTGGGTGTGCAACCTGCACAGCCTGGTTCTGGCAGGGAGGGAGGGACTGTCCTCTTCGGTCCCCAGCTGGAAAGGCCCCAGCAGTGTTTCCTCTGTCCCTTTCTCTGTCTGAGCAGTGCAAAGGGACCAAATCACATGAGCAAATCCATGGTTACCCCTGTTTAGCATTCAGATGATGACACTTGGCTTGCCTTTCTCATGGCAACAACCACCCTCAAATGCATTCAACTCGTTGGCTGTCCATCTCTCAACGAGCCTTCAGGTGGCTCTTGGATACACACTAAGAAAGTGAAAAATCCTGTGCGTCATGGGTTAATTTTTATGCCGATGATGACTGTAGCTGATTACTTTTTAAACAAATGCCTGATATACACTGCAACTGGCTGAGTGCACAGCCAAAAACAGACCACAGGAAATCTCTTTGACAGCCAGGAAGGCAGAATTGTTAACTGGGTCTGCATTACAGTAAAAAAAAAGAAAAAGAAAAAAAATAAAAGGTAAAAAAAAAGTTGTGAGATCTCAGGGAGAAAAGTTGATGCTACAAAAAAAACCCACAAATGGTTGTTTTCTAAGAAGAGATATCTATTAATAGCACATACATAAATAACTCTTTCCATTTTATTTGAAGGATTATTGTGGCTTTTCACCCTAGCCTTTTTTCAACGGAAGTAAAGAAGACTGTGGTACCAAGCAAATAAACCAACCTGATATAAATTTCTCTCTGGAGATAAGAAAGCACACTAGGTTATTTATTGCTATATTTTTATATTTTGTTTCAGTTCTCCTTTGATCTATGTTAACACAGGCATTAAACCAACAGCTTAGCGTCACAATACACGGTACGATATTGAAAGCCAGTCATGTATAAGGGAGTATCAAATTGTTCATTTAGAGTGAGTTAGAAGTTTTAGTTAATGCAGTTCTCCAGGGTCTAGAACCATACAGATAAAATGTTTATCGGCTTTTTAAAACAGTAGATAGAGAAACTGTGTGTACTCCTGTTTTTTAAGGTATAAAAATCTGCAGCAGCCACCGGGGTTGATTCTCCTTCCAGTTACGGTGGTGTAACAAGAGTTGCTTCACAGACGGCAGAGGAATTTCAGCAGTAAATGAAAAAAGAATAAGGCTCATTGTGCTTTTAATTTTGTTTCATGTAGGCAAGAGGGGAGAAAATTGATTTTAGTCCCAGCCTTTTTTTTCTCATACATGTCACTGATGCATTTTCAACCCTTGGAGAATTGGTGAATGTGGGAATACAGGCTCTAATACAAAACACTTGGCCTGTTTTCAGTTCCTAACACATACTCCAAAGTTCATGTTATGGTTATCAGAAAGAATCTATGAAAAATGAAGCTGCACACAACTGCAGACCATCAGCGTGGCTTAACCCCGTCAGGCGGGGATGAAGCAGGAAGTGCTTTGTGACACTGACTGGCAGAAATACAAACTGATGAAGAAAACACGCGGCAGGAAAGAGGGTCTTAGATGGTGAGTTAGAGCCGAGGACATTAACTTCAACTATACTCTGCCAGGGCCAAGATCAGAGGAGCCTGACATACTTGTTAAAGGTTTCATCAAAAGGATTAGTTCCAGCAGCTTTTTTTAACCTTTCCTACAACACAATTTACCCAAAGGTGGCTGAGGGCAACAGGGGCTGCCCTGTGAGATAACATTTTTAATTGTACAAATGCCATTCTTGATGTCATAATCCTGAGGTTAATGCAGTTGCAGGTCCCAAACAGATGTGCCGTAGACTGCCCATCGCACAGAGAGGTGGCCACGCAGATGGTTAAAATGGCCACAGTTCAGCAACAAATTAAGCAACCTCCCTGGGTATTTTCCTACATTGCACCCATGTACTTTTGCACTCTATTAAACATTCTTAGCCCCTATGTAAAACAAACAAACAAACAAAAATATTCATACAATGTATCGCCAAGTATCAACAGCCAAGTATAGCCACTGCCTAATGAGACAGCTCAGGGAGAGGGCAAGGCGGTCTGTGAAGAAAGGAAAGGAAAAGGAGAAGAGCCCAGAAAACATCTGGATACCACCACGTTAAATCTTACACCTTGTTGTACTTTGGCAGTACTGATTAATAAGAAATATGTTTTTTAAAAAGAACCTTGACATCTTTTGTTAAATTCAAATACACCTGCTAGATTTTAGCAGAGGTCATATTTTCCATGCAGGGAGAATCTGTCAACAGGTTTGCAGATGACGTGCTCTCTTCTTCCTTAAGAAAAAACATTTCTTAGAAGAGATGCTCACACCACACAGTTCAAAGACTAAGGTGTTCTTCACTTTTAAACAGAGCAAATGGTTTCCTCTGTGTGCTAATCTGTCATCTGTACCATCAGTTTCCAAGTAGGGAAGCACACCTCATTGGTGTGACTCAAGCACACGAGTGTTCCAGTCCAGTTAAGCAAATGAACTGAATCTGGGCAAGTTCTTTGTGGGCACCAGCTTAAATATTTCTTCACCACACTTCCAAAATGTGCAGCATGGGACAGAATAGTTCAGAGGCATTCACATGGGGATGGGAATAGGCGAAAAGCAGCAGGCTAGGACACTGGGAAGGGGGACAGCAGTTTTAAGAAAAGGCAATTCCATTTTTGGGGTCAGAATTTAGGTTGGCTGTCACTAGGAGGTGCATCAAGTTGGGTCACTCTCACATAGACTTCAGAAAGGCTGGGGAAAATCAACAGCTGGTCGGATTCCTGTTTCGTATGTGATCTGCACTGCTTACAAAAGAGCAGTTTCTCCTCTCAGGTGTAGCAATTGTGACTCAGCATCTTCTGCCCTTAGTTATGACCCTGGTTATTGGAGGTAACAGTGCATCACAAGACTGAAGGGTATCTCACCATAGATCCACATTTCTCTGGTAATGGCCACAATCTTGTATTGCACATCTGGGGGAGGAGTTAAGAGATCATGTGACAGGATGAGAGAGAATGGCCTCAAGTTGCACCAGGGGAGGTTTAGATGGGATATTAGGAAAAATTCCTTCAGCAATAGGGTTAATAAGCATGGGAATAGGCTGCCCAGGGAAGTGGTTGAGTCACCATCTCTGGAGGTATTTAAAAGATGTGTAGATGGTTTAGTGGTGGACTTGGCAGTGCTAGGTTAAAGGTTGGACTCGATAATCTTAAACGTCTTTTCCAACCTAAACAATTCTATGATTCTGTGATGCTTTGATTATTAAGGACATGGTTTAAATTTTGGATTTTTTTTGGTTATTAAATCCCATCTTGAACCATTTCATTTCTATGTACCAGCTGGGCCTTATGGTCTTAGGCCATGCCCAAACTTCAATAGTGTTGTACTAATGCAGTTTATCCCTGCAAGAACTACATTGTATAGAATACATCTCTTCAAACAAGTATGGCTACACAGTAATTAGGGATGAAATTGCCACACAAATCCTATCCTGAACTGCTCCTCATTTCTACATCCTGCAGCATCTGGCAAGGAAAACTGTGTATTTGCAGAAGATACGTAAAAAGAAGGTTACTTTTCCTAAATACTGGATAAGATGGGAGGGGAAGAATCATAGAAGGACTATTTAGCATGGTGGAGCCAAGTTACTCAGCAAGAAAACTGATGGAATTGGGAGGGGAAGGGGTTATTTAAAACAGGAATTGGGGAAAAGCTAACAGGTGCTGGGGAGCACTCAGGTCAGAAAAAGACATCTGCTAGAGATATCAAGAGCACAAAGGTAACTCTGTGTCTGGGAGTAGAGGGTAGGATAAAAATGACAACTGAACAGGAAATGGGAAAGACTGGGACTGTAGAGGTACATCCCAGCAAAGAAACAGGGTGTCAAATGGCGGAGTAAAATACAAACAGACACACAAAAACTGTGAATACAGACACTTGTGAGGAGCTTGGGGGGGGGGGCGGGGGGGAAGCAAGAAAAGAAAAAAGAAACAGGTGCATTAGAAAGGCTGGCACAGAGGGAGGAGGATAACATAAAAGCATTTCTGAAACGTGATGGAGTGGTAAATATTAAGGCAGAAATATCCCACCGTTAGGCTTTATAAGTCAATGAGAAGTCTTTGAGAGACTCAGTAGCTCCTATAGACACTACAGGCTTGACTCAAAATTGTTAGTTGTCCTACAAGCTCCATTACATAGGAGATCTGATAGGACTTTCATAATGATCCTCTGACTAAAATACAGAAATGAGTCTATAAAATATGACAGATGAACAGATTGGCTTGCACAGATGAAACAATTTATATCGTTGGTTCTATGTCATTTTAAGTCATTGAAAGCTGATCTTTTTCCTTTAACAAGTATGTGACTACATTTAGTCAGCTTATGGTAAAGCATATTGCAACATATGCATTCATTCGTTTAAAGAAGTGAGTGAAAAAAGAGTTAAAAAAATAAACTGCCAGAGCCTTTATGCAATATACTTTTGTTTAATACAAAGAACACAGAACCCTTTCAGTTAATTGCATGTTTGATCATCAATATCCTGTCTTTTGCAAGTAAATACTCCCACGCAAGAAATTCAAATAAGGTACTTCTGAGTATAGAAGCTTTCGACTACTTTCAGTTTATTTATCTAGGTTATTCCACATGTTGGTGTTCATCTTTCTCATAACAGGACTTAAAAACAATTCGCTTGATGAGCTTTTATTAAAGGCAATAAACAGAGCTAACAATGTGAACTGAAAGTAAACATATAGGACCAGTAGCATCGTATAACACGACAGGATTTATGAAACAACTGCCTCAGCAAGAACACTTGATTAGACTTTTGTTCCAAAACCATCTATACCTAGGACACGTGAATTCACACTCCATCTCCAAATTAACTGTTTTTACAAAAGGTGAGCACTGCTTTGCTCCTGCCGCTTCTACAAAGAAACATTTGTGAGATAAGGGTGATCAATTTACACCAAGTCTGTGGCAAAAGTCCTATTTGTGGTAGTAGTACAGGACAAGGTCCCCACACCAAAAGCTACCAAGGTGTCCCAGACATCTCAGCCCAGAGACAGAGATGTCTCCTTTCTGCAGGTGATTCTCGCTCCTTCGTTTGCCTACACAGGCAAAGCAACTTTGCTCTTAAACTTAGCTGCTTCTTTTGATTTCAAGTGCATTTAGGCTCCAGGTTTTGAGTATCTCAGGTTTTGAGTCCTGGGGACTAAAAGCCAGGTCTAGAAAAGCTATGGCTAGAACTGGCATTGCAGGGTACGTAGAAACGTTCATATGTCATGTAGCAAGACACAGTGAAGTGTGTTGGTTCCCCAAGGCTGACATAGGCCTACCTGGTGGACCTGTTACTTGGGAACTGGAAGTCCTCTAGCCCCCACAGCCTGGAATTCATGTCAGGCAGCACAAGCGAACACTGGTAAGTACTCAAAAGGAGACCATGGTCCAAGCTCCATGCAGCTATACAAAGCAGCTACCAGGACACAGCCCTTGTCTATGTCTCTAAGGCCAAATTTGGATTTTCAAATTCTCTGTTTAGGGGCCATGTCACCTTGGAGGTACCCAACTCATGGTTTCTATAGTAAACTTCCTTTGGTACCTAAATACCTTTCTCCTGGGCATGCTCACAACAAGCTAAGTTTTGGTGGTGTCAAGCAAGCGAATTCACATCTAAAGACAGACAATTCACAGACTTTGTACTCCTCTGCCTACAAAGGCCAGCCTGGAAACTGGTTTTGTGCCATGTCATTCTACATCTCTACAAACAAAGTAGGCACTGAACTGCATGGACCAGCATCCCTCCATGTGGAATTCATGGCCAAGACCGGTATCTTGGACATCGGCTATTAAACCAGACATTTCTCACAAGTGGCAGTCAAAAGAGGAAAGAAAGGCCTCGTATCTCTTACATTGCCAGACAATACTTTAACCCTTGCTCCCATCTTCTGCTGGTCTTTATGAGAACAGCTGCACTAAGGTAACTAACTCCAGGAGTTGCTTCATAGCTGTGACCCCAATTAACAGGAGGTGTTTCTTTGTAACCTCAAAGTAGGTGTTTCAATTTCAGAAGTAGTGCCTAAACCACACTATCTCATAAGTATTTCCTAATAGCCAGCTAAGTTTTTCCACTCTGCACTGACTTCTGCGGATCTGCTTTCTGGCACTTTCTCTCCTCATGGTTTGATTTCACTACTGGCAAAGACATGGATTCTTCTAATCTAATGTCAGCAGTCTGAAAGATGAATGCATTATCTAAGATAGCCCTCTAGGCTCCCTCTACAGTAAGTGGAGAGCAATTGGTATTTCCAGACAGTGCCACATCCCTTACCACAACAGGCCCATCTAAGATATCGGGTTGAATCCAAAAGTCTAAAAGGAACATCTGAAAGAAACAAGGTAAGATGAAATTGTGAAATATAGTACCAGTTAGAAAAGTTTCCCAGTTTCTACTCAACAACACTGAGAATTTTTTGAAGGCTTTACCTAAGTCCTCGATACCAAGTGGGTGTAAATCAGTCAGCTAGTTCCTGTGACTGCAGAAGCTGAATACGTTATCTTCCAACTCAAGGCTATATAAGGCTTTCCAGTCCCAAACAATGAATATTAGAAATGGCAAAAGCCTGTGCAACTCAGAGCCAAGCACTGACGATGTCTGAAGTCAAGCTAAAAATATAGCCCCTGTCCGGATCCCAAACAAGGCAGGCAACAACTACGGATGGTTATAGGGGATACAGTGGCAGGGATGCACAAACACACGCACAACAAAACACAACATTACACTATCACTGCCTTCTCACCCTGCCTGCTACCTCTGTTCAGTGTGCTTCCTGGAATTTCTTACAAGTATGTAGTTATTTTACATTCATTCTGAAAGATGTTTTACCAAGTTGGTAAATGCATGTCAGAGAGGGCTTGGCTGCCTGATTTCCAGGTTTGTGTCATGTAACTCGTTAAGTCAAACAGTTTTTCAGCAGTCCTTGTTGAGTAATGCAGTGCCCATTCAGACTTCTGTTATAATCCCTGTTCTCACACATTCTTAGCACGATGCAAAATTTTCCCCCAAATCCAGAGTCATCAGTTCAGCCATTTCCAAACCTTGTGTAAGACAGCCTCCTACTTTGAATTCCTGCTCGCTGCAGCAGCAGTAGAAAGGAGACTTCAGTGCCCAGAGGTCAGTGTTTGGGAAGACCCTTCTGTAACTTTGGAGCAGGTCCATCTTTCTTCAGCTGATCTTGTTTCTTTATACAAACTAAACTAAAGTTTGTTTAACCTCTAATTGACCAACCTCTAGTGGTAGGTTTCCATGGTCCCCTAGTCTAGTTTAGTATTTAGTCACACTTTATGTGAGAAACACTTTTTTGCCAAAACTTCCCTCATTCCAGTTTAATGAAACTATTTCTTCTCCCTATGGACCTGAAAAGAAGATCATTCCCCTCATTTTGGACATTAAATTTAAGTGTTATCATCACTCTCCCCCCTTCCACTGCATCTTCTTACATTATGCTGGGAATGAGCAAATAGCTTTGGTAAGCACAAACTGTCACATGTGTTAAAGGTAGAAGCACCATCCAGCTTTCAAGGAAGTCCCATGTGTTGTCCCTTTGGGTTGTGGGATGTTTTGTGGAACTGTTGCACGTGTCTCTGTATTAACCTGGTCGTTCTCTGGGTACCTTGACTTTCAGCTGGGAACTACTTTTGTTTGCTCATGGTAGCATTTAGCTTGTCTAAACATAAGTAGCTAACATGTAGTCAGTTAGCCTAAGCATACTGCTTGGGTTAGCCCTGAATGAAGGGAGAGAAGAATCCCTGGAAAGAGAGAAGGATTCCTATTTCAGACCATTCTGCTTAAGTGGGATGAATCCATCACCCCTGTCCACCGAGGAACCTTAAAGGATGAGTTTAACTTGCAGCTAGAGAGGCCTTGACCCTAGCAATCAACTCTGGGATCACAAACTGAGTTTTCACATGTCCATTTCACTAAAAAAAATTGTGTTTTTCAAGTGCAGACTTTGCAGGTGACAGCATAAGAAGGCTTTTACCACTTTTCAATCAAAGTCACATGTGGTGCTCTAGGACAGCAGCAATACAGCCTAATCCTACCCAAAGTGGGTTGGGACCCCATCCTGTTAAGGAAAGGTTTTGTACAACTTTACATGCGGTACGTGAGTGCTGTAGCACTGGTGGGAATTCATGTGACCTCCATGGAAACAAGGAATTCCTGACCTGGATTTAAATAAAAAAACTTAGAAAAAAACCATGGGCTTGAAAAGGCAGAACACAAACCTATTCATTGGGTGTGGCCTGGTGGAGACCGTAAGGTTAGAAAGCGTTTGGCCATGCTGGTGCATGGCTTGCTTTTTATAATCTCAAAAAAAATACCCCACAGAAGTAGCAGGGCTCCCTCGAAGTCCAGGAGGATGGTGGTAGGTAGGATATTTTCCCTGCTGATGTTCAGATACACTTGCTGGCACTGCACCCTGCACTTTAATTTACTGTGACACTGTGTCAGTCTATCCCTGAATAAAGATTAGGGGATATGGTTTTGTAGAAGCACCAAGAGTTTCTTTCTTTTTTTTTTTTGCTTTCTTTTTTCTTTTTTTTTTTTTCTTTCTTTTCCCTTCTTAGTATTGAATACAGAGAGGAAAAGGCAGGCAGATGCATGTCATAAATAAACCCATAGTGAACAAAGAACAGATCTCCTGAGGAACTTGCTGTCTCAGTACTTGGAGCACAAAGAAATGAAGTAAGCACGGCCCTTCATAGAGGAAGTCCTTCACTTCCTCAAGACGTTCGAACATGCCGAGAAAGCAAAACAATTTCACAAGGCCAAAGTATATGGGCTTCTAATCCCATGAAAGTAGTATATGCTCTGTTGCAAATCCAGAGTCAACAGAGCTTTCCTTTAACACAGGCACAGCACAGTTAAACCATGGGTCTAATACCGATAAGGTTGTTATCACTTAGAAATTCTTTTAGAAAGTGTCAGGTTTTTCCTTGCAGGATTAACGTAGAGATTAGAAAAAATTATCTTGGTCTCTCCTTTTTTCTCCCTTAGCTAATTCAATGGATTATAACATAGGTGGACCTTAATGTGCTTCAGACCTGGGGGGCAACAGAGCTAGAGCACAAGGAAAACTCACAAGTATTTTAAAACACTATCTGCTTTAACAACTCTGATCTGTAGTGATTCATGTACTGTAAAAACCCTGGAAAACATCAGGAACAAATATGCAGAACTCCCCATACATTGCAAGGAAAGGCTGGTAGGATCTGCTCTATTTACTCGGCAGTAATTATTTTATTTCCCTTTCAGCAAATCCCCTACAAACAGAGCTGCAGGCGGGTGCAGCATTAGGGATGTGGAGAGGAGCCAGACATCCCCCGGCTCCTCGGGCCGCTGCTGCTCAGCACAGGGGCTGCACGTCGGCAGCAGTGGGGCGACGAGGAGACGACAGCTGGGGCCAGAGGGAGCCGGAGGGAGGAACCGCTCCGATCGGCACAGCTCTGGCCACAAATATTTACTGATAAGCACTGCTGGAGCGATGATGGTCTAGGGACATAAGCAAGGAAGAATCTGGAAGGAGAGATCATGTCTTTTATTAGTCCTAACCAATATCACTGGGGAAAAAAATAAAGACAAGATTTCATGACCTAAAAATGAGCCACTATATCTGGAAGTTGTCTGTTTTTTCAGTGGTATCAGTGGCCTCTCCCCACAGCTCGTGGTTCATATGTATTTCCAGATCAGCATTTTCAGCTATTACATTTCTAATCCAGTCTTTCAGAAAGCTGATGGGAAAATTAAAATCAAAAAGCCACCGATCACAAGCCAGAGGGAGACGTAAGTCAATAAATAGACTGGAAAGCCATTATAACCCTAAGAATCACCTGATCCTTGCCAGCTGCAATTTTTGGACTCATGCACATACCTGTTTTGACAGCTCTCAGTAATGGCATGTGCTGAGGAAGAGAAAAGGGAAGGAGGCAGTAGCTGGAGTTCCCAGCTTACCCATGGCAGTGTCACAGCAATTACAACAGACTGGGACGCAGATGGAGCTGGATCCTGCTTCCAACTATGGTGGAAGACGGCCAGGAGGGACAGTAAAGATGTAAGATGGCCAGTCCACAGCAGAGCCGTGACTCCTCGAGCAGTGTGGTTGGCCCCAGAACTACAGGCAGCATCTGCCCTTGCACCATATGTAGGGGCTCTGTTCTTATTTTCACCAGACTCACGCTCAGTCTCGTCACCACCTCCCATCTTTGGTCTATTCCTTCTCTCGCCTTCCCTCTGCATCTGTTTCTGTGTTCCTCTGCACTTTCCTGCCCTGCTGTGCCACCAGCAGCCCCTGCACAAACTGCTCTTGTCCCTCTGTCTCCTCCTGGGCACGTCCTGCCCTGACCCTTGTTAGCTCCTGCTCCACACAGTTGAGACAAGAGCTGCTGGGCCCATCCAGAACTCCTTCACAACCAGCATGGCAGCAAACTGTCCCCAAGGCACAGGTGTTGTCGCCAGGGGCTGGGGAAGGATGGCTTCTCACTTGCAGGCGACGGCTCCTCCAAGCCACTGCCCTAGCTCCTGCTCGCCCCTCGACCTCCCTGTGCATCACCAGTAGCAGGAGGCTGCAACCAGCAAAGGCAGACCCGTTGGCTGAAAATATCTTAGACCATGGACTCCTACTTCCAACAGATGTTTTTTTCCCTACACAACGTGAATTTTCTTGAAAAGGAAGGGTCTTTCACATCACTGGGAATGGGGAGCAGCATGCTGCAGCTGGAAGCAGAAGTGGGGGGCTGCAGAGAGCGATTCATCCCTCCGAGCGCAGGAGCAACACAAGAGGCAGGAACATGCCCCAGTTTTGTAATGTGCTGAAGGAGAAACAGGAACCATAGCTTTCTGAAAAATCACATCTATAACTATGCGACACCCTTTTTTCCCTTATTCAAATTCCTGTATCATCTTTTTCCCCATACACACGCATATCACCTTATGTATTGTCCCAGCTGAAATGACAGTATTTGCCCTACAATGCCACAGGGAAAAGCTACAAATACTGTTTATTCTTAGAGCATATTTTATTTCTTCTAGTAGGATTTAAACCTTTTTCTGCAATTAGCTTCCAAAGGGTTAACTTAAGATGATTTAAAAAAAAATAATAAAATAAAAGCTTACAGCTCCTGAGATAGTATCAGCCCATTAAACATAGGTAAGAATATGAGAGGGAAAGAGAAGGGAACAGATATTATATATGTAAGGAAAATTAAAACTCAGGATGTTGGGCGTGGGGGGAATGTGCTTTGAAGTACAAAAGATCCATTGTTAATGTGGGACAAAACCTCCCCAGTATGGGACAGAGATAAAAAGGAGGGAGTTTCTAACAGATCAAGGTCAACCAAGATATATGAATAACATAAATGCTATTAATCTCGTACAGCATGAATCAGAGAATTGCAGCAGGGTATAGCTGTGTGGCGGAGTTCATGGCATGAGTGTTTTATGCCACTTTGTATTAGATAATGAGCGTATTCATCACAGACTCCTACACATCATCCAAACTGGCAGAGAAGGAGCTTTAAGGAGCTTGAGAGAACAAATCAAAGAGTTGGATCTAAAGCTCAGAAAGGTAATAGGGATGTTCAAATACTGCCCCAAGTTTAGATATTTGCAGGCATCCATACAATCTGACTCTGCAGGAAATAGCGTGAGAAAGAAGCTCTTAGTTGGACAGCTTGCTGCTTATTATTTATGATGCTGCCTCTGTCATAACAACCGATTTTACCAATTAGAAAAGATGTAGAGCAACACAGGAAAAGACTACATCAGAAAAAGTTTCTCTCTCTTGCCGCCTTTTTTTAAAAAAAATTCTCGTGGCTACAAATTCAGAGACACAAAGAGAATCAATTTTCATCTTGGAGGGCTTAATCTAAACATATTTGGGAAGCAAGAGACTGAGCCATACTAGAGTCAAAAAGTACATAACCAGATGTAATGCTGATTTCACATGTTGCATTTCCACACATTTTAGTCTCCTGAAATTCCAGAGACACATGTGTTCCACAGGAGAAGCTTAAGGGATAATTTATCTTGGGGAGGAAGGAAATGAAAATGTATACATGTGTGTATATAATTTTGACAACAATCTGCAACCAGACTGTTTGCGGTGGTTTGCACTTCCATTTATTTATTCCAAACAAACATTTTAACTCAATGACATGGATCTACGTAGCATGGTTTTCCTGATTGTTATGCTTTTCAGATTTTTGAAAGAAAGCTGAAATACAGTTGGGACCAAATTAAAATTCCAAAACCAACTAATTCCTTCTCCCTGAGGTTAGCAGGGTTTTCTCAGCATGAACCTAGACTTGCATTCAATTCTACATTTTGGTGCCATGTAATCAATGGAAAAGGGCAAGCCCCATAATAGGGCCAGCTCTCCACAATGAGCACATCCAAACTTAAAAAAAGAGATTTTGAAAGAGGGGCTGGTTGTTTGTAATGCAGTAGCATATAAAGGCTACGCTACATTTGGAGCTATTCTGCAATACTTTATATATGCATACACATACATAGATAAATACATATCCTGTGTGTGTACGTACACACTATGCATGCATTCAATATATACTATAAATTACTTCTTTACTTGATCTTTAGGAAATATATTGTTTGAGCTTAGTAAAGGGAAGTTGGAGCAGGGGAGGAGGGAATAAAAAGAGAAGGAAGGGCTGGAATGGTTCAAGGTAAAGCACCCCTCAGCACACATCTGAGGACCATTGGAAGGTAATGTCAGTATGATGAGCGTGAAAAACACCGTCACTCCTCCAGCTTACTGACTTACAAAATGGGCTTGAGCAGGACAAGAAGAGCAATGGGAGATCAAAGAAAAATCAGCAGGTTTGTTTGAATACTGTCAGCACAATCATCGAATTGTGTAGGGAAAATCAAGCAAAAGCACCGAGCAAGATTCAGACCACCAAATTCGCCTTGTGATTACCTATATCCAAGTAGCCAAAGGATTCTGGAAGCCTACACTGGCTGGCAGCACCCAAGCCTGAGGATCCTACAGTCCCCCAGTGCCTCCCTGGTGAGCCTTGGAGTTTCTTGAGCCCCTTGTCTTGAGCACACCCCTCTCCAGGAAGAGGCATCTGTCTTCCTTACAGGCTCTGCAAGCTCCTGCTTCATGTCCTGCAGACCTTACCTACACTACTGAATATAACACGGCTGGGATGGCTAAAGGCTCTTCCTCTTAAAATAGGTGCTTGCTGCATCTAGGGTCCCGTCTGGGAATTGCTCTGGTGCCCTACGTGGATGATGTCTCTGGAGAAGGCATTTCAGGCTTATCTCACCTACAAGCCTACCTAGCCAGCCCATGGTGCAGAGAAGTACCTCACCACCGGACTGCCCTGTCTCCAGGGCCTGCTACTTTGCCCAATGGGGACAGGCCATCAAGAGTGTGAGTCAGAGGAGAAGGAGGAGTTGGGGGCAGAGGGAACCCAACCCTACAGGCTCATCGTCAGGGTATTAAGCTGAGGGGGGGGAGGGGGGAGTCAGATATAGCAGACCCAGCTTCCCCAGTTTTCTAGCCAATGCATGACTTAGATAGGATTCATCCCGAGTTGTCTTCTGCTCCCTGAATATTGCCAGCTACAGCAAACAGGTATCCTCAAGCAGCCATTGCTCATACAGAGCTGGGCTGCCCTACTAAGGGGAAACTGAGGCAACCACTATTTCTGTAGGAGGGGAGGAAACACGGTGGGAGAAATGGTGCATTCCATGAAAAACTGAAGTGGGCCAAAACATCTTTCCAGCATCTTCACTCATGACAGCAGCCCCACAAAGCTGGGAAGGCAGTGGGAGATGCTTCAACCTTCACTCCTGCCCTTCTGTACAGGCACTCAGCCAGGTCATAAAAACAAACAAAAACCCCCTAATATTCATAGTTGCATAGTTATGGAGTTGTGAACGTAACATTTGGGGTTTTTTTCAATGTAATTGCCACATTCAGTTTATTCAGATGTGCGAGACCAAAAGAAACACCTCTCTCAGAGACTTTTACCTCATAGTTAAATATAGTGGTGAAGCAGTTAACATAGTTATGTATCACCACATTGGCATGGGGTTTTTATCTTTTATTGGCACCATTTTATCCCCGGAGACAATAGGAGATTGTTCTTGCTGTGTGTAAAAAGATCTTGTTCTGGCAAGTAGGGTTTTCCCAGTCAACAAGTTTAAAATCCTTGGTAAGAGAGACGTACACCGTGTTGGGACCGGCCTGCTAAGCATCTCCTCGTGGCAGCCATCACTTCGCCCTTAACTGCTCCCAGGGCTGCTGCAGCACGGAGCCCGTGTCTGCTGTCAAACGAGGCAGAGGAGAAAGCCAAACCTGCAACCCCCTACTATACTGGTACTACAAAGACAGGGGAAAAAAGCTGATTGATCTTCTCAAGACATAACCTATACCGCTACTGTTAGAAACTACATGGTGGGAGGAAAATATATGTGCTTAGAAGCCATTTTGTCTGCTAAAAAACACAAAACCCATGTGAAAACAAAGCCTCTGATTCCCTGCTTCAGGTGCTTTTGTGTTCTCTAATGTAAAAGATGTACAGGATTTCCTTTTTTAGTTCGTATCTTCCTGGTTATATAAATAGTGCAATAGATAATTACAGCAGTCAGAGGCTTTAGGGATAAGACGGTGTTTACATCAGAGATGTACATACAAGATTATGTGTGCATGGTAAATTTTTATCTCCATCTTTAAATAAATATTATGCTTCATCCACACCCAAAGTCTTGAAAGAAAGCTGTTTTAGTGTAAACAATTAACTTCCTGGCCAATTGTTGAACTATTTGATGACTTGTTGCTGAGAAATTCAGATTCTGTACTGTTGAATACACCTTACAAATTTTGATTAGACAGATAATCCACCCTAGATTCGTCCAGACATTGTAGTTCAAACCACTGCGCTTGGCTGACCTGATATTTCAGTTGCTCTCCTTTGCAGAGGCTATAAAGTGATTTGGCTGCTACCAGATTTGTCAGCAATTAGAAACACAGGCATGAACGATGGCAACCTCTGTTGCGTATTTCGTGAGTGCCCACAGTTCAGCCCTTCTGCAAAACATGCTTTGGATCTCAGATTACACTGAAAAAATAAAGTCTCTAGCAGTTGGAGCTGCAGTCAGCTTTCAAAATGTTTACCGAGCGTAAGGCAGTGCAGCAGCAATTACAAACCCAACCAAACCCCCAGGCTCCGTGGCGATATGAACTGCCCAGAAGGTTATAGCTGAGCTGCAATCCTAGAGCCGTGGCTATTTTCTAGATGCAATGAAATTCCTCATCTTGCAGCAGACAGAAAATGAAAAGCTATATCTGGTTACCTGTTCTGTGAGTTTTTTCACTTTACTTAAGCCTTGGAAGTAAACCACTGAAAAAATTATAAGGCATTTGTTTCCAAAGTAAAATAGGACTTGAAGAGAGGTGTCCTCACTGACATCAGACCAAACCAATCTGTTTCAGGGCAAACAAAATGTTCAAACAGCTGCACTTCATTCAGCATCATTTGCCAAATGAACGCAGTAACACTTTTATTCAACAGCCTGCATGCAGGATTTGGGAGATACTGGTTCAACCTCTGTCTTTCCCTACTGGGATGTGAAATCCTCAGCAGCCGTCTCTCGGGAGAAAATCCTGCCCGCCCTGACAAAGCAGCCCTGCTCTGCCAAGCTCTTCTCCTGGAGCTGGTCCACCCCTTTGTATAAAGTAATTACTTAAATATACATTGAACAAAGAGAGAGGGAAATGACTTTAAGGCCTATCAGTTAGGGCACTCTACTGGGAGGTAAAGCAAACCAGTGAATAATTAATTAATGATATTGTTGTTTCAGTGACCCAATAAATTTTTATTAGGGAAGAAAAAGTCATCATCGGAGATTGTGGAAACAGCCCCCAGACACCTTGTTAGCTGGGGGCATTGTTTGGGGGGGATAATCGTCATGGTTCAAATGGATAAGAACTAAAAAGTCCCCTGCAGGTGAAATGAGACTTGGAGACTCCCCAGGCAGGTGCTTTAGTGACAAAATTTTTGGACAAAATGGGAAGTGGAGTTTGTTTGTTTCAGAGCCTTAAAAAGGCTCACATCTTAAAAGAAAATAATTGCAACTAAGGCTTTTAAGGAACTCAAGTCAGCCCACAGCTTTGGTAAATTATTTAAACATTGGGCCAAACTGCAGAGTTCCTGAACTAATTGTTTTAAAAGCATCCTCCCTGCTTTATTTGGAGGCTGCAGACGCCAGTGGCAGGGTCCCACCGATGTCTGGGATGGCTCCTTCGCTAGCTGGCACTGCAGCCCAGGAAGAGCCGGAGGTGCCGGCTGGGCAGAGAGACCGCCTGAAAGCAACTTAGATGCCACAAAAATCAATAATAAAATCCCACATTTCCTGATAGATAAGAAAGGAAGAAGACCAAGATGCTTGACGGTACCACATTACAGGTCCCAAGTCTTGCCCAAGAAGGAATTGGAAAATGCAGCTTAATGAATCGTGTCATCAGGAGTAATGACCATGACTATCAAGGAGCTTTATGCCCGTATTTTCAGCTTTGAACCATAGTAAAACAAGGGGACGGTGGCTGGCAACAAGAGGTAAGTCATTGCCACAAAAAGCACATTGTTGGAGGAGTTAGACATTCCTGCTGCAGAAAGAGGTGACATGGTGCCCTGAGGAGAGCTCCTCATCCTACCTCCTCCTGGCCATGGAGGAGTCTTTCTCTGCCTTCCAAGCCTGAAAACTTTGCCATCTGTTCTCACTTCAGGAAAATTCTTATTTTATCTTTTCCATTTGTTTTAAGCTGTTTTTAAACAGGAGAGGCTCAAAATACAGGCTGTGCAATAGCATATGATACAGTTAATTTCTCTCGCCATCTAATGTTAACAACATATGGAGACTGGCCTGAGCTGCCAAGGACATAAATCTATCCTTGCCTCCCGGTTTGTTCACTGAATCTCCATTTTTTATTACTGTACATTCCTCCACAGGACTTCACCAAAACACCTGGTGGGGACCTTCCNNNNCAAAAAAAAAAAACATCTCCCAATCTCCTTTCCCCCAAATCCAGATTCCCACTTCCATTGATAAAGCACATTCCATTAATAAAATTGACTCATGTTTACAGTGTTATATAAATGTCTACAATGCACTGGGTGTTTCTTCAACATTGTTTGATTTGTGGGTGACTTCACAGCTCCTGGTGGCAAGGGATGTTAGCACCAGCTACAGCCAAACTGACAGCGGGCAGGTATTGTGCAAGCTTCCTCACCGTTTTGCCAGCTGACCTCACTCCTGACCCGCCAGTTCGCTGCTATTCCCTTCCCATGCCAAACTATGCAGCGGTTTGGAGATGCACACAAATAAACTATCAGGCTTTTTCCAACACTCTGAATTAACCAATGTTTGAACTCCAGTTTCAGGCTAAAGACTCGTACACAAACCTTGAAGTGCCCTGCAACCGAAGTTTGGCATTTCGAGGTCACTTGTTCAAATGGCTATCAGGCTTGTACCTTTTATTAGTTACCGCAGAGAAATAGCAGGTGTAATACTGAGAAGTGAATTGTAATGAGAATTTTTTAGAGTTGCAAATGGGCCTACCTACAGGGCAGCTCACTGGAAAACCACTGGAACAGGGAGTGACGATGCAGACTTGAAATGGGCATTTTTCTTTCACTTTCAAAGTACAACGTCAAGACAAACACGAATGTTTTTGTCCTTCTCCCTGCATACAGCATTAAATTACGCATTTTTAGGTACCGTAGACATGAAAGACGGACTCTGCTTGCAATCAACACGTGCACCTGGTATCTCACAAAGCCTGAATGTGAACTCTGAAATGGAATAAAGTCCAAGATGCAAAACCCACATCTGTCTCAGATGAAACCAGATGTTAATTGATACTTGTTTATTCTCCTATGTATCCTGTCTCTATACAACTCTTTCTACTCATCTTCACTGTAGCAGTACAAATGTCTTTCAATTCTGTCAGAGATGGAGGACTAAGCTGTCATCAGAACAGACTATGAACTCCTTTCTGTTAAAGCAAAAGTTAAGTAATTAAAGTTTACTGGTTGTGTTTTCTTTAAAAATTCTGAGCTAACTGTCTCTGGGACAAATTCTGACCAGTGTTGTCCACAGAAGTTAACTCAGGAATATTTTCATCAAAAAACACCTGACTGTATAACCTTGAGCAATAATTCTGTTTTTCAGTATTTACTGGAATATCATACGATGAACTGGATTATTCATTAGAAACTCCTTTTGCCATATTGTCTTGCATAGTATGAAGTCATCTGGGTTTCAAAGAACATATAACATTACATCTTAACTTTACCTTTTTAAATGATCAGGGGAATGGAGCACCTCACTTATGAGGAAAGGCTGAGAGACCTGGGTTGGTTTAGCCTGGAGAAGAGAAGACTGAGGGCAGGTGTCAAGAGGATGGGGCCAGACTCTTTTCAGTAGTGCCCAGTGACAGGACAAGGGGCAATGGGCACAAACTGGCACACAGGAAATTCCATCTCAACATGAGGAAAAACTTCTTTACTTTGAGGGTGCCAGAGCACTGGAACAGGCTGCCCAGAGAGGTTGCGGAGTCTCCTTCTCTGGAGAGATTCAAAACCCGCCTGGATATGTTCCTGTCCAACCTGCTCTAGGTGAAGCTGCTTTGCCAGGGAGGTTGGACTAGATGATCTCTGAAGGTCCCTTCCAACCCCTGTTCTGATTCTGTAATAACTTCTGTTAATTATTTTCATCCAGGTTTGAGGCTTTCCTTGACACTAGTTCTAGTTCTTAATCCCCCCTTTTAGGGAATACATTAAGCCTAAAAGACACCAACAGCAATAAATACTACTTCTAGTATATTTTACTTGTATAGAGAAATTAATCTAGAGGTTTCTCTGTTTGGAGAAGACCCCAGCCCTTGGAGCGCCAGGTGGAGGAGGAGGAAGCAGGAGTGAGGGCTGTTGTGCCCCATCCAGACAGCCGCTGGGATGTCTCCTTGTAAAGCACAACACACCAGATTCAAACCCATCGCTTGGTTTTTTTTGGTGCTTGGACCTACTGCCCCTTTCAAAAGCAGTGAAAGAAAGCACGCTGTAGGCTGCCAGCGCTATTTTATCGCTATGTCAACAATAGCACAGGCCTCTGCGTTTAGCAAGAGCTGTTTGCTTTAGGCCTGAGCCGTCTCTCACCGGCCAGGGCAGATGGTGCAGGCCACCAGTTTCACCACAAGATGTCTATTTTTTTTTTTTTTTTTTTTTTGTTGATACAGCAAGGTGCAGAAACGTCATGTCCAGCTGCTGTATTTCATGGCTGGTGAGTTCAGGTCAAGATCTCTCTGCCTGGGTCAGGTCCCATCGAGAGGGGGTGGGGAGGAGATGAAGGTGGCTACGGTGCAGAGAGCAGGAGGAGCTCCCTCCCATCCACACTATTTGCCGATGTGGGAAGGAGCCTTGCAAATAGGTCACTCATTAAAGGTTTATATAGCTGAATTCAGGAAGCCTCCTCTCAGTAGAACAACGGTAAAGGCGGGAAAAAAAAGGAAAAAAAGGTTTTTATTGAGCCTTCTGGGTGGTACAACCACCAGGCCTGAACGTGATGCCCAGGTGAAGCATTACCTTCCAGATACCCATCCAGCCCCTCAGAGAGTGGCCGGTTATCGTTTACCCTTGTGTCAACAACAGCTCTGCAATCCGTTCTGTACCCCTCTAAAGAAACCCGAAGGAGGAAACCTTGACTACAATATTAAACAAGTAACATTTGATGTGTTTTCTTTTTAACCAAAAATACTTATTGAGATTTTTTTAAAAAAAAAACAACCTGGACTAAAACCCAGTCCTACAAAAGAGGCCTCTCTTCTTAACTCCTCCTCTCTTCGAAAGCAAGGGGACCGCTTAGAAATGCAAAGTGAAGATTATGTGCTAACGTTGGCAGGATTTGAGGCCTTACAGCTTGTGAAACTATCCGAAACGTGGTCTCGCTGGCTGGGCAGAGCGAGTGTATTCGGTAACACACCTTCCTTTCATAATTGTTCAGACCCAGGGATATTTTCAGAGCTTGCTGCAACTCCCTTCCTTTGTACGGAAACCAGCCCGCCAGAAGATGGGACACGAAGCAGAGTCGGGAGCAGGGAGGCACTCCTACGTCTCGCAGGATGAAAATTAAATATTAACGTGCACCTTCTGCTACCTGCCTGGAAGTCACAGAGGCACAGCATTTTAACTTGCACAACGGTGGCAAGGGCAGATTTGAGCTTTCAACTGGTGGCAGACCCTCCCATTCCCCAGTGGCTGCAATTAAACACTCGAGTCCTTCAGCTTATTGCACTATGTTTTGGATCACTTCTCATTTCATATAACAGATTAAAACATTCAATCTTAACCTTCAAATTCACAAGAAAATCCTGCTTAGTTTGGAGCAACTAAATCAGTTTCCCAGAGTTGAGAGAGGGAATCTACACAACTTCTTAGACAGTAGAGAGGCTTCTTCCAGGTTTTCATCTGATTGAGCTTGCAGCTAAGAAAATTTGCAGCATAATGAAAATAGATTTTAAGGTTGTGCTCACGTTACTCAATGAAGGAGTCAGGGATTGAACTTGAGCACCGGAGCCCCCATCTTCTGCACTGCTTAGCTGTTTGGTCATTCTCTGGCGCTATTTTGGACTGCTCTAGCTAAGCGCTCTCCCCATGACCGAACTTGGCTGAGGTTCTGGCAAGAAATTATTCCAGAGGAGGCTCCCCAAAGGCAGCATGGCTAAGACTGCATCAGGTTTGACTCTCTCCTCTGCTACTGTCTCAGTCCTCCAAACACTATCTCAGCAGTCTTTGAACCCTTGAGCACTCCAAGATAGTGCAGATGACCTGCTTCATGCTAGAAAAGCACCAGTCTGAAAAGCTGCAATATAGGCCACATTTCAGGTGCTTTGAACTAAAACATAAATTCAAAACAACGCTTCTGTCTTCAGATCCAACAACAGCCAAGGCCATGTCGTGTGGACACAGGCAGTGTGGATGCAGCCAGTTCTGCTGGGTCGCAGTAGTGTGGAGGTAAGTCACTCTGTGCCACTGGTCTGAGGGCCGGGGATCCCTTTCTGCAGCTGACATTTTTAGGGGTGTACCAAGAGCCCCAGGCTGTCTCTGAAAATTGGTTTAATTCATGACAATGCAAGTCCCCAAGCCCTATCTAGAAAGTGTTGTCAAGCTGCTGAGCAGCGATCCTGCAGCAGGGCTTGTTATTCTTCATGCCAAGCTGCTAAGTAAGACTCAGAACTGGAAGAGCTCTTGCTTTCATGGTGGGAGGATTCAAGAATAGAACAGGGCTGTAGGTCTCAGAGCACTTGGATGACCTCTCGAAATCTCAAAAATTGCTGAAGTAGCAATTAATCCCAAATTAACAGCTACAAATACTGTTCATAAACTAGGTAAACAAGCTGGGAACATGACAGATTTTGACTGGCAGCTGACTTCGTGGCACTCTTAACACACCTTGCCAGTTCTATCATAGAATTACAGAATCACAGAATGACAGGGGTTGGAAGGGACCTCTGGAGATCAGCTAGTCCAGACCCCCTGCCAGAGCAGCTTCACCTAGAGCAGGTTGCACAGGACAGCATCCAGGAGGGTTTGGAATGTCTCCAGAGTGGGAGACTCCACAACCTCTCTGGGCAGCCTGTTCCAGTGTTCTGCCACCCTCAAAGGAAAGAAGTTTTTCCTCATGTTAAGATGGAATTTCCTATGCTCAAGTTTGTGCCCGTTACCTGTTGTTCTGTCACTGGGCACCACTGAAAAAAGCCTGGTCCCATCTACCTGGCACTCTCCCTTTAAGTATTTATAAGCATTTGTAAGATCCCCCCCTCAGTCGTCTTTTCTCCAGACTAAAAAGACCCACGTCCCTCAGCCTTTCCTCATAAGAAAGACGCTCCAGTCCCCTAATCATCTTTGTAGCCCTTTGCTGTACCATCTCCAGCAGATCCCTGTCCTTCTTGAACCGGGGAGCCCAGAACTGGAGCTTTTTTATCATGAAAACATACAGCCCCAACAAACCATACCAAAAAGGAGCCTGGCCATGGAAATTGGTCTCTCTGGTCTTTGTAAAGAAACAGACACTCTAATCACAACTATATACCAAAATACTGGGGAAAAGAGTCCCACAGTTCAATGGCATGTTTTGTGAAAAAAAAAATGACAACTACATACTCGCTTCATTATGTCCCCTCAGTTCTCCAATCAGAATGAAGGGAACAGCTGATCCTTATTTACTTGTGAAACAAAGTCTGTAAAAACCCCAGGATTTCACAAAGCCCAAGCCATTCAATCCAAAACAACACGGAGTGAAGTATACTGCCAAACACGAGGCAGGATCCTGGGGGAACCCGGGAGACTGACAACTCTGGAAGTTGTGGTATCCTCAGCCACAGGACAGATGTGCCCGAAGGGCAGGAACACTTGGAAGCTGGGGTGAATGGCTCAACTGGATTTCAAAGAAAGAAAAGCAATTTTCATACAAATGAGGAACTCTTCAGTAAGCTCCAGTGTGACCAAAACCTACTGTTTTCTTACAAAACGGCAGAGTACATTTTTTAAAAGGTACTGAAGGGTGCAGCTTGCAGCCCAAATACTTTTCAGTGCTGATTCAGTTGACTCTGTTTTGGACATAAAGCTTCGGGTGGAAAAAAGCATCATTTGCAGATGCACCTCTTGATCTGACTACAGAGTAATCTATGGTGACTAGCTTAGACTAGATGACTAAATTTTTAGGCAAATGAAATTAGATGATGTGAGTCCTGCTCCAAGCGATTCAGATACTTAAACCTACAGTTAGTCTGACATAGGAATTACAGAAGAATACCCAGGTGCCACGTATGGAGGTAGAGGGCTTGTGGAAGTGACAGTTTTTGGAACGGTTAAAAGAATTGACAGTATCCGCTGCTCTGAGCACTGAGATGCTTAAACAAGCTGGCAGGAAATAGCGAAAGACCCACAATCCCTTTTCAGTGTTGGAAATGTGGGCGATTCATTGGAGACTGGACACTCTTTCAAAATGATTTCTCCCCTTCGTCACTTGACAGCTGAGCAGTTTGCAGGGCTGCTCAGTAGCCCAGAGTCCCGGGCTACATCCCTCCTTGTGCCGGGATTTGCCTGCCAAGAGAGAGCTCGGAGCTCCAGGGTGCTGTGGAAGGAGCCACTGAGCATGTCCCTCAGCAAAACTCGGTCAGTGATGACAACTACAAATGAGGATAATGAAACACTGGGACAAGTTACCCGGGGAGCGTGGGGAATGGCTGAGCTCTGGGATTTTCAAGATCCAGCTGACAACATGGTCTGAATTCAGCACTGGCCCTGCTTTGAACAGGAGCTTGCACTAGATTACCTCCTGTGGTCCCCTCCAACCCGAATTAACAGATCCTGCAGCGAGGGTGGGAAATATTTCATCCAAAGGAAAGCAGGTAAGAGGCTACCCAACCCTATAAGCTAGCTGTAGCACTCAAATATTTGTTGGGACACTTGGGGAAGGAGATTTTCCTTTATAAAGAAATAATCCTGAGAGCAGGAAGTCTGCTTCAACCCATTGTATGCCCAAGGAATACACCTAAAACTGAGTTCATAAAGGAACTTAAATGTTATGTACATCACCCTGATTTTCATTTCTCACCATCCTGAAAAAAAAAGATCTAGTTAATATGGATATGCAACATGCACTGAAGAGTGCTGATGCTCCGAGTGGCCCAAAAGGCATAAGCTTGAGCCTGACCAAGTTTGTTTTACCTGAGTTGCAATCAGCCATGTCAGACCCAAGTTGGCTCCACATGGAAATTTGTGCATGATATTTCCGAGTAATCCAGATACTAGAGACACAGCCTAGGAAACCAAAAATGGCTCTGCATGCAGCTAGCCCAGTCACAGATACCAGTTCCTTCGTGACTGGGACATTTGCCTGTTCTGGTTTGAGGGACACAGGACTCATTTCTTTTCTAATGCTTGGGAAAACTGCACTTTTAGAAGACTCTAGTGTCTGAATTTGTGAAAATATTTACTTTATAGCCCGCTATGGTGTGTGCATTTCCAGGTCTCAGTGGTTTTCAAGCTTGCTAGGTGCGGGGACGCAAGGAGGAACGAGACTTGGGCACTTGACCCAAGCTGGCCAACAGGATTATTTTGTACCGTGAATGTCACATTCAATATAAATTAGAAAGTTTGATGAGAAGTGCTCTCTCTCCCTTGATGGCTGCGATTCAGAGAACTTCTTGCCCCAGTGTTGGACCCCTGAGGCCTTCCCTTCCTCCCAAAGCCGTAGCGCTCACAGTGTCCGACATTTGCTGTCTACTGCTGGGAGTGCACATCTACCTGCTGATAGAATGGGATGAGTATAATCCTTATATACTTTGTATTGGTATCGGGACCAGTATTGGTTCTTTAGTGCTATTAATGTTAATTATCTAGTCTTATGCTATTAAATCTGTTTATATTTCAGCCCCGGGTTTCCTTGTTTTTTCCCAATTCCACTTCCTGGGTGGGGAGGGGTCATTGGGTGATTGTCTAAACGACAATAAGCTGTTGTGGGTTTTCTAGCTCAGAGGCACAGAGGGTGGCCATGATAGCTCTTTCAAACTCAAACCTAAACCGAGGCTCATAGCAGTGTAGTTGCCGTGATGAGCGCAGAGCTGGCAGCCAAACAAGACCAGTGCAGGTGTCAGCCTGTGGCATTCACCGATTCATCATGCAGATAAGCTGCCTCTGGATAGCCAAGAGTTAACCGTATGGTATTCCTCATTTGAAGGCAAAACAATTCTATACTAATTAGGAGCACAAATAGTACTGGATTGCGTTTCAGGCATTTCACAAAGTCCCAAATCCGGATTAAATCACACACACTAGCTGTTTAATCACTTTTGTAATGCAGATGCTGTATAATTAGAAGCTCTAAAAAAGATGGGGAGTGGGACCATACTAAGCACTGCACAAGCGTCAACACAGGCCTCAAAAAACAGAACAGAAAAAATCCAAGGAAATAAAGATGCAAAAATCACCATTATCACTGCAATTTGCAGTTTAGGACTGAGCTGCAGAAGTAATAAATAGTCTGCTGAAATTTCCAAAGCAAACCTCCCTAGATTTTCCTTTTTTTTTTTTTTAAACCCCACACCATCTTTTGTCTTGATATCATTGCAGAAGAAGTGTATACTACACATACATAAAATACAGTAGGTCACTTTATACGCATGGACCACAGACAGACATCAAATACTATATATAGTACTTACATAGCCCAACTATCACCATGAGCCTTTACAACAGCAGCAGGGAAATAACAACAAACATATAAAAATGCTTTATGATAACATTTACTGACTGCAAACTTAGGAATTACTGCTAAGTTATTCGATTTTTGAAAGCAAAAATCAAATGAAGAACAATGGATCTTCCTATATATTTTTATACTACAGAGTCAACAAAGCTGAAGGATCTTCATGCGTTATGCCTCTCCAAGAGAATTGAGGAAGGCAAGAATTGTGCACCTTGCGTTGCGCATACTTGTCAGGGTTACCCTATACACCCAGTCTTAAGAACTGTACTCGCTTCACAACATCCATTGAAGAGTCCCATCATGAGGGGGCAAAAAACC
The DNA here is from genome assembly GCA_013398815.1 of Ibidorhyncha struthersii. Taxonomy (NCBI): domain Eukaryota; kingdom Metazoa; phylum Chordata; class Aves; order Charadriiformes; family Charadriidae; genus Ibidorhyncha; species Ibidorhyncha struthersii. The sequence goes on from VZSZ01008906.1 coordinate 265,390, forward strand.
CCACCACTCTACATCTCTCAGAAAATGGCAAGTGCGCCAAATTTTAAATTAGTTATTATCATAGGACAGATATCTCCCTTGACTTACAAAGTCATTAATTTTCTCTGTATGGCATTTTTATATATATGTTAACTGTGGGAAGACCCTAAATACAAATTCAGTTATATAAGCATAATTGGAAGAACACTTTATTCAGCTGAGTTTTTATTAATGCTGATGATTTGCAAGGCAAGACCTTGCAGAACTAATGTTGGTATTGCACGACTGGCCATAATGAAAACTGAAAAGCTGAGACTGATTTTTTTTTCTTTTTTGTATCCTTTGTTTTATTTCTTGGGTATGCCACCTTGAACAATTTGATTCTTAAATTCTTGGTAATTCATTGCTCTTGAAACTTCCTTAAGCAATTTTCACGTTCACAGTTCAAAGCAGCACAATCCTCTAAGAACAACCAAATTAACTGATTCAGACTTTGGAACTGCGACATTCACCACTTTAGCTATCTACATCTCCCAAAGGAAAATAAAAATTTCACACAAATTATATGTAAAAACCAAAGTTAGAAGCTAGTAAGAAAAACACACCAACATGAAAAATTTAACACGATACTTGAAATTTTTCATTCACTGAAATCATGTATTACAGATCTCAGTGAACCCTTTGTACAGCGTAGTTATAGAGAGGTCCACCCAAGCTCGAGAGCAGGTGTTCATAAATGCATTGCACCCATGGAAGAGATTTTAAAAACACATGCTGGGAGGGACCATACCTTTTTCCACCCTAAACCAAAACGCGTGTAGCTGCTACACCAAGTGAAATGGTAAGAAAGCTGCCCAGCATCATGAGAATTGTGACAAAATATAAAGCTGACAACACTGATTTCTTAATTAATGTAAACCTCATTGTCGCAAGAGTTGAGAAGGCTGCAGATGTGTAACACATATTGTATAATCCAAGACAGGGCTGCGGATTGCATTCCCGCTGGCAAGGCAGGGAAAGAGCCAGAGGCATTTCCCACGGGGCCAGCTAGGCTAACAACTGCTGGCCCAGCGCCTTCGGGGACAGCCAGCTGGGACCTCCTCCTCTCTGTCCAGGTGGAGAAGAGTTTGCTATTCCAGTTGTCTCCAGGAAGAAAAGAAAACCTTGAGGGACCGTCTCACAGATTATGTCGGTACACAAAGTGGCTGGTCAACTGGGGAGGAAGGTGGGGAGGACTGCACTCAGATGGGCTCCCGTCACCTTGCCAGAAACACCTGCTACCTCAGCTGTTGCAAACCCAGAGTTAAAGGTCCAAGCACTACTCCTCCTCCTCCCCGCCTTGTTTTTTCCTCTTGCTCCCTTCACAGTGAATCTCTGCTGAATTCGCAGCAATCGCAGCTCAAACCCATGACATATCCAGAGCACGCTGCGTAGCAGCACTCGCCGTCCTTATGAAGGAGGAATCGGGTAGAAATGCAATCCAAGGCATATGTAACCTGCCAAGTCCAACACATCACGTCAGCTTTCAGTCAGAATTCAGAAACATTCAAGCCTCCTGAATGTGTACACTTACAGCTTTTCAACCACGGGATTATGCCGTTGGTGTTTCTTGCCTTTAACATATGCCTGTGTTATGATGAACACCAGCAGAACCGGAATAAATGTTGCAAGTTTCCTACAAAAAAAAACCCACGACTACAAAACTGAGTCCTCAGGGAAACAAATAGCAGCACTTGAGAATTCAAAGTAGAGTAACACTAAAACTGACTCTTGATAATCATTTACAACAGGAATTACCGATTTTGTTTAACTGCAGTGTCAGACTATCCTCAAAGTAACAGGTTTTAAGTGGGATCCAATTCACATTACAGGTAGAAGTTGTAGTATTTGGCTTATCGATTTAATCCGCAGAAAGGATTTCCATTGTTCTGTGTATACGGAGAAGTGAACTCATAGTGCTGTCTTCAGAAGTCCCTTGTTCCAAGCGGTACCGAGGTGAATTTGATCCAGCAAAACCAGCTCATCACCCTTGAAGCCAAAAATCCGTATAATGACTTTCTATGAAAGTTGCAAGAGACATTGTCCAACTAATTCATTATTTAGAAGTCAGTTGGAGGCTCAAAGAAGAGCAGACCGGCTAAGCAATGGTCCCTCAGGTGCTCGTGCTACCAATTACATGATGATGAGCACTGGCTTTATTCCAGTAACGCTTCCACAAGGAGGACCTGTGGACTTCGCTCAACCCCCCAGTCACTACTAATGGAAAAAAATACACCTAAGACTTCAGACTGCAGGAGCGAGCTCTCACCAGCCATGTACAGCAGCAGCAGAAGTGGACTGACCAGCAATGCTGCTGCAACTGTACTAAACTACAAGGCTCAGTTAATGAACACATGCAAGTGAAGCTTCCTGTATACTTATTTTACTAATGAACAACTTACAGCAGCAGCAGACCGTTCCACGTGAAACTGGGCATTTGGAAGTCATGAGACTACACCAGCCTAGAAAATTAAGAAGGATGGGCATCTGTGCAGCCAAGTATAACGGAGAATCAATGAACAACTTCTTGTATTACACTGAGGATACCCCCACAAACACAGTGTTTGCGTTTCTTCGACCACAAGAAAAATTAAGAGTGGAGACCACAAGAACAGATGTAAAAGCATGGGGATAACTGTAACCATCCCTCAATATAAAAGAAGCAAAACATTTTAAACCTTTTTGAATATATGCCTTTCTGTTTTACACAAAAAAAATATGAACAATAGCTGGAGAGCTGATGCTGTTCGCAATACTTTTAAGCCTGCTTGCAAGTTTCCTTATGTAGAAAATATACCATAGACAAAAATCCAGGAAAGCTGATTTTGCTTTCGTTTGGGAAGGGTGGGGGAAAAAAACCCAATTACATATCAGAAAAATGCTTCAAGTTGATCATGCAGACGCTTCAGGAGCTAAAGTAAAATATACCTAAACCAAACTCTGCCACTGTTTTAATTCCACTTGCATATGCAATACTTAGCACAGGTGGATGGCACAGTCACATATTTTAAGCATTTTCAGTTGTCTGAAAGTCATTGATTTTAAAAAGTTGGCTTACCTGTAAAATATGGACGTATCAAAATACGAAACATCACTGCAGTTAAGGAAAAAAAAAAGTTAGAAATCGCTAGGTGGTTTATTTATTAACTGCAGCCAACACAGAGCAGGGCAGCCTTCTGCCTGTCCTTGCTGCACGCGTAACAAGTGCGCAGAGAAAGGAGAAAAGCATGGAAGTAAAAAGGATACGCCAAATAGAGAAGACACAGATGGTAAAAGTATCCTTGGAAGTATAAAGATAAGGATCTTGGGATGGTGGAAAAGAAAAACTTACATAGGACAAATACATGGACTCCACCGTTTCTGGGTAGCTATGCATATGTGCACAGNCCAAATGTTATTCATTTTCTCTTCAAAAGTCCAGGAAGCAATAATAATTTCAAGAGGTGAACTTCTTGTTCAAACGAACAATGCAAGCAACCGCACAGGGCACACTAATGCAGAGTATTATGGGAAAACATTCTCAAAAAATCAGAAAAGAGGTTAAAAGCTTTCCGCTGTTAGGATAGCACCTTAATAAAACCACTTTTCCTCACCTGTTGTCATCGTTCAAAGGGAAGGAAGCAGACCCAAAGAGTAGGGTGTTGAACTGGTTTAAAAGGTGTTGCAGGATGAGGATGGTGTCCATACTCTAGGTGAGAAAGCAAATGAAAGCTTGGAGACAACCTCCTCTGCGTGAGAGGACTGGCAGTGTGAGTGATGGACCATTTCTGAAATACGTTAATAGAGTCGTAGGCTACTTGAATCATGTTCAAGATGTCCACCTTCCTGTGGTATCCCCATCAATGAAAGTAGATGACAAAACTAAAGAAATTACCTTCATGCTCGAATAAAATGGAATTTTATTTCNAAATCTGTTTACAGTCAACTTTACTGCGATACTGGAGCTCCCCCCCCCTCACACACACACCCTAAGACACAAAGCAAAGCTGGCCAGGTGTCTCCAAACCACAGAGCCAGCTGCTCCTAACCAAGCTCACAGGAAATAGCAAGGAAAATATGCAGCATTTGACACATCTGGAAGAGATTGCAGAGTCTTTGAAAACAGTGTCCCAATTCCCTTCCTCCTGCTGATGAGATTTCAGGCTACCAAACTGCTGCATCAACTATAGAGGATTAGATAACATGTGTACATTTTTAACCCTACATATTCTTTCTGTCCAAATGAGAATTTTTCCAAACTAGTTCAGAAAAGAAAACACAACAAAACCAAGTGCGTATATGAAGCTTTCTGTAAAATGCAGCAGAGCAAACAGAAATAAATCAATTGGAAAACTGCTACTTAATTTGGGTAAATTGATACAGCCAAAACATAGTACTCGTTGATATTGGTAAACATAGCAAACGAATGAGTATTGCATGCTTTTTACAGTTGTATTAACTCATTAAAAGAAATGTCCTCACAGTTTGTTGCCATAAAACATGAGATGAAAAGAAAAGGAGAGGATTGATTGGTACGTAATTTTGCCAAGTAATTTGTGACACAAATATTCAGTGTGCACTTTTCAATGTGAAGTGCAAAACCAACAAAAAGCGTAAGTCTTAATTAGCAAAACAAAGCAATGTTTTATTATCTGCTTCTTTTTCTTATGGACAATGAATGCAAAAGAATACAGAAACAAACAGATAAGTTTAGAAGGAAAACCCAATCAGATATTGAACATAATATTTAATTTTATTCTTTCCATAAAAAGCTGGGAAGTGGAGGTGCCCCTAAAGTTTTAGTCACTTTCAGCATCTCTGAAAGATTAAGAAAAGAATAATGTGACCAGTTTACATATGTATATTTTAAACATTCATTATAGATACAAAACGGAATACAGCACTAGCTTAAAACAACATAAACCTCACTGTTTTTAATGTTAGTAATAAAAAGGCAGAATTCTAACATAAAAAGAAAAACTGGAGGAAAGTATTTGTATTTTTTTTTTCCTCAAAGGTGCAACCAACAACCAATGTATTTTTGCAACTGAGATTCCAGTTGTATAAAGGACTGAGAGATGTATTCTCCTACTTAAGGAGAAGCATAAGTTTCACAAACTTTAAAGGAAACCACACATGCATGAACAGTAGACAGTACCCCTTAAAGAGATGATATTTATAAGAAAGTAATGACATACCTTAAATGAACACTAGGAGAGGTGCAACACACATTTTCTACTTTTAGAGCTTTAAAAGTAAGATTCTTTTTTTTTCCTTCATAGATTATTTCCAAAATTACCTTACATTTAAATTAGTTTATTCTTAGGAAATGGCAAAGTACTTATTCTAAACAAGCATTGTTAAGATAGCTATATGAATTTTTTTTTTTTTTTTGAGAAGCCCTCAAGGTGGATGTTGTATTTATACTGAACTCGAGACTTTTTAAACAGAGCCAGTGTCATAACCCATTTGCACTACTCTGTTTCAGGAACAAAGGTGCACCTACGAGGATCCAACTGCATAGCCAAGGACTAAAGATGTGAGGCTGTCCATCCCTGCTAACATGAACAAACTCTATCTTTTCATAGGATCATGCACATGAATAACGGACTTTCAGGCTCAAGCCCTAACCAGTTAGTAATAATTCACGTGAGGAAAGTTAGGATGAGACAAACAATTCAATGCCTTTACCTCCAAAATTACATCTAATTATAACTATACCCTTAATGGCCAATTAACAAAAAATACGTACGCAGCCCTAAGATTAAACAAAATTTAGAGAATATGCTGTTACAAAATATATTTTGACATATTTCCTAAGAAGCAATTCAAACAGTCATTTATGCAGAGTTATTTACAGGGGACTCAAAGTGGACTATCAGTTTTAAGCAAACCAGTATATTGGTTTGAATTTGATAAAATAACAGCAAATACAAGTTTGTGACAACAAGGAAGTCTGGGTTTAGTAAACTTAAAAATGTTCTACACAATCATTAGATGAATCTAAATTATATAAAAAAAACTGTCTGAACTGGTTAATCTGAATCATTTAATGCATTTCATTGTACTCAAAGTTCAGATCAACAAGTCAGTGGTACATACATGCTGTGAAACAAGTTACCACTTAAATCTTTCAGATACAACAAGCACAGATTAACCGAGTCTGACTGCACTTAAGCTATACTAACAGATGGTTTGTTCTCACTTCAATACTATCTTTTTAATAAGCACATATACAAATGTGCTAAAACAAAAGACAGCAATTATAAATATTTACTAGAATGACCAGAACTGGTATTTGAGCTTAAACCATCCTGCCATTCGTTTTTGAAGCCGTATCTTCACTAATTCATCTTCTGGTTTTAGTAGTCTTCTACCTATTAACTCAGAGGGTTACAGATCATCTGGAAGTTTCACACTGGTATAGGAAAGGAATGTCTGTTCGATGCAGTCTGGAGGTAAAGAAAGAGTTGTACTTCAGTTCATCACAGTGATTCACTAGAAGTAGCGTTGCTAACTGATGTTAAACCTAGAAGCAGCAAAGCAGCAGCCTTTTTCCCCTCCATGTCAGGATGGGAGAAAAAAGCAAAAGCTTACTGTTATTTTGTAGCATTTTAAAAGAACACCTGGGAATATTTTGTAACTGTAAGAGGTAGCATTTGTTATTTATCAAAACTAATAGTCACTGTAGAGGAAGTTACCTGTCTATGCCAAGAACAAGGACATTTAAGTGTGGTAACAATTACTTTGAACTTCTTGTTTCAATACTTAAGATGCTTAAGGAAAAATAAATATATATTTACGTGTCCAGCTCTCTAAACACTCCACAGACTTATCAGCCCATACATCTCAGTGATGCTTACAGATAGAGGAAAAATTCAAAGCCACTGAACTCAGATAGGACGACTCATTAACTTCAGTTAATGCTGAATTAAATAGTGTTTTGTCCCAAAGCAGAATTTTAACTGCAGGAGAGCAAAGAATCCCAGACCACATTAACCTACTCTCTCATTATTCTCTTCAAGCTACAGTTTGCAAATACCTATTAGTCCCACCAATTATTTTTAAAATAGTATTTTTAAACTTTGTTGTACTGAAAGCTAACTGATATTTTCAGTCTCATATCTACAAGTTTAGGTATTCTGAAGAGGTTACCATATCACTAAGAAAGGGAGCGATATGTAACTATTCTGAAAAGGAAATGCTGCCACGTAGATGCCAATTTAGGTTGGTTATTAAAAGGCAGTATACACCTTAATTATTTAACACTAACTTACCGCATAATTCTGACAAAATGGCACATTAAAAAGAACTATTATGTTACAGTTATGTTAACCGATTTTTTCCATGATCAAGAACTATATGGTATAGCGTAGATGTTAGTGATATACATTTAAAAGCAGCTGTCTTGTATAAAAGGAACCAATTTGTTCTAGGCAAATACTGTCTCAGTTTTTTTCAGGCTTCAATAATGTGCTGCTGATTATTTCGTTTTGATCCTGTGACCAACCCTGGAGAAAAGTTACAAAAACCTGCTTTATTACAGCAAACATAGCTTCTCAGTTAAGTCAAAATACAGTATTTAAGCATTTTAAGTAAACTGCAGAGTAATGAAAATGCTACAGTACTTATCTCTATGCTTAAATTTATCTCGTCATGCAGTTTAATGAAGTCCAGTAGATCCAGCTAATGGATAAAAAGTATATAAAAAAAAAAAGTGGCTATGTGCCAGACTGATTAGTCAGCTACCTGAAGGATATATAAACCACATTGTTGCATACACAGTAATCGTACATGACTGTCTTAATCCAGTCATGTAAAGAGAGACGACACACATCTATTGTTTGCATGTTCAGACCCATGTCAATCAGATTTAATATGCAGGCAGATTAGCACTTCCTAACTTGCTGACAACAGGTTGACTACTAAAGCCAGTTCTCCCACACAAGGACAGCATCCTGACAGGCAGCAGAAACTGTTTCTTGTTTAGGAAAAACGACAGGTTCCTCTTCATTTTGTTACTGAACATTAGTTCCAGGGAGGACTGGAGGCAACAAGGATGCATTATTTACTTACAAATTTCATGACTTCAAGAGGCTTCAGATATTTCCAGGTCCATGGAGAATATATACAACATTCATGTTCAAAAAACCCCGCAACTTCTGTTTTGTGACAGAAGTTTGATTATTTATTTTTAATATAAGTATTTCACTCCTCTCAGTTTTCCTGGGAGAGATAATCTTATCACTAAAAATTGCTTACCTTCAGTACAAGAAAAAAAATCTTGTTCTGTGAGCAGCTGCCATGCTTTCAGACATATTTCTGACTTTAAGATAATTAACAAAGCCTCGAAAGAACAGGAGGAGTCCTGAAAGTGTAGAAAATGCACAAAATCAAGTATATCGACCTAAGTACACACTATCCCACATTATTCTTATTAAAATATTTTTTAAAAATCTAGATTATATTAAATAAAGCGAGGTCTTTATGCATCATTCACAAATTCCAACATGCAAGTCTTCTGCTTTTATCTTGTGATGTCAGGATACAGCCTTACAGAAAGCTTTTCAGAAATTTTACACTCATTCTGGGTTCAAGTATCATCTGCTAAAAAGACTGCATGAAAGATCTTAAAAAGAAGAAGAAAAAAAGAAAAAAATACATGCTGCACATTTTTTAAGTAGCATTCTTAAAATAAGTTACTAGTGTGTTAGAAGAATGCCAAAACGTACCTTTAGAAATGTGTATAAGATAAATGTATTGCAAATCAAAAGGGGNNNAAGAAAAAAATCAGTCGATTCAAAAAAAATTACTCAACGGGTGTTATGATTTACTTTTTTTTTTTTTGGTCAACTCCACATTTCAACCTATTTTAAAATATTTAAATTTAACTGCATTTGAAAGAATATTTCAGCTCTGATAAGAGGAACAGAATAGTCACACAAAAGTTAGTTGCAACGATGGAAATCACTAACACGACGTCGTCAACATCATTTTATCAATTCGGAGACTCACTGGACATCTGAACAAACAAACTCAGAAAAAACACATTGTTGCACAGTGGACACAGCTCTCTGGTCCATTTTCCTCCACTAAGTAAACTTCAACAGATTAATCCATTCATCAGTTGGATGAAGGAGAATCCAATACAGATAAAATTATCTGCCCATAGAGCTGGGGGGGTTCGAAATCTGAGTTCCACGTCCAGTGGAGAGAAACACAAGCCTAGAGAGCAATTCTTCTCAGTTAATGAGCACACAGGTACCTTGAAGATACATGCGTTTGTGTATATTTACACGTATACATTAAGATTCCAAAGGTTCACATGAAAATCTGAACTGAAGCTTAACAAGTTTAGCAAAGGATTTCACCCTTTTCATCATCTTACATCCTAATAAAAAATCTCTGTGGTTACATTGATATTTTGCTGTGTGATGCACTTTTTCTTCCTGCTCTCCACGTTGAGTCTCCAATTTTTTCTCCTATGCTTATTTCTTCTCTAAATGCTTTTTACTTATAAATTTTTATTTTATTTACTTTCTTTTTGCCTTTTTAAAACCAAAGCCTCATTAGGACACACACAAAAACATCCCAAACACAGAGAATGCTCTGCTAGCCACTGGAACTTTCACCTAAGCCAGACGCATTCCTGTGATTAAGGTGAATTCTGCATGGAGAAGAAAGCACTAAGATCTGGATCAAAAGTCTACTACAAAAGCTGCTACCCAGACGTTACCAGAGATAGTCCCACGTTTAACTGAAAAGCAGCTGAAACAGCAAAAGGTGGGCAGGCAGCTCTTCAGGTGCCTGAAAGCATACTTTCTGCATTACACGTGTTCAAAAATCAGTCCAAGTTCAACCCATATTTTATATTTCTCTGTTTAGGCAAGGAAAAAAAAACACACCACTTTCCATTGTGTTCCTCAAAAAGAAACATTGGCTAACATTTAAATTTAAAAATTAGAATTGTCTCTCTCTTCAATTTGTTTACTGTGCATGACAGCTCCTTGGAAGCAGACTGCTTCACTCTTCTGTGAAGCATAAGCAGATTTTTCCAGATGTTGAAAGAAGGGAAGGAAGCAGAAACCGATAGGTGAACACTGGCAGAGAAGAGAAGATGGCAATAGGTGGGCTCAAGTATGTCAAAGGACTATGCAAAAGAAAGAATCCAACTCAGTTCATTAAATTCTGAAGACACACAGGACACGCTACTTCATGTGCTCTAATGGGAAAGTTATCTGAAACAATGAAATACAGATTGGGCTGGCAGAGCTCCCGTGACTTGATAATACTCCTCCATGTCCTGCTAAGTAGCTCTGTTGGGTTAAATCCTTCTATGGCGTTCTAGTGATCTCGATATATCCACTTTACGAGTTTAAAAACAGTGTTGGAGTATTTCATGCAAACATTTATAAGACCTTGGCTGCTGGATGCATACTGCACGCCTCACAGTGCCTTTTATTCCAAGGCGTATTATAAACTTCGTGAGTTAAAGAAAAAAAAAAACAAAAACAACCAACCTTCAAACAGTTAAGGCTGAACATAATGCTTTCCTAAATCTAAGCAAGCTAACTTCTGTACAAGTGCTACAACAGACAAATAAAAAGAGGAACTACAAATGCACAGCTTTTTCCATAGACACGGTGGGGGAAAATGTTAGGGGAAAACCACACTATTTTCATCTAAGTGAAAAAAGTGACAAACACAAGGGTTTGTTTTAATTAAAGATTTATCTGGAGATGTTTGTACCTGTAAAGAGTCATTTCACTTCTGACTTAAATACAATCATCTCAAACAGAATATGAAAGCATTCAAGGGACTGATGTTGTGATATGTTAAACATTTGCAGTTTCTGTATATCTCAAGCAACCAAGTGCGCAACAGTGGAGCAAGCTGAGTATTAAGAAGTCTGATGAATGCCCTCGACCTTTACTAAAAGGGAGATAGAAAAAGTTTTAGGTAACATCGTTTAAGATTTCTGGCATTTCTTGTGAGATAAATAGCGAGTCAGGATCTCAGTATTTTTTTTTTTTTTTTTAAATTTACTCAACATTTCATTCTAACATTTGCTGTTAGCTATTTGAGTCAACTGACTCAAAGGGAAGAGTGCCACCTACTGAACCAGCAGAGTTTACTATACTTCCAGAGACAGAAAATAAAATGGATAGTAGCATTCACTTCTGTAAAAAAATAAATCATTCCAGATTCCATATTCAAAATACAAAATCCATAGTAGAAAAAAAAGGTAAAGTGGCTGGGGATTGGTATATCCTAATTAAAAACAGACAGAAGAGCAGAATTTGATGCATGTAAGACTTCGAACATGGGCAGACAGACCTCTTCAGAGAAAGCTGACATCATGGGAGCTCTGTGATCAGAAAGCATGAAGCCATTCTCTTGTCCGACTGAGAAACTACTGATGCAGTACGCATTTCAAAGGACTAGAAAACGACATTTCATGACCTATGTACAAGACTGCAGACTACACCTTCCTAGGATCAGTCACATTTCTTAAATTTTAATACCTGACATACAGGTTTATACATGCAAGTACTAGATATCACTCACTTTTCAGTATGTTCTCTAAATAAAGCCGAAGTTTCATTACATGATTCTGCACCCCTATAGATCAGTAGAAGCAGCTTAAAAAGCACAAGTCTCAGGTATATACATAATTACATATGTAGAACAAAATTTTTTGAGCTGAACGTTATTTGAATAGTCTGCAGTTCACACAATAACACCACTATGGCAACCAATAACCTTGTGAATACCATGGAAATAAAAACAACACACAAAACTATCAGCAGCTAAAGAAAAACACATAGCTAAACATGTTACAGAACTCTTACAATGACCTGATTCATCTTTAAGTACTTCCACATTAAACCAGAAGTGTTTTCAATTGACACTTACCAAGTACAAGAAATATCCACCAAAGCCAGTACTGTCCATTGAAATATCCAGTAAAATAATCTGAAAACTGAAATTCATACACAAGGCTTAGCTGCAGTAAGACAGATGACTAAGACACATTTAATGCACTATGCAAATACAGAAAGCAGAGAGGAAAAAGCAAATTTAAATAAGAGTAATAAATTCAACTAAAATGCAAAACTGTTATTTGTGCAGCAATTTAATATACAAGTAACACTTTCAGCATCAGTTGGTCTGTGGCAGTTATTTTAAAACCTAAAAAAATGTGTTTATATACATACGTAAAATTATAAATATATATAATAAACCCCCTCGTATTACGTGCCAGTCATCTGACATTTTCTGTTATAACGAATCACCACTTGTCGATTTTCCTTTTTTTCCCTCCAATGCCTGCCATCCCAAACACATTACAGCAGCCTGCTGCTTTAGATATTAACACCAAAAGCCACATTAGTTTAATCTTATCAGACAGGGATGTTCTGCTGACCCCTCAAAAGAAGAGCTTTTGACCTTCTGTATACCCCCTACTGTTAATCACTGCCAAGAATACCAGCCCCATAAAGACCCCCAACTCATTAAAGTCTTTTCATTTTCAAACCAGCATTCAGTTCCCAGCAGTGAGCTGAACGCAACTAAATGAACCTTGAAGTGGCATTTCAACTGTTCCTGTTAGTGACCATGGTAGACAGTTTTGTCCTCCCTGTGATGTGGGAGGCAGCTGGAGGGCAGGGTGTGATGGTCTTGGAGACAGGTATCTGTGCCTTTACCAGACTCCAGACTGCATGCTTCACTGATAAAAAGGCTAATCAAATGTCTCCAAAGCTCACAGAAGAAGTAGGAACGGGGAGACGTGTTACAAGTTGCCAGAAGGAATAAAATCATATCTTTTCATACCACTTTCCACCCCACTATTATTCAGTATGTTTACCGCACCCTGCCACAGTGCTTCCCATTTGCCATTTCTGGGACATTTCAGTAGTATCAACCAAGAAATCACATATTTCAGTTTACTCAAAGAAAAAAACCCCAAAACCCCCAAACCAAAAAACAAACAAGGGGGAAGATACTGGACCACATACACAACGAGATAAAAATCAAGACATTTGAAGAACTCTAGATATAGTTGTTTTTTTCTTCAAGTAACCGTGCACTGATATTCACTTTTTTTCTCCAGAATAAAGACAGATCATGTGAATTCTTTAAAGGTTTAAACCTGTACTGTATACATTTCTATGGGCAATCAAAAAAAAAATAAAATCAAGAAATAGAATTGCTAAGCTGAACTAAAGAATTGGCAGTTACATTACCCCTATATAAATACTAGCATTTCTATGATTCGGCAGAGTAAGCATTTCATATTTTGACACTTCATTAAAATACCAAATGAATACTCAGTTCCCAGGAAGTTGACAGCATTATTAATCCCATCTCACTTGAACGTCAGTATTTTCAATTCTCCAAACATATATAGCAATAGGTTTTTTTTAGAGTTACAATTTCATTTAATTGGAAAGAAGATTTACTAAAAGCAGCAATCAAATACTGGCCTACGTGCATCACTCTCACACTTTTGTTAGGCAGAAGCAGCCATGGCTGCAGAATTTCCCCAACAGCAAAATTGTACTTTTGATCTTTCCTGCACCATTAAAAACTGATACAGAGAAAGTATATGAGAGCTCGGACAGTTTAGACACTAAAATATTTTGTACTACCGACCCTGAATGAGAAAGGGCAACACAAGCCTTCAGAGGAGCTTGAAACAAAGGGACGGAACAATTCTGTGGACACATGTGTGCTTGCATGTCACCATTAAAACAAAATTGTCGACATACACCTTATAAGTTTTCTGCTATTGTCTCTAGAAAGGGAGACAATACAGGAAGACAATAATCTTCACTATGAAAAAAACCCACCCCTGAGGTCTTGGAATCGGTCAGCTCCAACATTTTAGAATTAGTAACAGATTATACACAAGAATTTAGATACAGACTACAACACTAATTCTTCAAGGAAGTTTGGCATATATTAGTTTTTGTGTTTGTTAGGAGCACATTTTCAAGCAGACAGGAATAATAAGACTGACAAAATGAGCAAGTTCTGCCCTCTGTTTAGTATGCCTCAAGGGAAGCTGAAAATATCCCCAATGAATGCATAGTTGAAAAATTCATGTCTTCTCGTTCCCTTAAGATAAATTCCACCCCAAACCCTGAATTACAACTAAATACACCAGAATCACATCTGGTCCAGGAGCATTACCCTGCCCTGGGGAAGCCAAAAAAAAAAGAAAAGAAAAAAGTAATCACTTTCCTCTCTAAGAAGGATGCAGGACGTGTCCAGGAAGGACCACGCAATCTCTTCTCTCTACAATCCTTGTACTATTGTGCTAAGACCAAATCAAGTTATTAACACAAACAGAAAAAAACTAAATAAACAAATAATTCAGAGTTGGCAGGGCATAAAAGCTAACTAAGTTATCCAAGATCTCTTTCTTCATTGGACAGGATGAGACTTTAAATGTTGTGTCTCACAGACATGTAGAATTCAAGTTCAGAAAGAACCATTACGTTTCACCTAGCATCCACTTAGCCAGCTAAGAAACTTCCATTTGGCTAACATACCTTTCTAAAAAGTATCTAGTCTTGCAGTGAAAATGCCAAGAAATCGAGTATCTCAGTAAAAATGCGACTAACTTCATATTAAATGTTGACTTGATTCAGTATGTATCTAACAAGGAATAAATGAATGAGATACAAGGAAGAAATGTTTTCTGATTCCCACTCCTTGCCTTGATAGGCTGAGCCATTTATAAATCCTTCATGTAGGACACTATAACACCAGTGACATTTTAGGTCCTTGCTCCACTTCTTCTGTATGCTTTTAAGTATTTGTGGAAAGAATGAGTCATTCTGCATTTATTTTAGTGGAAAGATGAGCACAAAATGCTCTGTCAGAAAAAAATAGGTTAAGCTTCATCATTAGTAAGCACATAAGAATATATAGCAAATAAATTCTCTATTAAAGTGGAAGTTAGAGAAAATTCTAGGCACTCTGTTAAGCGCTGGAATTTAATATACTAATTTTTAACTCCACTATTATCTATCCCTGAATAAATTGTTACAATTTGGTTCTACAGAGTCTGTACAGTGTGAATCAAGAAACATACCCGTACAATGAGAATCCATTTGATCAGGGAGAGACCAAATCCACAGATTGCACCATACCTTCCAGCTATGGTATTTGTTATGCAGAAGGATAAACAAAATCCAATCCAGTTGAAAATAAACGCCACTATAAAATAAAAGAAACAGTAGCTTTTGTTAATCTGTATAGCTAAGCAAACAGACTTAACAGTAATTTCACTTTTAAACTAATAAGGACATGCTTACACAGTCAGTAATTCCCTTCTGGTAATTCAGGTTTTCAGAGATTGACTTTGAACCCAGACATTCCCCATGGTATAGTCACTTAATAACAAAGCAAATGGTAAACAGGCTGGAACCTACTACTTTAAACAAGAGAAAATTCCAACATAAAAGAAAGCATTACATTGCTACAGAAATCTAACCAGATGACACCAGATATGAAGGGTAAATGCAAACAAAAGACTATAACATACAAGACTTAGATTAAAACAAAGAAAAAAACCTTGCTACACTTTTATAACCAAAAATATAGTTATATGCACACATACGTGCATGCATCAAGGCTGCATATTCAGCTTTATCCAGTTTGGATCGAACAGAATAAAAGTATCCGCTCTTGCTCTGTAAACATAGTATAGAAATGAAGGTAAGTTGAGAAGCTGATGTTTCCTTGGCTACTGTCTTCTTTTAGATCTACATTC
The DNA here is from genome assembly GCA_013398815.1 of Ibidorhyncha struthersii. Lineage (NCBI taxonomy): Eukaryota > Metazoa > Chordata > Aves > Charadriiformes > Charadriidae > Ibidorhyncha > Ibidorhyncha struthersii. The sequence continues at coordinate 281,171 of VZSZ01008906.1, forward strand.
AAGCATAAGATAAGAAGCCTTGGAAGTTTTACGTAGAAGCTTAAGAAATCAAGAAACAAAAAGGACATTGAGCATAACTACCACTGTTACTTCAATTAACACCTTTACACAACTCCCAGTAGTTTTACAATTCAAAGTTTCATATCTGCATGTGTACTTGCAATCAACAACATCATCTGTATTGACTTCAGTTTGCAGGCATTAGGTCAAAACGTGGGAATTCCCAATTAGGTGATGTCCTAGCTTTGGGAGTAAGTGAGGCCAATTAAAAAGAAAATCACCCAACACAAGAGCTGGGGGAACTGGCTGAAGACGAGAATTCAGGAGTTCTGGAGAGGACACGATGGTGGAAAACTGAAAACATTTGGGAAGCCCACAACAAACACAAAAAACACTGAAGAGGTTGGAAGGAATGGAAGGGGGGCTGAGGGGAACAAAACCCTGCACACAAATCCTTAATGTTTTAAATCCCCAAACTGAGGGAAAAAACCCAACATGTAAAATTCAGATATTAAATCACCACAGAAAAAAAAGTCTGTCTTTTCAGTAGAAGTTTGAACAGTTATAGCAAAAAATTAGGAACAGAAAACTGGCCAATAGTTTTCTTAAATAAGTGACAATTTGGAAGGATTATCTATCTATCCGCATAGAATTTAGTCCATTTGTGAAATGGGACACATCTTTGCTCCACCCTGAAGGCCTCACCTGAAGTCTGACAATGATCACTAGAAGCATTTGCTATCAACTTCAACAGACAATTTCTTTTTTTTTTTTTTCTACTCAGCGATGAACGCTGGCAGAAACTTCCCAACGCAACTTATTTCTACTGCTTCACTACCCTTGTTGGTAAATTTTTCTAATGCCCAATTGGAAGCTTCGGCATTCCGATTACTTTGTATTACAACCAACATTTATGGAGAAACCATGTAAGTCAAATTGTTTCTGCATAAAGAAAGGAGTTAGGTGATTGTGTATGAAGGTCAGCCTCTCACAGTCAGAGGGAAACAAGCACAGCCAAACAGTCCCTTCCAACATTAGCAATTTCCCCCAGATGACTTTCCCTCAGCTTCTCTTGCATGGCTAAAGGAAACCCACATAACATTCGTGATGTGGACATTCAGAAGTCAAGTTTCCTAAAATCACACAGAGGAATCCTCCCACCAGAAATTTATACCATGAGTACCACTCCTTGGGGAGCAGACAACCAGAGGCTGTGCTCACCCTGAGCTTGTGCAACAACTCTGCCTTCCAACTTGTGCCCGCTTGAAAGCCCTGAAGTATATATCCCAGCTTGTGTGCAGTTTATTCATTATCTGAAGCATCTAATAGCTTTGAAAACTGTAGGAGCACTAGTTTACAAAATTTTGGTATGGTTATTATCTGTTCCAATATAGCACCTGGGACAATATGTACATTTACATTTGTCCACACCATGAGATTTTATTGCTGTGAGTTGTACACAGTGTTTACATTGCCCAGACGTTGTTTAAAAAGAACAAATCAGATCTTTATGTGAGAACTTAAATTTTGGCTGCACGATTGAACACTTTTCTCCATTTCTTCCTCTTTATTAAACTATCTGTGAAGTTCAAATTAATATTAATTTCTCCTAGGTTGTAGGGACAAACCAAAACTCCCTTCTGTGGTTTCAAAGAATCCCGATAAGCTCTGTAATTCCTTCTGGGGCCCAGAGGTGAAAAAGCTGGTTGGATTTTCCAAAGCACTCCTTAAATATAACAGAAAACCTTATAAGCCTTTTATTACTGCCCAAAATGAACTCCTTCACATAATGAACCAGGATGGGCCAATCAGACATGACTTAAAAGACTTCAGCTACAGGCAGATTAAGCATAAAATCCAAACCCTTCGGGTCATGACAGCTACGTGCTCTATCAGCATTACAGCTGTGTTCAAAATGGAAAGAAACAGCTCAGAGATTCCTCTTTTTTTGTTGCAAAAAAAGATTAAACAAAAAAAAAAAAACACCACTGAGAAACTCGCCTATTGACAACTTCCTCTGGCATTCTGAAAAGTTTATACTACGCTGTATAAGGCACAGCTGACTTAATTTTTTTTATTATTATGTATTTTTAAGTGGTCTGATAGCAAAATTTGCTGGATTTTGCATTAATAGCAAAACAAATATATTCACTAATATATTCATTTACCTCAAAAATCAGAAACTGACAAACAGAGCAGATTCTTTGTTCACCAGCGTAATCACAGATTTCAAGAGCAACACCAATTTCTTAAAACATATGATTTTACCACATATTACAAAATAAAATAGGTTGTTTTCCAAATTTTTCCACTAAGTTTCTGAATCAAAGCAAAAAAAGCTAAAGCAAAAAAACACCTGTTCACGCAAAGGAATTTTATTCTTTAGAGTATATTGTCTCATCCTATTTAGTTACGCTAAACAGAACAGCATTTTACAGCTTTGATGGGAAACAGGTTTGTAACTTGGATGCACCAAGCTCCTAAAACAAACAAAAAATCCAAACCAAGAGATCTGGCCTCAAGACAGCAATTTTATGCAACTTGGGCACCGACCACTAGATGGTAGCTACATATCACTAGTTGATTGCACTATGCAGGCAAGCTCAGGAAAAAGTTTATTTTATTATACTTCAGTCAAATACAATGAAATTTTAAAAAGTTAACTTCACTGTTTTATATTTAAAACAAAGGCAGCCCACCCACGTCCACCCCCGCAAAGACCTTTCTGCCAGTGCTGTGCCTAACAGTCACGGGAGGAGGTGGGAGAGCACATCTGGAACAAGCTGTTCTTTCCATGTTCCTCTCACTAGAGCACAGTGCCTGACACTGCTCTCCTGCATTTTAACTAAGTGAGGGAACTTACTCTAGGCTCTCTGTGATCTGCCACCTGTATGTGCAGCATTTAAACATATCCCACTCTAAAAAAAAAAACCACCAAAAGATAGCCATGCTGTAAATTTCATTTTAATTCCTGCTCTCTGAAGTCTACATACACCAACTTTATGGAGACTTACCTCCTTATTAGAGGGACAGGAATACACCACTCACTATTTACGATCTAACTTTATTAAATTAAGCTCATTTTTCATTTTGTTCTCCAGTTTCCTTAAGGAAAAACTACTGAAAATTAATATTACAGGTCTATAAGTGATATGAGTTTTTGTGAACTCCTCATACTATGAAAACAAACAAAAAGTAAACTTTATCCATTTTCATATGTAACTGGTATCCATAACAGCCAACGCAGATCCCAATTAAGCATATACTTGCATAAATAGCTTGCAATGCGTAAGCACTCATTTTATGTACTTCATTCACAGGCAAGCAAAGTTGGCAGTAACATAGTCTCAGAATAATCAAGAAAAATTATGATCTACAGAGTATTTTTGTCAAAAGTGTAAAAGTAGTACTCTGTGCAGTCACTCTCAGCTAAACAGCTATTTGAAGAGAAAGTTGCCAGTTTATCCAAGTAAACATCTGTGTTCTTGAAGATGCACACAAGATTCTGGGCATGCAGTGTTGGCCAACTGCATGTGAGTGTCACTGGAGCCTTTCTGGAGCTTTCGATTCCAGTTCAGCTTCTGCACAGCAGGATTGTTATTACTACTGTGCTCCCAGCTGCAAGCTAACAAGTTTGTTTTCAGCTGTGATTTTAAAGACTTAAAACATATTAGAGCCAACAATCCACTTGACCTCCAAGTGGAGTGCTAATGAAGGCCTGAACTGGGATTTAAAAGCAAGAACAAGTTCACACAAAACAGAACCTAAATAAATAGGTTAAATACAAAAAGTTGTAGCACATAGGGAAGGGGAAAAAAGGGAAAAGAAAAATGAAGCCATAGCTCCCTTTGCCCCCAAGAATATATAACCTTTTTACGGTCCAACTACAGAAAGAGGTCAGACTACAAAACTCACTGTTACCCTACATATGTATTTATATATTTGCTATGTGAGGTATCCAAGATGCAAACACATAGTTCTCGTACATCGTATACCAACATGAAAAAATTTCCATGAAAGTTCTGTAACCTGCATCTGTAACAGTTAAATAAAAAGACTGTAAAAGACATTAAAGAAAAAAGAACTAAGATGAGATCTAGGTTGAAAGACATAAAGGAGATTTCAGCAGATAATCAATCAGCTTTCATGCTGATAAATGCTAAAAATAACAGCTACATCCCCAACACCAAGCTTCCACCCAGGTTGTCAAACACATTTATTTCAGAAAGGGAAAATATCCTCAGCAATTAGAAAGAAATACGCAATTGGCAAAACAGAAGCAGTTTCTTTTCTAGAAGTAACTTACAGCGGCTAAATCTAACTTTGCCCAATGTGGTACATAAGTACAAGATAAGACACGCGCAGTGCACACAGACAGTACCTGAAGAAGTGCTACAGTAGTGCTGGTTGCAATCAGACGTTACCTGAAGACAGTACATTTTTATATGCTAGTGGTTAGTTCAACCTGAAAATAATTGTTGGATTTGTTCCAAAAATCCACCCACAGCTATTTAATTCACTATGCTGACATCAGCAACTTTTATGGGGCCCATCATCTCTCTCAAAGTTTTTCTACTTAAAAATCAATTGTGAGATTTCTGTGACCCAGCCTTGAATTCAAGTTGGTAGTCCAAGCAGAAGATGACAGAATTTCCCAATTCATAGGTAACAGCGCAGCCTTGCTATGCCTCAAAACATGTACTATGATTTCGCTTTGTCCCCTTATCTGTGACAGATGCCACAGAAAAAAAAAAAAGTGCAACGTATTTGCTACATCTGGAATAGGAAGTGTTTATATCTGTACAGGTAAAAAAAAATCAATTCATTACAGTATATTAATGCAGATTATCACAGCTATCTTTTATATTCCATAGAAAAAAAAGGTACAATTAAGATATACTTCAGTAGGTCTGGGATACAAGATAACTTACTGAAAAATGCCAACATGAAGATGCCATCATTGCCCACTCTAAGCTGATCTGCATCACTGAAATCATCCCGTGGTGGATACTCTTCTTCCTGGATTTACAGGTTAGTGATAATTTAGTGAAAAGTTTATTTTAGAATAACTATCTGTAGGATTAAAGTATTAATTATGTTTCTAAAGCTAGAAGAAAATTGACATTTCTGTAACACATCCACATCAAGGAAGTTTAAAAGAAAAATATTTCATATCTATAAAACAAGTCTTATTTGTTGCTTATATTGACAGAGCCCAAATTTAACTGAAAAGTTTCTGTAGAAGATATGCACATACTGCCTATTCATCTTAAATGGAGCTAGAAATTATTTCAGATGAGTACTTTGACAACCAAAACCAACAGAAATCTCTCTTCTTACTGTCTTAATACGCAGACAAGCTATTAAATGTTGTTTTTTTTTTTTTTGGCAAAATCATTACATATGTTCTATTTTTTTTCCTGACAGAAAATTGTTTTAATGCTTCCCAAAATACAGAGTTTCAGAATAAGGTTAGTATCTTAAAATTAACTGCTGATGCACCAGCACTGCACTAACCAATTTGACAATCCTGTAACCTACGGAAAAACACGGAAAGCAAAGAAAACCTCTAGGGACACCAGAGGGCGCGAACACATTAAAAGTGTTTAAAAGTCTTCTGAACTCAGAGAACACTGTACTTTTAAGTCAAACAAAAGTAAACAGAGATGTCAGTCAAAATGATCCAAAAATTTCTCCCATCGCGTCAAAATACTAGATCTCAAAATACTGCAAATATGAGTTTGTTTTGTTTCTCAGTACTTGGTTTTCAGCAGAACTTGGCAGATCTTATGTATGCAGTTCTGTGCACAAGTAAAACAACTGCTGCAACTGTAGACTGGCAACAGTAAAAGTTTTCATGATGACCGCACTTAAAGAAAGCCTGATGAAAACTGTAAAATCAGTTAAACTCACCATTTTTATACTTAAACGAATAACATCAAACCAACGCAGGATGATGCAAGTTAAATAATGCTGTCAGTAGCAGCAGTAATATGGTTTACACATAAGCATGAGTAACATTCTTTTCCTAGTTTTTCTCCAATTAATCATAACGTATTAGGATTGAGATAAGAAATAACCTATTAAAAAAAAATAAATCAAGGGAGATCAGTTTAAGTGAGATTTACTTAGCTGTTTCACCCACAGCAAACACTTACTACTGAAATAGTCTTATTCTAACACATTATTCAGTCACTGTACCAAATGTTATTTCATATATGAAGTTCATAACTAAAAGGGCATTAAACAACCACAGTGATCTAAAGGTCTGTCACGTGATTGACATGTTGACCTTTTGTCAACACAGCAAAATAATTTACCAGGGTATAGTGATTATGGTTGAAAATGTGCTAGAACAAACTGTACCAACCCAAGGCAGGCAGCTTCACCCTTCGTAACATGGCCGTGAAATTCCAGCTGTGCTCTTTATTTCAGATTAATTAACCAAGACTCTGTATCAGATAACTTACTTTAAAAACATTGCTATTCACATAGACAATTCCAAGGAAAGCACAAAAAGTTAGCTGGACAACAGTCTTAAGGGGCTGTAATTCAACCCTACATAATTTCAGATGCCCCTAAATGGTCATCTTAAGTGACTATGAATGCATTAGTTTATTTAGCTTAACTTTGCTGCAGCTACAAGACTGATGGGGGGGAAGGGAAAGAAGGGGCTGAAAATGCATTAAACAAAGAGCTGCATTTGAATGCACTCATCTCTGAAATGTATGCCACAAAAGTTCCTTTTCCAAGTCAGGACAACAAAAAATATTTTCAATTTTAATTTCAGAAGGTCGATAAAACCCCATATAAAATAATTTTGGGACTTTTTTTAAACTGCCTGCTGACTAAAGTACTTCATACTGGCATTTCCATACCAATTAGTGAATTACGCTCTATGCAAAATGTTGCTTCAGAAAAAGAAAATTTTGCTCGACTACAACAACAAGTTTAGCAGGTTTCTCTGTAAGGCTTCTCTAACACACGTGTGAGAAACACAGGTCAATATACAACACAGGGACATGAGAGCAGACATTTGCTAGTAGGCACTGCTGTAGTAAGTGTGAACAAGTTGCAATTTATCACACTCCATGTCAAAAAGGAATTATATTAAACTGAGTTCTATTTATGTCTCCAAAAATTGGCATATGAAAATTATCAGTATGTTTAAGCGAAATAATTTCTTGTGCTTAAATCCCGTTCAGCCTATATATACATCATTTAGTATGATGTGGTTTTATGATTAGTCCTGCAGACAGAAGACAGTAATTGGCCACTGCTCAAGTCCCACTAATACTGTCTTTCACAGTGTTCTCATTTTATGTAGTTGGTATCAACTGCCACAGCCTTTCTTCAAAATATAATTGTTTGCCACTATTCATGGAGGAATGAAAAGGGACAATGCAGAATGACTGTACTCCCTGCTGATGCTTAGAACGAAACATAATTTCATAGAAATACTTCTATCGGATACTGACATTTTTATCAATAAGAATAATTATATATTTTATTTACACATATATTTTCTTTTTAATGAGAATAATGTTATATAACAACACACACAAATCCATAAAATATATAATACTGTTTCAGCATCTCATATTGATTTTTGACAAATTTAGCAACGTTAAGGGTCATGGACAATACTTCTTGTTTGCTAAATATGCTGAGATCTGTATAAATAGAAAACTTAATGTTTCTATGACCACAGAAACATCTAAATAGCAAAATATATTATCAACGTAAATGGCACATCACATAGTAATTTCTCTAAGCAAAAGAACATCAAATGGTACACAGCATCTATTGAAGTCAAACCTATTGACTCCTCAAACTATAGTGTTCTCTGTAGTATTCTGCAAAAATAAGACTTTTTCCCCCCGCCCCCTCAATGCTTTTTGACATCTTTCAAATTGAAACCTAGCATGGAGTATAGCGAGACAACCACCTTTAATCGGGTAAAGAACCGAAGTTTTCAGGAGCCCCTTGGATAACTAAACTGATATAACTCTTCTCAATGCAGTGGAGTTACAGAGAGAAACTTCTGAGGAAAGGGTCAAATTACTTAATAAACCTCATAAATGATACCTTCAGCATACAAAACAATATGGAGAAGCTAATGGTGGGGGAAAAAAGGCACAATGAACCCCAGAAGCATTTGTTTGCCAGCAGGAAAATTCATAGTTAAAGTCTAAACTAGAGAGAACTATACCATACCTCTGGACGACTGAGGAATATTTCATCAAACAGACTCCTAGACTCCCTAAACTGGGCGTGCTAAGCATGTAAAAACAGAAAAACATAAGACAAATGCAACTGAAAAGCATTAAGTAAAAGCCATTCATTGCAACATACAAATAAGTCATTTAACTGTTAGCAATATTTTTGCCCATTTAAATTAACCTTTCAAAGCTGAGCTTGAGAATTTGAAAAGGAAAACATCGAAAGCCAGGGTAAATAATGCTATCACTACTGATGACACAGGGCTGCTACAATTTCTTTGGTACATTGAGCTATCTGGAAGCATTTGATAGAAGTGTTTGTACACAACCTTTTAAGACAAGCTACACAAAGAACTACTAAAAGAAGTACTGAAAGTTTCAGTAAATGTTAAGTTTAGATTGTTCCTACAATGTCTGGATGCAGGGCCTACGATGAAGTCTTTAATACAATTACACTAATGCTTTTTGTTAAGATCGCTACATGATTCAGGGGAAAAAAATACGAAAGCTGTTTATTAATTGTGCTGCCTTTTTATACCATTTTCTTCTCTTGCTCAATGAGCAGGTTTGTAGCCTTCTTTACTGCACACTTTGGACTATACCATGAAACAATTATCAGCTTCACATATCACTCAAGGTAACATAAGGACGTTTCAGGTTTTCCAACTGTTCACATTATTGTAGTGAGGAGACAATATAACCTCATTTTACAAGGAAGAAACTAGAAGACAGACCATAGAGAGTTCACAATGATAAGAACACCAATTTCTTAAGGCTGTAAACAAAAACTACATGTTGTATCATTTCTGTATGTTTTGTGAAGTGTGTCATATACAAGTGGGATACTGTCTGCAGCTGTCACTGCTTGTGATCTTCAAGACAGTGAAAGTGAGAAAACAATTAATTACATACCAGTAGTGCAAAGTTTAAGTGACTTATCTGTTCTTCCATGGGTATTCAGAGCTAAGGATCAAAATCCTTCCCCCTCAAGACGGCAAATCACCAGTCTAACATGATCTTTTTTTCTTATTCCAGTCATATGCCAGATTAAGACACTCTTATTACACAGTCTTAGTCCACCTCACTCTAAATCCATCAGAGGTATTATATAAGGCAGGGATTTTGTGGCAGTATCATGTAGTAAATTAATTAAAATGGCATTAATTAAGACTGTGTTGGTACATAATTTTAATATCATCTACGCAACTGGAACTCAGCTTCAGCATTTCTTACTTTTTCCCCTAAATCTCAACATTGCAATATTAATACTGTTTCTTTAATATAGCTTGTGTGTGTGCACGCATGTGCTTTTAAAAAAAGATAAAGAAAAGAAAAAGCCATAAACACAGGAGCAAACTGAGCAGAAATCCTATCAAACTTGCCATCTTCAGGCAAGATAGCACAGGCAAGGCACAGCAGGACTGTGGCTTTTAGGTACACCAAGTAGACTTCTAATACTAATTTAATACTGCTTTAAGTCTACAATTTTTTAGTCAGTCTCTGCTTTGGGGAATGATGGTGTATTCCTACTGATACATAAGTGAAATTCTTGTGGTGTCAGCACCTAGTTCTTGAATGCCAAGTTCTACTGTCCATTTTGGAAAAGCAAATTATGTAAAAGTTTATGTCTCACTTTGTCACCATATCCTACTCTCCTACCTCTTAACCCCAGATTCCTTCTCCCTCCCTACTCCTCTTTTCTCACACACCAGCTTCCGCTCCTCTCCCAGTACCACATTGTCCCACTTGAGTTCCTTTCTCCATCAATTCCAGTTTCATAGAATCATAGAATCGTTTTGGTTGGAAGAGACCTTTAAGATCATCAGGTCCAACCGTTAACCTAGCACTGCCAAGTTACCACTAAACCATGTCCCTCAGCACCACATCTGCAGGTCTTTTAAATACCTCCAGGAATGGTGATTCAACCACTTCCCTGGGCAGCCTGTTCCAAAGCTTGACAACCCTTTTGGTGAAGAAATGTTTCCTAATATCCAATCTAAACCTCTCCTGGTGCAACTTGAGACCATTTCCTCTCATCCTATCGCCTGTTATTTGGGAGAAGACACTGACCCCCACCTCAATACAACCTCCTTTCAGGTAGTTGTAGAGAGTGGTAAGGTCTCCCCTCGGCCTCCTCCAGGCTAAACAGCCTCAGTTCCCTCAGAAGCTCCTCATAAGACTTGTGCTCTAGACCTTTAGTTTATCCTTCTCCCTCCTGTTTCTCATTTAAATCTCTCTTTATTCCCTCCATACCTCTGCTCTCCATTCACCCATGCCTTTTCTCATTTTGACTTAGACCTACCCTCTCTTGATTCCTGCCTGTGTTCACTTTGAGTGAGGTACCTCCCTGCCCAACCAAAACCAGACTTCTACAACACTTAAGCTTCAGTAGCTCAGTTATTGTCCTTCTTCCATCCACCTACCACGGATGCCCTTGCAGTTGAATCAAGTGGCTTTCCTCTTCCCTTCTAACCAAAAGCCAATAATAATAAAACTACTTCAGGGCACACCAGAAATTCCAATTTCTCAGTTCCAGTGTTTTCACCAAAAGCAGTCAAGAGCAGTCATAAGGTGCATCTACTTTCAGTTCTGTAATCCTACTCTGATACAGAACATTTAAGAGTGTTTTCTGGCAACAGCACACCTGCAGTCCCATACTCTTCAGAGCTGTAAGCAGTGTAAACTTGTTCATCCAAGACAATCTCCACACATGTACAAAATTTGAAGCTGTGCATATTAACTGTGGAAACTCTTGTAATTTGGCCCAAAGCCAGGCACATTTTCTGAGGAAGGGCAAAAAATGTTTCTGACACAGCAACCTACAAAAGAGTTCTCCAACGCAAAAAAAAGCTTAAAATGACACAGAAAAAAAACATAGGGATTTTTTTTTTCTTAGCTTTTTTTTTTTCCCCCTTGAAATTGGCTGAACCCCAGCCTGGGTTTTTCCCTGTGAAATTCAGGTCAAGGAAGACTGCTTGTATGTCTGAAACTTTCACCCCATAGGGTTCTACACATACGAAGTTCAAAGCAACAAGAACCTTGCAAAAGAGTTACACAGGTCCTGTCTGAAGTGTCACAGGGCTGGCAATGGCACCCTAAAAGTGAAGGTCTGGGTTGCTACTGTTCCAATTGAGTTTAAAGGTTTATAATTTCAGATAGAGCATTTCATTCAAACTAATATTTCAGGAGAAGTTTTACTTATACAACAAGCAGGAAGGACGGATTACATAGAACCCATGCTCCTGTTAAAGCGGTTAAAAGGTTACAACTGGGGATCATCACCTCATAGCAGAAACTTGGCAGGTAACCATGCAAATACTCCTGTTTCCTTGCTGCTTTTAGTAAAACAGATTTGTTTAACACCTTCACTGGGGGTGTTACACAAATCCACTTTAACTTTGGCTGTGCATACCTTAAACAGAGTGTTGCGCACTGTGATTACTGCACAGCAGTCAAGGAAGGAATAGCCTCCCGCTGGGTGAGCAGAAGTTTTTGTTCCAGTCACAAGCACACTGCAGTCAGTAAGATTTTAAATGCACCTCAAACACAATCACATTTGATCTTAAGGTGGAGATTTTTAGCGAAAGCACTGGAAGCCTAATTTGAGTATAGTATATTATGGCCAATACTACCAAACAGCAGAATTTCCACATTGCAAAACTTGGGAGAAAAGAAGGAAGAACTTTGCTTACAAAACTAATATTTAACGCTAATTGCAGCCATCACTTTTCTATTTTGAAGACTGTATTCTTTATAATGTTAATTCTTACAAAGCTATAAACACTGAATATACACGTATTACTTTGCTGTTTACCATAACTCATGGCATGGGTTTTTGTTTGTTTGTTTTAAGTACTTGGAATATTTTTTTGAACTTCAGTATTAAAGTTTTCATGGAGCAAACAACAGGGACCTTTCCTTCTAAGAAAGATGTACATTATTTGGGGTTTTGCCCCTTTGAGACTGTTGGAATTCTCCTTCCTCGCTAGATGTCTACTTTGTTCACCAATTTTTATTTTTTTTTACCATTTGAAATACTAAATATCAGCAATAACTCTACAAAGTAACATTAGTAGTGGATGCCTAATTAAAAGGTGATGAAATACAGGATAAACTACTAAAACAGGGCCAAATTTGGCTTTTAAAGCTGTTTAGACAGCAGCTATGCCTCAGAAAAAAGTGAATGTGATACACTTTTCATAGTACTTTACAACTAACAAACTATCTATATAAGACCTAAGCATCCAAAATATTTAAATCACCAGCCCACCATTATTGTAATAAATAGGCCACAATATGGGCTCAATTGTTACAAATAATTAAATTAGCATAAAATGTTTCACAAAAATGAAATAAAGTAGAATAGTATCACTTACTCGTTGGGCAACTTCTGCTGCAGCAGCTGCCATTGCTGCAGCTTTGGCCTTCTCTGCTTCATCGTAAGTAGGAAGAGAGGTAGCTACGCTGTATGGAGGTGGTACAGGATAAAATTCATTGTGTGTTTCTGTTCAAAATAAAGAGGTTATGCATTTTTAAGCCAGAAAGATGTCAAGAGCATTAAATTTTACATGTGCGTAACTGCTGAGCTTTAAAGTCTATATTTTTCAACAGAGGCTGAAATTGATGATATTTGTATTTCAGGTTCTTATAAGTTTTTAAAAAGACTTTATTTTTATAAAATAAAATAGTGAACAGTGCTTTTAGTTGCTACTCAAGGCAGAAACCTTAACCTAGATGCTGCAAGGAGCCAACAAATCTACGAACAAAGAAATCCGATTTGCTGAGTTACATCCCTAGGCATTCCAGCCAAGGGCAAATCACACAAAAGACATGCACAGAAACATCCTAAAAGAAAAAAAAGCTTTTAATTATCAACATCAATTAGTTACTTAAGTCCGGTAACAATCATGTTGTATTTTTATTAGCATGGCCTTGTTGTCAACTCTTTCTGTGAAAATATTTTTTTTTCCCCAAGATTTCAATTTCACCATTCTTTTAAAAATGTTCCTTCTATCAAAACGGACCAGACTTCATTATTACACAGTGAAATAGTAAAACATCGTCATATAGAACAGAATTACTAACAAAATGAATAGAAGTTATTTAAAACACACCTTGAGCTTCCTCCTACACCCAGCAGTAGTTTGTAACAAGATTGCTTACGTGGTAAAGATTTGTCAGCACAGGTCACATGGTAAAAAGATTTGTCAGCACACCACCACAAAGATGTTCTATATAGGGATAGTTCTGTGTAGCCATGTATTTACTTGCAAACACTGTCTCAAAAGACAGGGACAGGAAATTGATTCTTTAATGAACACTAAAAAATTAGGTTGGAGGTTACTTCTGAAATATTTATTTGGCACATGGGAGACGCAAATCCAAGGAACTTTGCTTAAACAGGGACTTCGATGTTGCCTGCTGTTAAGTCTCCCATACTCCAAAGGTCGCAACCTCGTGAGAAAGGGAACAGTGAATAAATTGAGAGAGAGACCCCTGTTACTCATTTTCCACAAGCAGTTTTAAAGCAAAATGCATCTTTTCATGGCAATACTTTCACCAAACGATGGCACGCACTTAAGAAGGTTGAGTTTTGACAAATCAGTACTTTGGTGTTCCTTTTTTTTTTTTTATAAAGAGGTAATGAAAATTGCTAATGAGGTCTCATAATGGAGCACTACTCAAAGATGTAGATTAAATGTGGAACTGAACTATATGCAGACTTAAATAAAACCTATTACACTAATTAATGAACATCCACTTAGTCTAGTAATTTGGAACAATCAGTGTAATTTAAAAGCGTGCTTCTTCTGAACAAGCCAGACAAAGTGCCGTGCATGACAGCATAGCTTTTTACTGCAATTATGTGCGTAGAAAAAAAAAAAGCCAACAAAAAACCCGCAGCATCGTACCACTTTGAACCCAGTGCTGATTCATATACACTCCTCCCTGACAAGCTCTTAGGTAAGAAAAATACCTGAGGTTGCAGCTGTTTCTACAGCTATGCTACAGTAAGGTGGAGGGGAAGTATCTGCTTCAGATAAGGCTGCTGTCTGGGGAGTCTGCGTAGTCTCTGTAGATGTGGAAGGCTCCTCAGCTGCTGAAGACTCGGAGGGGTCATCCTCATTGTGAAGCTTAGAAGAAACACACACAAATTTGAGATGCATTCAGGGCATACTTTCTGTGGCAACCTAGTACTTGTAGAACCATCTTCAAAAAGACAGAAGATTACTCTTCAACAAAACCAAAAATAATCTACAAAACAACTTTTAAGTAGTCCAGTTAAATCCTTTTAAGCAAACAGCTAAAGATAATCTTAACTGCCTTCCCCCCACCCCGAAATGGATTCCTTCTCATCAGTGATGATCATAGAGTCTTAAAAATCTGGGGTTTTAAATGTTTACTATATGGGAAAATGCTGACTATAAAATACTTCCTATTATATGAATATTTGAACACTATTACACTTTTTTCCCCCTTAAATACATCCATAAAATGTATTAACCCATTTTAAAATACAACAGGTAACTAATGCTATCTTTTATGTATTAATCTAGAAGAAATAAAAAATAAGACAAATTTCTACTTCTATAACTAGGATTGTTATACTCTTTCATCGTGTCAGAGAGCTTCTCCACGCGAATTCTGAGACTTCTCAAAACATTCTGCTTTTCTTTACAGTCTGGAAAGAATTATTTCCCTATAAAACTTTAAGGTGCTGGTTTGTTTGGTTGTTTATTTTCTTAAAATGCAGTTCTAAAAGGACATGTCCAGTTAAGCATATACTGAAATAAGAATTTGGATAAGCAAGAATGTTGATTAAAACAGTGGAATTTGGATCCAGCAACTAATGTCTTTTCTCAGAGAAGGTTTTTTTGATTATTTTACCTAACTTGATAGTATTTCGAATGTGAATCAAACTTTAAGAAGAAAGAGTACTAGCATTAAACAAAAAAGTGCTAGTTCTCACTAGTGTAAACTACAAGATAAGATGCCTAGAAGGCAACCACCGAAGCATCATATTTAAAACACAGAAAGTAAGATTAGTAAGTTGAACACATCTGAAGAAAGAACTCTAGAACTTCAAGTTGGTAGTTTGTATGAATACCGTACAGAAAAAATATTATTTCATATTAAATAACAAAATATTAAGAATACATCTACATCAATTTCATATTGGGTAAGGTACAACCAGATTACTGGAAAAAGCACATCCTCAGAAGAAAGAATGCTACATTCCTTGTTAGGTAACGTAACATTCATACCAAAATTGTTTTATATCCAGAATACATCAAAGTTCACAGAATGTTTGAAGTTGGAAGGGACCTCTGGAGGCCACCTGGTCCAATCCCCCTGCTCAAGCATGGCCACCTACAGCCAGTTGCCCAGGACTATGTCCTCATGGCTTCTGAGAAAGTGGCTTCTGAGACTCCACAACCTCCCTGGGCAACCTGCTTCAGTGCCCAGGCACACTCACATTATAAAAAAAAAATGAAAAGAGCGTTTCCTGATGTTTAGAGGGAACCTGTGTTTCTGTGCGTGCCCATTGCCTCTGGTCCTGTCACTGGGCACCACTGAAAAAAGCCTGGCTTCCATCCTCTCTGCACCTTCCATTCAGGTATTTATATCACTGATGAGATCCCCTCCTGAGCCTTCTCTGTTCCACACTGAACAGTCTCAGGTCTCAGAGACATTCCTCACAGGAGAGATGCCCCTGTCCCTTCATCATCTTGGTGGCCATTTGTTGGACTCTCTCCAGTATCATGTCCCACGTCTCTCTCGTACTGGGCACCTCAGACTTGGGCACAGCACTGTGGCCTCACCAACGCTGAGCAGAGGGGAAGGGTCACCTCCCTCCACCTAATGGCAATACAGTGCCCAGCACAGGTCAAGATACCATTAGCCTTATTTGCTGCAAGGGCACACTGCTGGCTCATGTTCAAGCTCTGCAGGTTACAAATTCCGTGCTTTTCTTGCTAATGAAAAACTAAGGATAGCGGCAGGAATTAAAAGCACAGAAGACATTTCAACAGTAGGCAGGTCAATTTAAAAGATAGTATAAGGGGGAAAAAAAAATGCTTCAAAAGAAGTTAGTGCAACAGAACAACTTAATGCAATTTTCATATGGCTTCTACCACATGCTTCTCTTTAAATCTGTCAAATTAGAAAAAGTGGTAACATTACTTGCTAAAGCATTTTAATCGTTTATCGGAAGTCCCTCCAAAAACTGTATTCAAAGAACTATAGCTTACAGATTAAAAGGTTTATCTATAAATATAAACTGCATATAAATGCACACACAGATATGTAAGTATATATACACGCAGGCACAATACACACATGAGCACATACTATCAAGGAGAAGTCACCTTCAAATGGAACCGACAGGGGTTATTGGAGGTTTTTGGGTACTGAGCAATCAGATCATTTAATGGCTAATCAGAGATCCAGAAGAAGTAATAACCTGAGAAATATGTATAGCAATTTAGAGTAGTTAAGGCCAAAGAAAACAAAACCCCTTCGGAAGAACCTAATACATTTAGGGATACAGAAAGCAAATGAGAAGACAAAACACTCAATTCTAAAAATATCGAGCAGGTCAGAAAAACAGCTCGAGAACTATAAATGTTACAGTTCTAAATTAAGTACAATCATTCACAAGAAAAATCTAGTATTGCAAGGGATATAGCTAAAGTAAAACCATTTTTAAATAAAACTGCCATTTGATTAACAATGAGACAAACAACAGAACATTACTGGCATACTTCTGCACTAATGGCTGGTACACCCACCTTCATTTGGGATGTGTGTGTAGCTCTGACTACCCCACACAACAACCTGGTCTACGAGCAGTGGAAAAAGTAAAGGCTAGCTAACAGATTTCTGCCTGTTACCTCCATTCTTCCTCTCCTTTCCTTCTCCACTTCAGTCACCGCAACTTTTTTCCCCTACCAAGCCATAGTATGTGCTGTCACTATCCTGAAGACACACGGTGATCCACAGCAGCTCATTGGTCAAAGAGCACGTTACTGCTCAAAATCCACTTTGCCATTACCAAGGAATTTAATTTTGTCTTCTACACGCCTTCTTGAAAGTTACCTTTCTCCAAATTATCCATAATTTAATAACAGTTACAAATGATGAAAGTAACATAAGGATGGGAGAAGAACGTGCACATGAGACTTCTTGCCTTCAAAGATCAAGTTAAGTCATTCAATTGTTATAGCAACTGCAATTAGGAAACAGAAAAATTCCATCCTAAGGGCTCTCCATACAAAAGAGTCCCATTATGCCCTTTAGTGCATTCAAAAGGTCTCTATTTTGTAGGACTCATATTCAGGGACCAAACATTTCTATTCATCCAGTCTCCTACTATACAGACCTTTCAGAAATTCTGAAAGGCATCAAGGTTATCCTAATGCAGCAACTTAAAGAAAAATCATAAGACTTCCTACAGAATACCCCATCATAAAAATCACAAGAAGTGGATTAAGCAGCTTGAGTGTTTACAGCTAGAATAACAAATACAAGTTGTTCCATGAACAGAAACCAGATTTTGTTAGTTCCCGTTCAAGCGTCCTGTCTCCTAGTCTCTCCTCAAGGCAGTAACTTCAACTCCTCTCAGGGGACTCCACTGGGGTAAAAAAAAAACCAAACAAAACAAAGCAAAAAAAAACCAAACCAAAAACGCAGTAAACCCCCACAACTGCAGCAGAACTTGCCCCAGCAAGCTGGAAATTCTGCCTATGCCAGCAGGGCAGACAGTGATGGTTATATTGTTTTGTCTTGCGGCAACTCTGCCTTGTCTTCACAGGGCACTCATTTTCCTCTGTGGAGTCACCAGTTTGCTTGAAACCAGTAGGAACCTGACTACCTTTGAGCCTCCCCCTTCCCGTTTAATTTTGGCTTATACCGGCTGGTAAATTTAGAAGTTATTTTTGGAGACAGGGGAAGAGGAGGCCTGACACTCTGCATAGGTTTCATCGCCATAGAAACCAAGCTAAAAACACTCAGAAGGGAACAGAACACGTCTGTTTCAAGGCATTACTTACGCTATGTACTTAAATGTTACCTGAAACAGCATTTAACATTACAAGTAGAGAAATCATACGTAAGATTTTTTTTTTTCCAGTAGTAAAATTATTTTGCCCACTTTCTTACTAAAAGACTAAGGAGAACTCACAGTTCATCATCCCAGCCCCCTTCCAAGCCCCCAATGAACTATTATATGGCAGTAAGCAATACAGCTGCTTTTGCTAAAATTACGGTCAAAACAATTGTCAGGACCTATTAAAGTACAGAGAGCTGCAAATTAGGACCTTCCTCTGCCTGCCACCCTCACGTTTTAAAAGCAGGACACAAAAACATTTTTTTCCTTCACATCTTGGTCTGTACACAGGGTATCTGGCTGACTATATGGAACTTTACAATTAAAAAAGGGAATACTTTGTTATTAGACATAGTACTCAAACTGTTTACACAAGTATTTCAATCCCTGGTTTTGCAGCCCTTGAACTACAGTATGTTACAGACTCAAAAATTATGATGCTCATATTCTCAAGATATATCTATGTTAGGGCACTTAGAACTCAAAGTTCAATAGAGGAGCAATGGCTCTTCTGCCACCAATGACTCAAAATCTCACGGTAACTACTAAAGAGCATATAGTACAGGAAAAAACATCAGTTTCCTTCATATGATCTGTACCCTATACTATCTTCAGTTTCTTTCCCAGAAAAGCTCTGTAAAACAATGATTCATTATTTCATTTCAGAAGAAGTTAAAATCAATGTCAGACCTTTCAGCAAGAAAATATTGTGGAAAATACAGCTACCTTAATTTTATATTTTTTTTCTTACTAACTAATTTCTTTAAAGAAGTACTGCATTTCCTCCTGTAATTTTTCCTTAAGTCTGTTATTTTGTCTGAGTAATTATTTCCAAAGTAATCAGATGCAATGCCTGAAATCAGTTGACACCAACAAAGAACATGAACCATAAGAAAGTGCTTAGTACAGAAGCCTTTACCAAGGGGACTGATGCAGATGCTTTTACTCTTTAGACTTTTCAAAATAAAAACTTAAACTGTGAGGAAGATCTTATTCTTTATTTACACTTTTCATTTACCTGCAGATAGTAATTTTGTCTGACCTACAAAAGTTTGCTTGCCTGAAAAAACATTTTGCTTCATTTGTGGTGAACTGACTGTGCAACAGTAGCAATATAAGGACGTTATTAAAATCTACCATTTTTTTAAAAAACAACTAGCCAGCTTTTTCCCCCGTTTCCTTTTACACCTATATTACCAGCTTATCTTGAAAAAGCCTGACCTTTAGGTAAGCTTTTCTATAAGTTTTAGTAGTGATGGTTCTGCCTGGGGCACCAGAGCTTCACAGCTTTCTCACTAGCAACCTTAAATTACGAGCACATTTAATGTGTCCTCCTTTGTAGCCTTCCAAATGATATTACAATTATGTTTTTGAAGAAGCTTGGCTCCTCCAATTTTGACCTCACACTGACCAACTCACGGATTCTTTCAAACTGCACTGAAACAAATACAATACAGAGAAACACCATAAAGCTGGACCTAATATTATGCTTTAAGTAAAAGTATGAAGACAACTAAGTAGATCACGCACATTGTTCAACCTTTGCACGCAAATGAGCCAGTTGGTACACTTCCTTCACAGAAAGCATCGCTCTTAGCAAGAGACATTCATCTTTACTTCGTAGGAGTTAACACTTTGGTCTTCAGGTCATTTTTTCACACTCTGCTAAAAGGTCAACCAAAAATATCTACTTACTGCAGCTTCTGGCGCTGGAGGGAAGGGCACAACATGAAAGACTCATCTCAAGACTGCCTGTGCAAAAAGTATTCCAACATTTCTGCATTAGATTCGTGACATCTTCCATGCTGCTACGCGGGTATTTATTCCACTGAAATTCTACCACAGCAAATATCAGAGGTGTAAGCAACAGCAGGTTAAAAAGAAAACTGCTATCATATTTGTTAAGCTTTCAGGAAGCTTCTCCCCTCCTTATGTTACACCTGATATTTTCATTTGCTGAAAAATTCAAAGGTCTTTCACACCTGCCTACTGGTAATGACTTGTAAATCTGTACCAAACTGCTCCCTACAAATGAGGTGCTACCCAGACTGAGGCTTGAAAGCAGAATTCTTTACCTACATAAGAACAATTTCACTTGAACAAATACAGGTTGTGCATTCAATGCTTGTTTTGTAACCACATTTTATATTTTTTCAGCTTTAGTAGTCTGAAAATAGGTTTATTCATCTGTAAATAGCTAAGTAGTAATCTTGGGATTTTCAAGGAAAAAAAAAAACAAAGCACATCTTGAAGTAAAACTTAATTCTGAACCTTTTACAAAAACACTTTGTGTTGAGACAGCTTTGACCTCTGTTTTCCCATCTCTATTGTTTCTGAATGACACGAAATAGTCTCAACAGCTCATGCTATTGACTACTACTTTTTTATTTTTAGAAAAACCCATAAAACCTATACCATTAACCCATAAATGCCGTTCAAGTGCTAAGATCAATCAGCCCTAATTTAGGTCACTAGTAGCCACTGGACAATCAAAACTAAAACCAATAATCTGCAATTACACTTAGATAAGAATTATAAGAGCAGAAGAGATAAATAAATCCTACAAAATAGATGTTTTAACTTTCTTGTTTATCAGGGAAAAAAGACACATACCAACAATGGCCTCCAAAATAAATATTTCACAATTCTTGAGGGGGAAAAAAACAAAACACGTTGCATTTCAACTTACTATCTTTCTCCTAGGATCAGTTTTGATCCTAGGTAGTTTACAACAACATCATGCCTTTTTCTTCAAATTGCTGTTGTAACACCAACTTACCACGAACCCATGCAGATCAGATTGTTAACCTCCCAGCTAGTACGAAGGCAGCTATTTGCAGTTCAGCACCAAACACAATCTCTCCTAGAACATATCCTGGCCACATCCACAATGCTCCAGAGAAACATCATCCTCTAGAGACTGGGGAGCCTTCAGATTAATAAATACTCTATTAAAAGTACTAAGCAATTAAGCTTATAAGGCACTTCAGTACACTCTAGTAAAACACAAAAGTCCAGCAACTTTCAGCTTTTATGTATTTAAAAGTAACCAATCAAATTTGATCAAAATTCCCAACTGCACAGAACAGATCCACATCATTTTTTTCCCCACCATCCCATCACTTGGCAAGCATCAACTATCACATACCCAGATGTAGCAACAGTCCTTCGTGACAGTGGACTGGTTTTGGTTGGTTTGTTTTGGTTTTTTTTCCTTCTTGATGCATCTCTGCAGAAAGTTTTTAGCAGCAGTCAATATGTTAGAAGGTCAAAGGTGTAAAAATCTGCACTAGAAGCAGGAAAGCAGAACAGAAGTCCATTGCTGTCATTCCACAGCTGTGTAGAAATACCAAGTGTGTCTGCTAAATAAGGATTAGGTACCATGGAAACCCACAACCTCTGGAGGCAAACTTCTACTGAAAAGAATCCAAGGAGATTTATACCGAATGTTGTTTAAAAATATGTTGCAACAGAATGGCTTTTCTGCCCAAGCGAGACTCCTCATGTAAAAATAAAGTGATCCATAGCAATTGAAAGTGTTTCACATGAACTGCACTTAAGTGATGGTTAAATCACTTTAGTCAGTTCTCTTCGACTGGGATCTTCAACCTATTTGATTTTTCAAGTTTGCTTTTTTTTTTAAAGCAGCTTATAAGCACGTCAGGAAAAAAGCCACCACAAACAAACAGAAAACCAACAACAGTGACCAGGACTTTGTGAAAAAAAAAAAAAAACAAACAACGAAATAGAATAATTATATATATATATATAATGTGTATGTAGATAGCCATCTCTCTCTCTCTCCATCCCAATGGCTACTTTACAGATAGCATTTTACTTGCTCTTCCATTTATAATCCAGATTTAAACAATTAATTCCACATTTAACAGCACATCCACATTTACATTCATTACCTACAGATTCTAAGACATCTATTCCTTCCCATCCCCCACATTAACAGCAAAAGTATAGAGCTATTAGTAAAGGACAGTAACATACCGTGTGTCAATATGAGAACTCTTTTAGAAAAGTAAATATTCTGAGACTAATGCTACTAGAAGTGTAGAGTTATCCTTTAAAATACATCCATTTCTCCCCACTATATTTAGCTTTCTTCTCTACTACAGAATTATTCAGAATTCATTCTGAACACCGAAATTTTGGTATGATCCAAACAGATATATGCTGCATATTTGTTCTAACATTCAAGCATAGCTTCCAAGAGTTTTTCATATTGCATGGTTATAGGAATTAATTATGAAATTTGTCAACAAAAAACTGAAGTCTCTAGTACTAATAAAGACTATGGCTGGAACCAACATTTTTCAAATCTTCAAGCACAACTATAAAAGAAAAATTCTTAAAAAAAAGTTGGTAAAAAGCTTACTCTGGAGCTTGTACGCTATGGCGTATTACAACTCTGAGTTACTCTAGCATTTAGAAGTTACTAATAAGATTACCATGTAGGCTTCTGTTTGTCAAATGGTAACTCAAGAACAGCTTGAGGAACTTGTTTACAGAATTTAAACCAAGTCCAAAATGAGGCTCTCCTCCTTGAGACTTTCTAGTTAGAAGAATGTATAATACAGACCCATTAATAAAACAGAAGCATGTTATTGAGACCAGCGGTCAGTATAAGGAAGCGTTGATCTCCAACACAATCATCAGGAGATGCATGAATAGCACACAACCCTTAGCCACTTTTTTGTCATCCATTTTATTCAGACTCCCCCGACATTCACAGCTGTTATATTATGGCTGATAAAGTGTATATCTATGTCTATTCCATTTGCATCTGTTATGGATTTGATGTGCGTGAATGCGTGTTCCTGAATCTGCTAGTACTATCTGCCTCAATGACCTTGTGTATTAACAAACCGCATATGACCACTTCTCCTTGTCTTTTCTGTGATTCAAACCAAATCTCAGTGAGTGCTTTCCAGTTTTAATCTTGCACAATTTGGTGAATAACAGCTCCACAACTGCTTTGTCCACTGCCTTGGTGACTGTCTAAGTGTTGATCACTTCCAACTGCCACCACCCATTTCAGAAGGCTGCTTCCCTTTACCTTCTGTAGCTCCTCTGGGCTCCTCTTCTGAGACCCCCAAACTACATACAGCACCCAACATGTGGGCAGGTCCCAAGTTTCGTACAATGATGCTTCCTGTTCATTCTCACTATCTCCCCTGATGACAGACAATGTTTTATCAGGATGTGTTGGTGGCTGCTGCTAACCAACAGCTTCAGCAAACAATCAGTGACAACTCCAAGAATTGCAAGTTGAAAGTTCATGTCTTTATTTACCAGCAGTTTTATAGAATCAGTACCGAAAGTAGATCCTGGTCACTCTAAAGTCGCAGAGAACATACAAAACATGTAAACTATAAAAGTAGAGGGAATAGGAAACCCTGTAAAATTAGGAAATGGACAGGGCAGTCACCAAAAGCAAACTCAACATTCAACAGTTAGTTCCAGCTTCCACTTTAGCCTACATTCATCTGGACTGAAAAAGTCAATGTCGATTGAAAAAGCTGAGTATTTCTCTAAATATATTATGCATGTTTCACTTAAAAGTCCAAGTACAGTAGGAAGGTTCATGCACAATGCTTCCAAACAAAGACAATGCAGGAAGATGCTAAAAATGGCAAATTCATTTTACAAGGGGAGAGATAAAGAAAATGTTTTTTTTCCTGGAGAAGGATCATGGTAACTGAATTGCAGGAGGAGTACAGTTTCACCTTGAGTCCGTGATTTGACAGAGGTAGGCAAAAAATGACTCTCAAGTTTGTGTCTCCTGTATCACAGGTAAGTAAATGTCCCTGAAAATTCTGCAGTAAAACTCTAAGAAAAACCTCAAATGCCTTAACTTTATTGACAACAGAGAGGTTTTACTGCTTGTGTATTTGAATAAAGCTAGTCAAGCAGCAACAGCTTCCTACGCTACAGTAGCAGTTAGCCCAAAATGAAATCATTAATTAAATAATACATAAATCAGAAGATATTATTAATCAATAAGAGCAAGCCCTCTTTATTCTTATTAGAGGGTCAATTGTGCCTGACTTTTCAGCATATCTCATTTACTTAGTAACTGGAAAATGGAGTACTTAAGCTCCTCAATTTAAGATACCAGTAAATCAAACTATTAGAGAGATAATACAGACAGAAATTTCAACAGCTTAAAAAAAGCCTACACATAAACACCACCAGCTGAACACACTTATTGGGCATTGCATGCAGAAGAACAGGCTCTACTGAGAAGATTCTCATTTTGATTTGTGGTCTTCTTTCTCTTCCATCCACTATGGGACTAACAGCTTTATTAAAGTTTAGTAGCAAAGATAAACACAACTCACACAACAATAATGAACACTAAAGGCCGTTTCTTTAAAGAATGCATTTTTATGTCTCAACAGATAGTATCGAGTTTTTTGAACCCTACTGCTAAGAGCTAGAGTGTCAACTAAAACATTTTAAAGCAAGCCTACAGAGTACATGGCCCAAAAGACAATTCTCTGGATCTCTCAGTTGTTAGATAGATGGTGCATACATCTAGAGGTAGGCACGTTCCAGCAGGTCAGGTTTTTGTGGTTATAAGGCAGCTAAACAAAAACATCAAAAAAAGCAGCAGCCTAGGAAGCTCAGCTCTTCAGAGGAGAGTAGAAGATGACCAAACTAGTGACTAGTGCTACCTGTAAACCATAGGGACTATCTAAAAAAAACCCAAACCAAAACTAGCAAACAAATGAAAAAAACAAAAAGAAGCAGGTACATGAGAAAGGAACACAGACCACATAGGCAACATCGCTCATCATCAGCTGTGGCCAAGCACTACAGGGCTTTAGCAGCCTGCTCATTTGTTTGAATTATGCACTCTCATCCTAGAATTTGGAACAGGTTTTTAAGAGTAAACAGCTTGTGCATGTCTTTTTCCTAATCATTTATTCTACGCACTCAATGCAAGTCAATTTTGTGACCCCAACTCTGGAGTTTCAATTAAGAGTTTTAATGCTTGAGTACATTCCTTAAAAATACCTTAAGTACCATTTCCCTTAAAATCCAAAAGATGACAATTGATTCAAAGTACTATGATCAAAATGGACAACTGGCCTCAGTATCACCCAGGATTCTCATCCCAATTGTTTCATGCTTTACCAAAGGCATCACTCACTCACTCAGAGATGACAAGTGTTAACTACATTAACCATTACCAAAGCAATGCTTAAACATCAGCTTGTGCTACTTTAAAAAAAAAAACCCAAACAAAAAACAACAAACGAACAACAAAACCACCCTTATTTTCTGCAATACAGAGATAACTGATACTGCAAGCATCCTTTTGTCAATAACTTTTCTTCAAGGTTACTCTACGTAACCTTTTCAGATTAATGAGAGAAAAGCAAACACACGTTCAATAATTCAAGCTACATATACACTTCTACCAAGCACATGATTCTGACCTCTGCTACAACAATAATCAGTCAACGTTAACAGGATTACTCTCAAAAGGTAAAATATTGTTCAAAGCTAAAATGGACAAACTATGTTTGTGAACATGTTAGGTTACCATACAATAGTTGGAGACCAAAATTTCTCTTCATTTTTTTTTTTTTTTTACTGGAAAGCCATGTTTTACAGGAAGGAAGATGACAAATCTCTCCCAAACACCTTGAACAGTAACTCAAGAAAAACAAAAATGGGATTACAAACAGAAATAGTAATATACAGGTTATCGACCAGATTTTATTTTGTCTACACCACTCAAAGTTCGAAGGCTTGTTTTCTAAATCGTTCTGTTCATTCCAAACACAGTTGGAGGAGGCACAGCCAGGGATGGGGTTGGGGGTGACTCAATATCTAATGTTTTGGCTATAGAGTGACTGAGAAGTACATTAGACTATATCAGTTGTAGGCTAATCTTAGCCTACGATAATGGAAATGATGCTTAAGTGGAATAAACAGTTACGTGTTAAAATGGAAATATATTTTCCACTTTCACTGTAAATCTCAAAGCCATAAGGCATCCGCATCCTGACATGTGCTGAGCCCCCGGCTGCGCAAGTCTGAAATGACTTCAGCACAAAACAGAAGTAGTTAGTCATTTTCATTAAAAACACAGCTGGCGAAGGGGGTGCCCGTTTTACTAAAATCGGCTAGCTGTGACAGCACTTGTCCAGGAAGTGGGAGACCTAAGCCTGAGGCAGCTCAAACCCACAGTCTTGGCTGTGCAATAGCTTTGTTTCAGTAGGAACAGTTGGCAGTGGCTCTCCAACCTCACAAGTTGCCAATTTTTTCATTTCTTTTTTTTTTTTTTTT
>VZSZ01008906.1:319323-352540 GCA_013398815.1 Ibidorhyncha struthersii
CCTGCAGGGAGGAGCGGACAGGCCAAGTGATCCAAACCTGACCAACAGGGTATTCCATCCCATCTGCATCATGCTCAGTATAAAAGCTGAGGGATCGAAGGGTCAGCTCTCTGTCTTTCTTCAATGGCCGGCGTCTGAGGAGGATTGTCTGCTCGTCTGCCTTTGGTCACAATCCTGAAGGCAGACCCGGAATCCAGTTCCCATCCGCCACCGAGTCCAGCCTGGGACTGCCCCAGTGCCAGCCGGTGTCATGATTGTCATCCTGGGAGCTTGATTTGGTTTTGTATATATTTCATTATTTCCTTTGTATTTTATTATTAATATTTCATTAAAGTAGTTTAGTTCCTTCTAAACTCCTAAGTCTCTTTTTCCCTCCTCTGCCTCTCTCTTTGAAGAGGAGTAGAGGGGAGCATCTGTTGGTCCCATCTGGGGTCCCCGATGTCCCCAGTGGCCGATTTGGCCTAAACCACAACACTTCTGGAGGTTGTCTGGTCCAAGCCCCCTGCTCAGGCAGAGCCACATAGAGCTGGTTGCCCAGTACCATGTCCAGATGGCTTTTGAGTATCTCCAAGGATGAGGACTCCACAAGCTCTCTAGGCAACCTGTGCCAGTGCTCAGTCACCCTCATGTTAAAAAAAATAAAAAGTGTTTCCTGATGTTCAGAGGGAACCTACTGTGTTTCTGCATGTGCCCATTGCCTCTGGTCCTGTCACTGGGCACCACTGGAAACAGCCTGGCTCTGTCCTCTTTGCACCGTGCATTAGGGGTTTTATACACATTGATGGGATCCCCCTCTGTGCCTTCTTTGTTCCACACTGAACACTCCCAGGTCTCGGAGACTTTCCTTACAGGAGGGATGCCCCTGTCCCTTCATCGTCTTGGTGGCCCTTTGTTGGACTCTCTCCAGTATGTCCATGTCTGTCTTGTACTCCCTTGTACAATATATATATGTATATAAAAAAAAAAAATATGTGAGAAATGTGTATTTCAGAACTGCTAGGACTTTATTACTTAGATGAACAACTCATGTTGACTAAAACACCTTAATACTATTTTTAAGATTTACTTTTTCAGTTTGACCTTCTTAAACCTTAAGGGCCTACCATGACAGTAATGGTTAATGCGGTTTTCTGGATCCTACAGTTAATTGTTTATTGTGAAAAATTTGTGTTTAAGGAAACATAAATAGTGTCCTAAATAGCATGTAAACAAAATAGTGTCAAAATGACATTTAATAGAAAGTTTCAGAACTTTCAGAAAGAAATTGTTTCAGATTTGTTTTAGGAAAGAAGAAACGGGATTGGTGTTAATCAACAAGTTTACCACAGTTTAAACTTTGCTCCACCATGAAAATGAGCCAAGAAAAGAATCTCCTTGGTAGTAATAACTGTTGCAAGCTCAGTTCTGCAAAACATTGACTTGAAGGATGCGATGTGAATTCAGACAAGTCTGAACGTAATTGCACAAAGGCAAGCAGTACAAGGCTGTTAGCAATTTTAAACTTGTTTTTCATTCATCATTCAGTCAATGGCCAGCAAATAAGGAAGCGCTATATTTAATTTCAAACTTCACCTGTATAAACCTATTCAAATTTTTAAGGTTTTTGATGGAACTTACACAAATTTCAGAACTAAGTTAATTTTTGTCTTAATAACCATACATAAAACTAACACTGCATATTTATATCATTGTACAATTTCATATTATGTTAAGTAAATGTTACGCTTACTGTCCTATTTTCCTTCCTGTACCATGTAAGGAATTCAGAATAAAAGCTGTACATTTGTGTCCAAAAACTGAACAAACAAAAAAAAAATTTAGTTTTTTAGCTTCATTTTGCATCTTGAGCATTGTTTTTCAAACTCCTAATACAGATAATGTCAGTGAGAAATAAACAGTAAATCTAATTAAATTCATGCACCTAATGTACTCATGGACCGACCAGAAACCAGGCTGTGAATTCAGTGATTGTATTTGTTTTCCTCACTGTTTTCAGACTGTGTTTATAAACTATTTAGTTTTACTTCCAAGTTTTTGGTTACGTAAACTGGACAAAATTTCTGATCTCTGTATGGGTTTAGATAGCTGCTTTAAGCAGGAACTTGACTTAAAGAAGCCATTGGGACTCATTTTCTAAGAAAGAAACAGCAAGAGGTTGGCTTGGTTTTCTTCATCTTTTCTTCTGTCTTTTTCGGCAACACTGGCAATGCCAGAGCCATCATTAATAGGAACAGTAGGCTACTTTCAAGGTTTCGCATCTGAATACAGGTTTTCAATTACGTTGTTGTCACCTTTGTCCAGTGTGAAATACATGTGTATATACATGTGTATAGTCTTGTGAATCTGGTCCTTGGATATGTCCAAATACCATGCAGCTGTATCTGAACCAGTTTTAAATGTCATTACTGCAGTACAGAGCTCAGGGTAGGAAACATCTCAGATACTTGCCTTGGTGTAGGATGGATTTTGAAGTCTGCACCCATCTCTGTGCTGCCAGAGTGTTTTCTTGTTAGTCACAGAGACACTTTTAGTTCAGCTACATTCCAACAAGCTCGTCATAGCTGTGTATAGATGTACTTTGTCTAAATTGGTAGCATGGTCAGATCCCTATGTCTCTGTTGTCTCCCATTCAACTCACGCTAATTACCTTTTGCTGGCCACAAGCATGGGTAAAGCAGGAGACCACAGAAGCAAAGGAACATCACCTGCCGAACAGACATAGCTACACTTCAGACAAATGCAGGGAGCCAATGCTCACATTAGCAGCAGTACAGCTTCTTCAGTGTAGCTCGGTGTTTTTGCAGAATAAGAGAGGGTAGTGAGTTACCGCTGAGAGGTGATTGCTTAGCCAGTTTTGTGGAGTAAGGCATGAATCCAGAGGAAACGGTACAGGCTCCGTCAATAAAGGCTGAGGCAGCATGTGCTCGCCTCGAGGAGGGGATTCTTCTGAAAACGTCGTATTTCCACATAATGTGACACAAGCTGGATGTTGCTATGAAGAACAAATGCAAAGGCTGACAGCGTTTCACGCAGGTGACAGGGGAGTGTCTAATGTGAGTAAGAAGGATTTGCTAAGTCCTGTCTCTTGGGAGAGGCATGTGTACTTTGAGAGAAGTCAATACAAAGTAAAAGAATCACAGGGGTAAGCACATGTGTGCCAGTTTGAAATTGTTCTCTTTAAAGCTGTTTTCTCTCTTTAAAATCTATGAGTTTATAACTACTTTTTGGAAAATGCCTTGTAATAAAATATAATGATTTAATTATTTTTATGTAACAAACACCAGTAGTGAACACTACCTAAAAAAAAAAAACCAAACCCCCAAACCCAAACATCTGGATTCATTACAGTGTTGAAAAAGGTATACAGTATAGTTTTTCAGTGTTTTTTCAGATACAGATCTGATGTTAAAAACTTCATTTTGACAGTACCCAGCATATGCTGTTATGGAAATAAACAATGTTTAGAAAGAAAATTCCCATATGGCTTTGAAGTTTCCATTTAACAAACGGGGTTGAATGGAATGTGCAGAAGTCAGGCAAAGTCAATAAAATTGATGACAGTAAAGTAGAAAAACAGAATAGAGAATGTAAACATATGCTGAATGAAGGAATGTGGGAAATACGTGAGAAAATATCTCTAGTTAGAAAACAAGGGACAAAAAAAAATATCCCCAGACCCCTGAGATCTATTGGGAAAAATGGAGGGAATGGTAGAAAATACCGATGGCAATATGCTTTGTGCATTGAAAGTCAGTACAGGTGGACACAGCAAAAAGTAATCCATTGCTGTTATGAAGTCCTATTTGGACAAAACAGTTCCACTCTGATCTTGGCAATGCTTGTCTTTTTTGTATTTCAGTAAGCTATGATTAAGCAGAAAACAGTTTTAGCTTGTATTCCTTAGGAAAAAGGTTATTCAAACTTTTGTTCAGCCATTAATCTGAAAGCTGCTTTGTTTTTAAATTGGTTGTACACAAAAAGATCTAAACAGTGAAGGTGTGGATGTTACCTGAAAATCGTTTTCAGCTAGAAGAGGAAAGGCCAAGTAATAGATACACAAGTAACTCCATGCTCTTGTAGTGCCAGTATCGCTTTAAAGTATGACCTGCAACGCATGGTCTCTGTCCTACAGGAGCGGAGGGAAGCTGAATATATATTCACGGTAAATTACTGCTAGGTCAGTGAGTCTAATGTGTTGGCATTTCTCCTAACACTTATAGCACAATATAAAAATCTATTTGAAAAAGCTATAAAGTGAAAATGATCTTTTCAGTATCAAGATGCTGCTGATCATTCAAATTAGATGTGCTGTGACACACTGTCCTGCACAGTACTGATAGTGGTTTTGTTCTAAATAACTTTCAGTCTGTTCATCATTATGTATGTTTCCCGTATATACAGCTTTTGAGCCCGAATTGATTTTCATCTATATAAAACAAAGCTCTGCAGAAATTAGAAACCTCTTGGATGAGGAACCAGCTTTTTATTCTGCGTTTGCAATACAACTGCATTAAAAACCACACAGTGCTGCGCCGTTACAGTGGCTCGTTGTAATGCTTGCTTAGTCTCCTTTGAACATAAGTCAGAATATAAACAAAAAATTGAGCGTTACGGTGCCATTAACTGCTGTACCATCAACCAAACCTTGCCAGCTGCAATGCTAACTCAGCCCTAAATTCTAAGGCCCCACACCTCGAGTTTCCTGTTGAGTAAGCGTTCTGTATCTTGCAAAGCCCTTCAAACGACTTTTAGGGGATTTCTGACATACTTAGTTTTTACCTATTCACTAGACACAGAAGCTTCGTGGGCAGTTAAAACTGCTTGAATGTGACCGCTTACCTCAACAGGTAACTTGTTAAATGTGGAGAAAAATGTTCTTTTCCACCGGACTGGCATGATAACAGCCAAACAACGTGTGTCCCACCATCAGACTGCACTGTACTATTTCAGCTAAATGGAGGTAGTTGCCCAAATTTTATCCAGACACAACTCAGGAACTAGTAATAGGCAAACACATCATCACAACTGGAATTAAAATTGCTCAAGTCTTTTCCATGCTTTCGTTTTCAAAAGCTTGTCGCTTTCTGGGAAAAAAAAAATGCCGAGTTCGCTGAGTCTGAGTGGAAGTGTCCGGCAACATCTGAGCTGACCTAAGGCTGCAGTGGCAGAAAATAAAAGTGAATTTTGAAAAATAATCTTCAATGACAATTTCCACTAAAGCTAGCTTTCATTCCATTGTGCGCTGCATGGATGTAGCTTCAGGCACAATATTTCAGCATCTGTATCAGTTTTGAGGCAAAAAAAGACAGTGCTGTTCTTGAGTGTCTTAAACGCTGCCGGGAATGTACAGAAGTGCTCTAAACTCAGCAGATGAGTAAGGGTTTGATCCTGCACATGGTTCTGTGAGTTCGGCTAAACAAAAGGAGGAACACTTAGCTTGAAATATTTGCCAGCTGTGTTGCTCCACTACAGAGCAGTTAGCTCACCTGAATTTAGATGTTTCTGTTACAGATGTCTGCGTAAGATCTAGATACCTGGATGTTCTTTATGGTGAGTGAAGAAAAAGAGGCATTTTCATTGTGCAGTTCACCTCATTCTAAGATAAATGCCTCTGGTCCTGTCACTGGGCACCACTGAAAAGCATCTGGTGGCCTTTTGGATCCCATCCCCACACATTGATGGGAACCCCCTGAGCCTTTTCTTCTTCGTGCTGAACAATCACAGCTTTTTTAGCCTGGAGAAGCCATCAAGGAAAGGTGCTCTCCTGGACCTGATAGTTAAAAACAAGGAAGAACTGGTCAGGGATATGAAAGTTGGAGGCAGCCTTGGTTGCAGTGACCGTTTGACTACTGGAGTCACAGGATCCAGTAGGAGGATCCCAAGAAGAAGAAGCAGGGCAAAAAGCAGGACCACGACCCTGCATTTCAACCTCTTCAGAGATCTGCTTGGAAGAATCCCGTGGGTTAAGACCCTGGAAAGAAGAGGGGTTCAGGAAAGCTGGTTGATGTTCAAAGTTCACGTCCTTCAGGCTTGAGGAAGGTCCATCCTGAGAAGCAGGAGATCGAACAAAGGCAGTAGAGGCCTGCATGGATGAGTAAGGAGCTCCTAAGTTAATTCAGACACAAAAAGGAAGTGCGCGAGATGGCGAGCAGGGGCAGGTGATCCATGGGATGTGCAGAGTGTATCTCTGATAAAAGTATGTTTTTCATAAAAACAGCAGAAGGCACTTCATCTCAGTGTTGTAGCTCATTCTTTTTGTAGGATATCTCAGTTGATTAGTCTTTTCTGGCTGGGAAGTTGAGGAAGAGGCCACTTGAGGGCTAATTTTGCTCATCACAGAATAAGGGGGAGAAAACAAAAGAGGGAAAAGGTATGCAAGAGGTTAATTCTAGGCATAGGATATTAGGCTTCTGTACTTCTGCCACTGTGTTCACATTCCAGCCATATTCTTCTTGGAGGTGGAAATGTTCTGGGCATCAACCACCATGCTAGTTCTGCAATGTGGCCATAACAGAAAAAAAACCCAGGTGCCTGTCTCAGAAAGGTGCTCCCTCTACTTCGCTCTCGTGAGACCCCACCTGGAGTACTGCGACCAGCTTTGGAGTCCTCAGATCAAGAAAGACATGGACCTGTTAGAGTGGGTCCAGAGGAGGGCCATGAAGATGATCAGAGGGATGGAGCTCCTCTGCTATGAGGACAGGCTGAGAGAATTGGGGCTGTTGGGCCTGGAGAAGAGAAGGCTCCAGGGAGACCTTGTAGCAGCCTGCCAGTATCTGAAGGGGCCCTACAAGAAAGCTGGAAAGGGACTTTTTGCAAGGGCATGCATGTAGTGATAGGATGAGGGGGAACGGCTTCAAACTGGAAGAGGGGAGACTTAGATTAGATATTAGGAGGAAATTTTTCACTGTGAGGGTGGTGAGACACTGGAACAGATTTCCCAGAGACGTTGTAGATGCCCCATCCCTGGAGGTGTCCAAGGCCAGACTGGATGGGGCTTTGAGCAACCTGGTCTAGTGGAAGGTGTCCCTGCCCATGGCAGGGGGGGTGGATCTAGATGATCTTTATGACCTTCCAACCTAAACCATTCTATGATTCTATGAAAGGAGAATGAGTGACTGAGGATCAGGACCACAGCATGTTCCAGCCATAAGTCTGTAACTTAATAAGTACATTGAGTAAGAAGTAAGTGAACTTATTTCCTTGTCATTTGGAATACTCTGCAGTGAGAGCTTCCAGAAGTGCTGAATTGTGTGCTGACAATCCTGCTACTAAGCTGTTTGCACTGACAAATATAATAATAATAATAAGCAAGATGGTGGGAATTGAAAATGGGAGCCTCTGTAAAATCTGCAGGCAATGTTAAGTCTCAGAAAGAATTGAAGGCACCAGACAGGAGGAGAAACAGGTGAAAAATTATTTGCAAGAACCCTTGGGAAATTTAGAAACTAGCACGTGAGAAACCATATTGCCTAAGATGCCAGCTGCTACTTCGAGAGAGTTTGACTGGAACTAAGAAATAGTCCTTTGCTGCCTATACTTACAGATCTAAGATTGCTTTCCTAGATCCTGTTTCCATTGAGTATATCCCGACTCCATTTGAAGGACAGACTTAGGCCTGCAGCATACCAAATTTCCTTGCCTTTGATACATACCATACTAAGTTTCAACAGAAACGAAGCCCACAGTTGCGAGCTGAATGGGACCCATAGTGTTCTCCAGATTTTTTTTCTGATACTTACAACTGGAGATGAAGATCTGGGTCTTGTGCAAGAATCCCAGCCAAAGTAAATCTACGTGTAGCAGGTATAGTGACAAGTCAACAAGTACTACAGGAGTGTGACTGCAACTCAGGTGTCAGCAAGCAACACAGAATGTTGCTTAACGCACAAACGTCCACTTGGAAGGACATGCTGGTCTCAGCTGTTTCTACTCTAAGGCAATGTTGTCTTTTAGACAATTATTCTATCACCCAATGACTCCTCCCCAGCTGGGAAGGGGAATTAGGGGAAAAACAAGGACACCTGGGTTGGAAATGTAAACAGATTCAATAGAATAAGACTAGAATATTGACATTAATAACATTAAAGAACCAATATTGATCCTGATAGCAACGTAAAATATACAAGGATGATACTCAGCTAATTCTATCAGTAGGAAGCGGTGCACTCCAGCAGTGGACAGCAAATGTCGGACACTGCAAGTGCTACGACTTCAGAGGAAGGGAAGGCCTCAGGGGTCCGGCACATGGCCAAAGAAGTTCTCTG
Organism: Ibidorhyncha struthersii; assembly: GCA_013398815.1. NCBI lineage: Eukaryota > Metazoa > Chordata > Aves > Charadriiformes > Charadriidae > Ibidorhyncha > Ibidorhyncha struthersii. Next base: position 327,588 of record VZSZ01008906.1, read on the forward strand.
AATTGCAGCCACTAAGGGAGAAAGAGCACTTCTCAGCAAACTTTCTAGTTTATATTAAATGTGACATTCATAGTATGAAATAATCCCGTTGGCCAGCTTGGGTCAAGTGCTCGGATCTCGCTCCTCCTCATTCCTGCACCTAGCGAGCTTGAAAACCACTGAGACCTGGAAACGCACACACCATAGCGGGCTATAAAGTAAATATTTTCACAAATTCAGACACTAGAGTCTTCTAGAAGTGCAGTTTTCCCAAGCATTAGAAGAGAAATGAGTCCTGTGTCCCTCAAACCAGGACAGGCAAATGTCCCAGTCATGAAGGAACCATGGTATTTGTTGGACTTATTCAGACAACATCAGAATTATGAGTGATAGAAAAGCTGGTTCCAAATGTGTAATGTACCAGTTGTTCTGACATATAAGCTCTCCCAGAGGTACAGCATGTGTAGATAAGACCATGGTATTTGCATTTCAAAACAGTTTTGCCAAGCATGTGCTTTTCAAGATGTCTTTTTGAAACATTATTTGATCTTGGCACTATCAGAACCAGGTAAAGAAAATGTTAATAATTCACTTTCCTTGAAGATCAAGGAATGCATTGCCAGGATTCAGAACACATTCAGGACACTATAGGTGGGACTGGGCTCTTTAAGTGGCAGCAACTTTAAAGGGTGAGCTGAATAGCTCTTCAGCCTCTTCAGCCTTACAGCCCAGTGTAAGGTAAGGGTGCTGCCATTACGAGTAGCAGGCATGGGGCTCTGTGCGAAGCTGACAACAAAGGCCTTAGGACAGGTCAGGGTTCACCTGGACTTGTCTTGACCTGCCTGGGGCTTGGGTTTAGTTTGTTGAGCTGTAACAGCAGTTGTCTGATAACCGGGTGGCTGTTACCTGATTTGTTGCAGCCTTTGCTTAGCTTTGCACAGTTGAATGGTGTAAGGCTTATTGTAATATACATTTTTATAAGTAGTAGATACAACACATAGTTTTTCTTTCTGTGGTGACTTATCTATGGCGCTAGACTAAAAATTCAGTGTAGAGGAGTACAGGCATAGGATGGTAACTGAAGCCTTGAAAGCGCAGACACAGGATGATAACAGAGGCCCCTGGGTCATAAACAGCTCAGCAGTGGTCCGTTACTGGCTGTCAAAGGAATGCAACCTTGGGAGCCGGGTAAAACAATCTAGGAGTAACAAAAAGAGCACAGAACAGGCATCTGATACATGTAAAGCATACCATACATAGTAAATTTAGATATGATATGGAATTGTGAACCAATGGATAAGGAGAAAATGGACTGTGTTAGCAAGTACATAATAATGACACTAAGCAGATCCAAGAGTAAGGAGTAAGAAACCATCAACAACAACGTCATATTTCTGGAAAAGAGGAGGAAGAACCCCCCAACATCATACCTCTTCTATGGATGACTCGTCATGACACCCTCCTCCCAAGACAAAAGCCATCTGTCTTTGGATGTGATCTCTGTGCCACCAGAACGACAGTGAAAGGGTGAGCATAGTACTAGAGAGAGGGACAAATACGGTAAAGCTTGGGTATTTCGGTTTTCACTGTATCATTATTTGGATGAGCCATAATGTTTGGATAATTTGACCTATAATTGTTAGTATCGTTGTATCCAGACTAATAATGATTCTTTGATTAGACTGTCAAGGCTTTAATTAGACTAGCAGTAAATTCCCAGTCCTGCATAAAACATGTGTGACCCACATCAACTGCACAAGTTGTAGCGCACCACATTGGCACGGGCAACCTAAGCTGTAATTTAAATGTAACAAATGAGGAACAAGTTTGTAGAGAATGTGGGCAACCTACACTCATAAATTTTAGTGCAACTATCAACTGATTTCCACTAACTGTAATGGGCATCTAGCTCATAGGTGAGCATCTAGCTGTACCCTATGTAACTTCAAAAAGCTACAGAATATGTGCTTTGACGCTCTCGTTGCATAATTGAAAAGATCCCAGATGAGTGCAAGGATTTGTTTTTCTGCTACCAAGGGATTAGCAGTGGATGGATGGATGGATCCTAAATAGAAACAACAGAGTCACAGAATCACGTAGGTTGGGAGGGAGATGCAGAGGTCAGCTAGTCCAACTCTGTGCTCGGAGCAGGCCCGGTTGGATCAGGTTACTCAGACCTCACCTAGTCAAATTTTGGATATCTCCAAGGATGGAGAATCTGTTTCAACTGGAGCCCACGTTTACTCCATTCTCTCTATTGGCTGTAAGAAGGGCTTCTCGGCTGACTTTAGACAAGGCTTAATGAAGCATTGAGAAAATCAATGTATAATCATACCAGCACTGTCAACTCGGCACTGATGAGGCTGCATCTTGAGTACTGTGTTCAGTTTTGGGCCCCTCACCACAAGAAGGACACTGAGGTGCTGGAGCGTGTGCAAAGAGCAACGAAACTGGTGAGGGGTCTGGAGCACGTGTCTTATGAGGAGCAGCTGAGGGAACTGGGGCTGTTTAGCCTGGAGAAGAGGAGGCTGAGGGGAGACCTTACCGCTCTCTACAACTATCTGAAAGGAGGTTGCAGAGAGATGGAATCGACCTGTTCTGTCAATTAACGGGTGATAGAACAAGAGGAAGTGGCTTCAAGTTGCGCCAAGGGAAGTTTAGACTGGATATTAGGAAGAATTTCTTTACCAAAAGGGTCATCAAGCATTGGAACGCGTTACCCAAGGCAGTGATGGAGTCCCCATCCCTGAAGGTATTTAAGGGTTGTGTAGATACAGTGTTGAGGGACATGGTTTAGTGGTGGGCTTGTCAGTGTTAGGTTAATGATTGGGCTAGATGATCTTACAGGTCTTTTCCAATCTAGGAGATTCTGTGATTCTGTGAAATGTGTCATGTGTTGTTGATCGGTGTCAGAGAGAGGATGCTGGTCTAAATGTTTGTGGTTTTTGCCTGACTCAGTGTAGCAATACTGCTTTTATACAACCTCAGTTTTCTTCCTCCTTCAGCAGTTTTTGAAGACACAGTCATAACTCTGAGCAAGCACTCAGGCAGGAAAGCTCCCCTCATGTAAACTCCTCATGTATTTTTTAGAAAAAGAAGCCAATGAACACAAACCATTTGGAATCCTACCAAGGCATGAATATTTATAGCAGCAGACGTTTGAAAGAACTAGAAGACCCTTAACTCCATCTGAACCACATACCCATAAGAGCAGAGTTAAGGGAGGAAAAAAGACAGCTTTTCAGGCTTTTTTTTCTGAATCAGTGAAACAAAAGCAACATTTAAGTAGGAGAGAGATATTTTTTGTAATGGGAGTCTAGGGATATGTCACAAAATTAGCCTCTGCTAACTCTGAGAAGGCTACTTATCACCAGGGTAGAGATAACTGATACAAAGTTCAGATTTAGCAAAGGGAAAAGCAGTATGGATCCTCGCTCTCTCTTGTTACTCTGCTGTTTCTAAACATTATACCTGACATTTATTACTGAAAAAGGTAGTGATTCATATGTCAGAGAGAATAATAGCAAATCAGTCAGTATTCAGGAAATCAGTGCTGGTATCCTCTGTCTTTTAGAATAAAGAAGGTGATACCACACTCTGTTATACTATTTTTGTCCAAATCTAGCTGGCAAATTAATATATGCAATAGATCAAGTTGCTAATTCATTTCATTATTAGTATTGTTGCCCCTGTAGGCGAGTAATTATATTTGGAGCCTGTGTTTGTAAACTCCATTGGAATTGGTTTATGTGATCATCATGCCACAGTCATGCTATAAAAGCTCTTAAATCTGAAAGACTTAAATACCTATACCAGAAAAAAAAAAAAAAAATTGGGCAAAACCAAATGATTAGGGCAAAAATATCAATGACTCAGAGTCTATCCATGACCCTGATACTAAGCGACTGGCTTAATTCCCAACAGCTTAAATAGGAAGAGTAAACCCACTAAGCGGTGACTAGGCTTCTTTTATTCTTAAGTACAGAAGTCTGGCAATATTCAGGACACAAGCACAATCCCAACAGACCTTGCTAACTAGAATATGTCTTAAGTATGTGCACTATGTACACCACAGCTGGAATATTCATAGGCAAGTGCTTAAACTTGGTTCTTCAGAAAAATCAACCACTATATGTTGACTTTGTATTGAGTTTCATGCAGAGTTCAAGATTTGAAATACCTGCCTCCAAGTCTGTGATTGATTTATGTCCATGATAACCAACAAAAGATGCAGAACCACAACTGCTCTCTGCTGTTTTCACAAAACGAAGCAAGCAAAAGTGAGTGTAACGGTTGCTTGTGATTTTTGAATAATCCCTCTGTGACTTAGTACCTCTTGTGGACTGTAAAATTTGCCATTAATTTCTCTCCTTTTTACTTCGAAGTGCAGGGTGCAATCTAATTTTCTGTCGTAGTAACACACAGACTGTGATACAAACTGTCCTGTTTCCCTTTATAAGAGCAAAACAGAAGAGGCATCTTATGTGCAGTACCTCAGCATCAGGTATCTCATCAAGAGGGTGGAAATGGATGCAAAAAAAACATAAATAGAAGGTTTTTTGTGTTTTATGAAAGCACATAAAGTTAGTTTTCTAAGGGCGTAGGATGATCTTAAATGTCTGTCTTGATTTTAGGACAGCTAAACACACACATAGTTGACAGCAATGAAAGTTTAAGGCTATTTGTGAATTGCAGGTGAATGTAGTGGAATTGCTGTTGCTGTGAACCTCACTATAGAAAATTCAAAAAGGCACAGGAATGAACTCTTCCTGAAGGACCATTTCCTTCCTGTAAATTTCTATGGAGCAAAAGCACATTTCCTGCAAAAGCTCTAATTCACCTCAATGAGAGCAGAATTGGGTACTTAAAAAGGAAAGAGGATAAACCCAAGGTTACTTAGCAGCTAACAGAAAGGGGAAGTATGTTTCCCCTGGCTACTGCAGAAGAGCTACTACGTTGTCTGGCATTCCCCTGAAGCAGTGTCCTTGTCTGCACAGGGGCTGGATGAAGGCTCTTGTATCACCTTTTATCAGAGGGAGGCACAAATGCTAAAGATGTTGTGCCAAAGTACACATTAGTATTTGATTTTTTAAAAATACCATTGTGTCCAAAGCTAAAGAACAAAGACAATTTTATATTTTCCTGTATCTCAGTACAATAACATGTTGTCACTTCAGCCAAGTATGAATAATTAATTCAGTGAATCACTATAATTTCTTTTTACAGGAGCCTAGAGTAAGATAATAGTGCCTTTTGCAACAACAGTTAGTACCACAATAGTAGAACTTCCTAAGGTTAAAATAAGCAAGGCTACAATAAACATCTTTGAACTGTAAAGGCCAGATACTTTGCATGTCCCTAACTGTTTTGATATGCCCAAAAGCATGAAGCAGCTATAAAAAAAGGATTTGTAAATCCCTCTGAAATAAATTCTCAGGTATCATCAAGCTGCTGCATTGCTCCAAAACTTTATTTTTTTTACTTTTTTTCTTTTTAATAATGATTTTCTGGAATAGATTCAATATCCCCTGAATCAGCGCACAGACCACTGGAATTAAAAAAAAAACATAGCCATAAGACATTATTAGCTTATGACAGTTATTAGACTTGCCCCAGTTCATGGGAAAATAAGGCTGGATTACTGCAATTATTTCCTTTTCTTGTCTCTCTTCACATTATAGTTGTACTATGCAACTTACCAAATCAACTGGACATGCTAGATTAAAAAAAAAAAACACCAAAAAATAAACAAAAAACCACATACTTTTCCATCATTTGAGACTCTAGGTAAGGGTCATCTGAAATGCCCTAGGACAGTCAAGACAGGGCTGGTAGAACCTAGGGGATACCTCAGCTTTCTGAGGTGTCAGATGACATTTGTCTGAGAAACCCGAGGGCCTTTGAAATGGCAACTGAAAGCTGAGGCAACTGGACCAACCTTTTGTATCTTTTCTGTCTAATTCTTTTCCTTCTCCCCACCCAGCTCAGGCAGCCTCTTAAGAAATGAAGAAGGTGCTCACAGTAGCACTTCATTATTTAATTGATAAAATAGTTTTTCTGGGGTAACTGTCTTTTTTTTTTTATAAAAAAAAGTTCTCAAAGATTAAAAATGGCCAGACTGGCTTAAATTGTCACAGAAACAAATGATTGGTAAATGAAACAGCAACTGGCTAACAACAAAGGCCCCAGCAGATGAGTAAAATACTGTATAGATCCACAACTATTTCCATTAACAATCTGCTATTACAAAAAATGCCCAGACAAATAATGGGTCATTTTAAATTATGCTGTTACATAAAGGAGGAAGGGTGCGTAGGGAGAGAGAACATCCTGAAAAAAAAAGACTTTTATCTTGCCTTTTTCCCAGTTCTAGCAGTTATCTAGTAAATTAAAGTCTCTCTCCCGCAGGTCTTGTCTCATTTCTATTCTTGGACTATCATGAAAATCATAACATTACATCCACATGTATTTTATAAATCAAATAAACGGTAAACTTCAGAGGAAATAGAGCAAGAGATCAAGAATACTGAGAACGACCGGAATTTCACCTGTCAGATTCTCTTTCCTAGCCGTTATCTGACTCTGTTGGAAAATACCTTTTTCCCTGGGATCTGTCGGATAATAACATTTGGTCCTATAATATTCCTTGATGGAATATGACCGGGTTCCAATCAAGTATTAATGAAAAGTAAAAACTATGGACAGTAATTACACTAGTCTAGTAGCCTCTACCTCTCAACCATTTCATATTTAAGGAATATCTTTAGCTTGCATTACTCATATTGACTTCTCTTCTATATTAGATATGTAGAATTTATATATATGCTTTACATATGCAACGTTATAAGTTAAGAAGATGCTTTGAAAAATTATGATGCCAGCTGGTGGCCACTTGACTTTTGTCTGTCAGAATACTAATAAGGGAAGTTCACTGTGAAGCTGTAAAGCATTGAAAGACAGTGGAAAAAAAACCTGCCTTGGCACAATAAAGAATGGAAAAAGCTGAGTTGCTCATAAAATACAGTGTTTTGGAGGAATCCAAATAAAGATAGGGATATCAGATTATATTAATAAAACAGGCTTGTGGATTTTAAAACCACGTGAATGTTATGGCTGATCCTGACGCAAACAAGGAGGCTGTCAAATAGGATGGCAACAGAAATGATATGAACAACGGTTTGATAAAGACTGGAGAAGAACAACTGAGAATTGATGTGCCTCAGAGATCGTATGTGTTTGGAAAGATTATGTCTGAAAAATGTGATAAGGCAGAAGAGATGCCAAGGACAGCCTTGGCCTTTAGGTCATACAAAATGCTCCCAAAAGCTACCAATAGTAGATGCACAGAGAAGAGGGTAAGAACAAGGCAAGCGTATAGTGACACATCCCTAGAATATGTGCCCAGCTCCCAGCAACCTGTGGCTTACAAACCATATGCGCCATCTTAGACTGTATCTAACAGCCCCCGTAGGAATTTCTTCAATACATTTTTTCATTGCTTTTTGAGCTCTTATGACGTTTTACTATTCCAGTGCCACACGGCCAAGACTTCTACGCTGTGTGAAGACGTATTTCCTTTTTTGATTTTATTATCTGTCATCCACCACCTTTATTTGATACCCCTTATTTCTTTTTCTTGAAAAGGCAATAAACAATTGATCTCTAGTCACACTGTCCACCCTATTTCTGTAGACTGCTGTCATCTTTCTCTTGGGTCTTCTGTTTTTCAGACCTCCTAAGCCTGGTATTGAAAGAGCCAGTGAAGAGCCAGGTAAAAGCACTGCATGTGTAGCTCTCTGAAGATGGAGCAGGGCAAGAGGAATATGAGAAGAAAGTACCACTGAACTGGAGAAGTTCTGATGAAGAACAAAAGTGGGCATCTTTTCATTTCAAAGAATAGTTATAGAACAATTGAGGGAAGATTGGAGCACACTTCTTAATTATCTTAAGAGCAATGACTTCTTCTGGAAGCAAATATGGAGAAATAATTTTTAAAAGAAACAGAAGAAGACATTAGATTGCTTGGGAACAGCAAGATAATCTCTTGATTAATTATTAAATGCATAAGATAACAAAAAGACTTAACAAACTAGGCTTACTAGTCCGGAAATATCTCAGTGGAACAGATTAACATTAACACATACCAAATTATGAGAAAGCATGACAAGATTAAATCAAAATATTATCATGGTATCTCTACCATTAATGCCATCTTCATTACATTATCCCAAAATCAAAGGAAAGGAGAAGGTAACATCAATATGGGATTTAGAATAAAAGCACCCCTGGGTGTTCAAATATTTTGCATTTGTCATCTGCTCGAGAAAAACATGGAAAATACTATTAAATATATTGATTTTATCAAATCTGAAAAAAGAACATCATGACATTCTGTAAAACAGTCTTGGGTTTTGATGAAAAATTTGGAATCTCAAATAAAACATTTGAATGATAAAATTAGGTGCTTGGAACTGAAAAAATGTACTGTATAGGCAGGGAAGGAAATCTCTCTTCAATTTTATAACAGTTTATGACTAGTCTGGGATACACTCTATCTTCTTTAAAATGACTATTGAAAAAATGTTTTAACAGAAGGTAAAATTTTCAGAATATCACAACTATAGAAGAGTTCTACTGTCTTTTTAGATAAGCTAATAATTTGGTTATGGTAGGAAATACATAAAATGCAAAAAAAAATAATTATTGGACTAGGAAATAGGAATTTAAGATCAGCAAGAAGAAAACCAAAGTTGTTGTTGTAAGTTGACGAATAATATTAGCCACCAGCCTGCAAACATAAATATCAGTAAGTAAAAGCAAATTAAATACCTACAAGCATTACTGAGAATTATTTGGGAACAGTAAATTAAGGCCTGGGTGCACAGACAGAATGCTTATAATTATTATTCAGATAATTTTAGCTCCAAAAATTAACTGCGAAAGACTGTCTCATATAAAAGATTCTTAAAAGTTTTGTTTTCTATGGATGGAACAGTTGATTAAGAAAGACAATTCAATATGTTATAAAATAAATTACGAAATTATGTTTGGGTTAGTGAATGTATTTTTTTCATTAAATTTATAGAAACATAATTGTCATTTGAATTTTCCATCCCTTCTTCGAGAATACCTTGAAACAATAAATAGGTTCAAAAGGAAGGACACACTCAAGTGTCATTTTCCTAGGAAACAGGATGATTTTCACTTTCTCTGCACATTTTTCCACCGTGGCTTTTTAAAGGATGATCACTAGCAGTGACTGCTGAAGAATCTGTGTTCTTTAACAGAAGTAAACATTTGAGACGTTTCATACCTACCAGAAATTAAAGTAGCAGTGTGTGGTGCAATGCTGTACAATACCGACACAACTGTTTTTCTTATTAAGGCAGTCTGAGGATTTCTGAACATTGAAGTACTGAGGTGTAAGTCATCCCCTTGATATTTTCACGCTTCATTAAAGCCAAAAGAAGCTGTGCACTTCAAGGAGTGAAATCCGGGCAGTGCATTTTTTTCCACCTTTGAGCATCTAACATAAGGATTTATTTTGCATATTTGAAGCCTCGTTAGTTCATCAACTAGTTTTTAGACATAATCTGGTTGAAAATGCAGTGCTGTAACAGAGAGGCCAAAGGAGTATAAAAAACCCAAGTCATTCGTGTTGCTATTTTTGTCACAACTGTTTGCTGATGATAACCTAAGTCTTTCCGTGCACGTAATTTATGTACAAATGGGCAATGGAAGGAGTATTTCTGGGCATTTACTGAGCAGCCAGAGTAGGGGAAAGCCAATACAGTGCTCGGAGGGAGCGATCCAGCTGGCAGCTGGCATGTCTCCGAGCCATCAAGTTTCCTCCTGCATTAAGGAAGAACTCTTTGCCCTGTACTCGTTCAGTTATTCAGGCCAACTCATCTTTTTAAAAATAGGTCTATAATTAGGCCCTAAATCCATACATTCAGCTTAAGCAATCGGACATTCTGAATTGTCAGGCATCTGGAAATTTCCACATCAGCTGGCTGGTCTATATTAAGAAATCGAATGTACCAAGGACTGTTCTCTGGCGCTCGAGGCAGTTGGCGTGGAGCCACCCCCACCCCTGTGCCTATGCGACGAGGCTTTCCAGAACGGGGTGGTCTGGCCTAAATTGTCTGTTGGGAACGGCCTTTTACCCGTGCTATTGCCCAAACCGTGCCTGGGAACTGTTAGAAAGCTGGGCAAAGCCCAGACTTCTCCAAGGGATTGTACCTGCAGTTTCATGATGTAAACCACTAAATGACAGTGCCTGAGGATTCTCCTGTCTTTTTAAATTGCTAGCAAGGACATGGCTAGTAAGCACTCCTAGGTGCTCGAGTTTTCTCTAAACAAGGCCTCTTGTTTTTTTTTTTTTTTCTCTCACTCTTTTACTGTTCCTGTTTGGAACAGATTAGCCTAAGCCACTTTGTTCCTTTATTAATACCAGTGAGAAAAGACTTTCCGTTATATCTTTCCCACTAGACTAGGATGTTCCTTCCAGCTTTTTACCACCTCGCTTTCTAAGGTACGGGGTTACACATTAACCTGTGAAAGTTAGACGTGGACTGCTGCAGTACTTTGGAGATTGAGTCCTGTTCCTTACACTGTACTTTTTAGGCAGCTGGACTGTGATCCTCTTGCTTGTATTAAACAAAATCTTACTCTGAGTAGTCCACTGACGTCAATGTGATTGCTTCTGCTGGAAATAAATAACAATGGTGAAAAACACTGGTGTACATAGTTCCCGGGAGTCGCTCCCCACCTTATTTTCCATGGGTTTATGATTGGTTTGGGTCTCTGTCACACAGCAGTTGAAACTTGCAGCCTTTCACAACGTAGTAAATCAATAAAGGAAAGTAAAAATAGATCACAATGCTGGTTTAAAAGTTAAAAATTAAAGATGTCCATTGTAAGACCGGAGCTATATGAGAAGGAAGAAAGATGAGTCAGCCAAGTATTTGTATCTCTTCATGCCCATTTAAGCTTTCTAGCAAAAATAAACATATAGTTATTTGGTTTGAAAGACAAAATGTCATGAACAAAGACAACTCTTACAAAGTTACCTTTGTGAATTGCTTGGTTTCGCTGGTAAGCACCAGGGTATCCTTAGTTCCTCAATTATCTTCAGGCAATGACCAGCAGGAGTGGGTGGCATGAGATGCAGCGATGGGGGCCGTGTCATGTGAGGACAGAAGGAGTAGCCAAAGAGAACTGCCATCAGAGTTATATGAAAGGAAACGTAGGGACAGGAAAATTCCAGGGTTTAACTGGCATTAAAGAGCTGGGTCAGAGTCAAATCACATGTTTTAAGAAAATAATACTCTTTCAGATCTCAGATTGTTTTGAGATATTGTTTTTAGCATCTACAAAGTTGGAGAAAGGAAACAGCGGTCTACCTATATATAAGTGTACTATGGTACAGTATGCCACAGAAAGTGGCAATGAGGACATGTCTAATTCTCCCGTAACTGACAATTATAATCTGAAAGTTGACTCAAACTGAGTTCAATCATTTTAATTTAAAATTTAATTAAAAAGTTTTCTTATCTTCCATTTGGATGAAGACCACAAAAATTCATAAAAGGAGCTCCCATTCCTCCTGATTTTCCGTTAACAAAAAAAAAGAGTATATTTTGTCAGAGCTATCTCCTTCTTGTGGTATCAATTTAAGGAGGGAATTATCTACACATGAGATCTTGAAACTATATTTTCCAGTTCTAAAATACTGTAAAAAAGAGCAGCCAAATGGCAACAAAAGCTAAGATCAAGGCATCAGTTTCCTCCGTAAGTAAGTAAAAAGACACTGCTCCCTGTTGAGAGTGCAGCAAACCCTAGGATCCCTCAGACAAAGAAAAAAAAAATCTAAGCAGAACTTTGAGGAGAAGCTTGAAGCTTTTAAGCATCTGGTACAATTATTAGCATGGCTGCCTATTGTGCAGTTGAGTTGCCTCAATACATCAGCTGTGCAAACACAGATAGAAAAAGGAGCTGGAAAATATTCAGTATATTTTTCTCTGTTCTTCAGAGAGGCTTTGGGTCTTTTTTTTTTTTTTTTTTTTCTCTGAGATTACATGCAGGGTAAAATCCATCCTTTTATAATGCCAGTGAAGTAAGCAGAACTGAATCAGAGATTATTTTTCCCAAAGCATATAAATGTTTAATGTTTATACCAAAAAATTCCTTATAGACTATACCATGGTCAGTCAGACTAGTGAGGCTATTTCATGTATATAAGAACTACTGAAATCTTGATTTTTATTTTTTCCGCTGTAAATCTTCATGTTCATGATGTGCAAAGGACTGTAGATTGATTGTGAGACTCCAAACTCCATTTGAAACCCTGTAGTAGTCAAAATGATTATGTGACATCAGTAACATAATTACAAATGGAGAAGCACCTGGCAAAGTGGAGAGGCATTACAAATAGGTGCATAAAATAGTTACACATTCTCATATACCCATAATATTAATTTTCTTTTTTTTTTTTTTAGTTTGGGCAACATTAAAAAAACCACAAAATTGAATACATTATTAGAGCATCATAATGGAAATGATAAGTAACAATCACGGTCATTATCAAAGTACTTTTTTTTCTAAAAAATGAAACAAGCAAGAATCTAGTATGATTTTTTGACTATTCATAGCCATAAAATAATCTGGTTAGGTGCTCCAGTTTACTGTCTAGTGAGCTTTTCCATATAAATCAGGACTGAAATCCATCTTTTTAAACATCACTCATCTCTCAAATAGTCATAGGACTTGAAGTGATAGTGTCCTGCTCAACAGTCACTTTCTATTTTATCGTAGCATGTGTTTTGCAGGGGAGGGATAAACAACTGAATGGGAATAATTGCTTCCATATCTGAGCAATGTTTGCTTTAATAACTAAGGACATGAATATCAGTTTTACCAATCAGGCTTTTAATGAGAAATATAGAAGGCTTGTATGAGAGCAGATTATAATACTATTTATTTTCATTTGTGCCATTCAAGTAGACGATTGTTCCGCATATATCCACAAAAGTACTGACTGGTTCAATTTAGTGGAAAGAGAAGGTGAAGAGTTCCATATCAAGAGACAGCACAGATTAATCACTGGACTGAGTTCAGTAAAAATCATGAGTAAAGACAACAGAAGACTGAGCATATTGTATATGCTGTAAATCCTGAGTTCTATGAAAGTCTACTGGAAATACAGTTATTTAGCCTACTACAGTTGTAAGAAAAATGTAAAGGAGAAAGAGAAGTCCTTGAATCCTGAATGGGTATTTATAACCATACCAGCATGAAAAAAAAGTAAACCTAGTCTGGCAAGATCTGTCCTAGGCCACTCATGGTCAAGAATCAGTATTTGAAATAAAAATTCTGGAGATATAATGGCAATTAATTTTGCTGAGTGATAAATATGGTTCCCACAAAGAAAAACGTGACTCCTCTGCAACAGTCTTCAGGCGAATAATGAACGTGTTAGTACAGAAAGACTCCTGTGTGTGGCAGATATTCCATTGAAGATCTTGCAACAGTGATAGCGTTAATGTTGCCAAGTAACAATAATAAAAAAGATAACTTTGAACACTCTGATTTCTACAACAGATCTGTGACATAATATAGAAGAAGATACTCTGACGTACAATAAAGCATGGGTATTGAGTGAAGCAGGTAGGAGGGAAATTTGTAAAATACAGGTCAAATATTCTTTGAGGTAATTCTTCATCAAGACTTACCCTACATATGTTTTCCGAAGTGTAAAATTTCCATGGGAACAGTACTTTTTTATGCCATTTCTATTGAGATGTCTGAAATGTAAGAACATATATAAGCGTTTTCAAGACTGAAGACCAAAATTGGGATGATTTGACTTTGAAGAAGAGCATTTACACAAAGTGAAGAAAAAAAGCAACATTATTTGGATGGGTATATCTGAGACGTAATTTTATCTACTCAGTTGTTAAAGACTTGGCGTGGGGAAGGTATGATTACACTCACGTTTTAAAACAATTCTCTCCTGCTTTATCGTTCTGTTCCCTTCCACATAAAAAATCATAAAAACATGGGCCCAAGCAAACAACTTCCATCACTTGCAACCTAATCCAGGATAAAATACACTTTTGTTCTAGAGACATACACGTGTGAGTCCAAGTAGCATCCTAAGCCTAAGGAGAGCTGAACACATCTTGAAAGGTGCTGAGTGTTCTCAGTTCCCATTGGCAGTAGGACTGTGTATGTAACTAGTATTTAAAGCAGTGCAAGTACTCAAAGTAGCAAAATCTGAGACACATAGTAGGACTGCCTGTATTCTTGAAGTTAAGCACCCACTTGATATCAGTGGATGTGATTTTTTACCAATTTTGTTATTTAGGAGGTATTTTCCTTATAACAGGCTAGATGCAAATCAGTCTCTAAGTTAGAGTTTTCTGTAATAGTCTAGTACAAAATTAATCTGTCAACATGTACGATGTCTACAGTTTGCAATAATTATGGAAACAAAATGTACAAGTCTATGGATGAGATGCTGAAAATAAAAGAATGGTAATCAGTCCTTATTTCTGTGCTGAGAAATGGTAACTTTGCACCCTGTTGTGAATTAGCAATGCAAACTAACTTCAAAAGGAAACATGTGTTCCCAAGGCTCAATCACACATGTGCCTTGGGGTGCTAATGTTTGAAGACAAAACACCCCGTGTAGAAGCAAGAGTTGTGTCAGGAACACCTACGCTTTCAAATGCGGTATCACATTCTCGCTTTGAATTAGTATGAGCAAAGATGTTGTACCTTGAATCACAAAGGAAAAGGGTACTAACATGCAAAGTGATGGTAGAAAAGCAATATAAAGTGTCTTGGTATAATGAATATACATGAAAAACAAGCCAAAGGTCATAAAGCACAGAACACTAATGAGGCATGAAAATCCATGGTTATAATTAATCTAAAGACGTAGTTTTGAAAAGTCTAGAATTCAGAGTGGTATTGACATACCATGGGATTTGTGGACTATTTGTAATAAAAACAGCCAAGAACAGTAAGGGTGCTTCTAGCAAGCTTAATTTGGGCGTATTTTTCTCCTGTATAGGAGATCCATACATTGAAACGGATTGAAAACTACTGAACTTTATCACACATATAACCTGATTAGAGTATTCAAGGGAAAAATCAACAGTATTATCCTTATGATAATTTGTTGATGTACTTAACTGTATGGTTTGTTGCAAACACATTATTTGTAACATAAATAAATGTGGCATTGTTTTTTATGTCTGTATACAGCTATAAAATGTATGTATAAACAGATTATGTCAGCGTTACTGTTAGACTCATGAAAGGGGCAAGATGCTGTGGTAGCATGAATGTTATTTCTGCAACCTATTTACAAACAACATGAAGAAAGGTGTTTTTAAACAATTCAGTTTAAATATCAGAATGTGTCCCTTTGCCACAAATCAAAGTTCCAGGAGAAGCACCTAAATGAGCTATTTATAATTTATGCTGGTGTCAAGACAAGCTAGTAGGCTCAGTAGCAGGTGGACCATTTTCTGAGCAACAGTGAGAGCTGGCCCTGTGGTTTGTTCAGGAAGAAGCCATGGCTCCACGGAAGAGGGAGCACAGGGCAGAGGGCAGAAAGCACAGCCCTGTGCAAGGCGTAAAGGGCCAGAGAGAAAATTGGGCAAGAAAACAGACAGAACGAACAGAGATACGGAAAAATCCATACTCTACGCATCTATTAGTTTGGTATCAAAGAGGTTTTGGATTAAAAATAATAAGAATTTGGAGAATACAGTCCAGATTTCAGATATATTTCTTTGGGGGCAAGTGTTGTAACTGCTATGATGCTGTACAGAAATAACTTCTTCCTTTCCCTCCCTGGTATCCAAATGAGCCCTTCAGGAAGCACAAACACCCGGGATGGGTTCCACGTCACCTAATTTTGAACACTTAACAAGTAGATAATTAGATCTGAGTTAGCTGTCTGGACTACCTTCACAGTGAAGAAACAGGCAGTTGTATGGCACCATTCCTCTCAGTTAAAATAAATACTCATAATAAATAGGTCAAATTAATCACTTCCTAAAAATGTTGTTAATCATAAAGGTAGCCCAAGGTGACTAACAGAGACATAGATCATAAATGTACAGGATAATTCAGGCTGGAAGGGACCTCAGTAAGTCTCAATAAGTCTTGCTCACCTCCCCACAGGCACTGGGGGCTGCTGTTAGAGGTCCCTGAAGCTCGTATCTCCAGACTGAACAAGCTCTGGTCCTCAGTGTCTTCTCACAGGCCAAGTGCTTCAGCCTCAACCATTCTGGTGGCCCTCCGCTGAACTCACCACAGTCTCCTGTACCAGGGAGTTCAAAACTGTATGCAGTATTTCTAGAATCATAGAAAGATTTGGATCAGAAGGGACCTTTAAAGACCACCTGGAGCCATCTCCCTGCCATGGGAGATTCCTTTCTGCTACCTACTCAGCGTTGCTCTCAATCCGTTCATCACCTAGTCTGTATTGATACTGAGGATTGCCTCAGCCCAGGTGCAGGACCTTACACTTGGCCTTGTTGAACTTCAAGAGGTTCATTTGCCCCCCTTTCCAAGCCTGTCAAGGTCCTTCTGGATGACATTCCTTCCCTCTAATGAATCAACCGCACCATTCACCTTGATGTCATCTGCAAACTTTCTGAGAGTGCACTCAGTCCTACTGCCTATGTCATTAATAAAGATACTGAACAGTATATTTACTAAGTGGTGTCTCTCAGGGGTCTGTATCAGTATCTGTACCAGTACAGACCCCTGAGGGACAGCACTCAGTGACTACTATGCTCTCAGGGCCTGATGTTCTTTGGGTCTAATGTCCTGTAAAATACATGGTGCCAGTGCCAGCTCTGGTGTTTCTACAGCTGCAGAGTAGACATCCTTGCACTTTCTTTAACTAAACCGAAATGGTTATTCTATCCATTGAACCCTTTGAACCCTTAGTGAGGAGAAGCAGCAGTGGATCCTTTCCTTACCTTGAGAGGGGCATAAGCTGACAGTCATTGGGGTGAGACACAAAAGTGAGGGCGTTTTTGGTTAATCTCATGAAACATAAATATGCCATGAGAGTGCCATGGGTGTAGGAGGTTATGCAGAGCACTGGCCAGCCGTCTTTCGTGAAAGGGTCCAGAACCTGTTTACTTGCAGGACAGGAAGAGCTTAAGTTTGACTTCAGTTGGACTTAAAAACACATTTGAGCTGAGCATGAGGTGGAGCAGCTAGCCAAGTCCAGGATGGAGGACGCATTGTAGATGCATGGCTATTTAATTTGTCTACTCCATTTTGACCGGCAAAGCCTTGAAGAACATAGAAGTCTTCAGCACATTGAAGATATTCTAATAAACTGATCTATGGCTTTAGCAAATCTCTGTTTCTACTCTTTTCCTTTTTCTACCATTTCTCTGCACTTTACAGCCTTAATAGCAGGGACTGTCACATACAATGTATTTGTTCAGAGCCCACTGTCATTTGGGATCTCTAGACCCATTAAAATTATAACAGTGATTAATAATATATAATATGTATGCATTTAATAAACTACTATTACTTACACTATTTGTTGTACTTTATGTTATAGTTTTGCAGTATCCTTAAAAATGTATAAAATATTATGTCTAATTTATAGCATGTGTACATACCAACCTCTACAGTCTAGTTTGAGATGCAAGGTTAAGTCTTTTATAGGTTATAAACCATTCCAAAATTAGCTTACTTTTTACCATCTGCAGGGCAGCACTAACGTACAAAACACACTATGAGATCCAGAATTGTTCTGCATCATGGTTAGTATGTGAGCATCTGTTCTTACATCTTCAATTGTAGCATGTAATGTTAAGATGAAAACTATGCATATTTTTTGCTTTTTGGAGGGCTTGGTTACACACAGTTATTAAACAAATGTCATAGTTAATTTGCATTTAATTGAAAGTCCACTGGATATACTTAAAATAAAATGAGACTACAAAGGCAATGCAGTTTTTCAAGCTAAAGCTGCGACCGCTTGAAAGTTTGCTCCTCTTGCATGATGCACAGCGATGGGTCTTGCATTGCTGAGGGTCTGGTCACTTCAAAAATCACTGTAACATTTTCTCACAGAAATTTCAGGGAAAAGACCAGGTGGAAATAATAATCATCTAGATGCTCTGTGTTGCCCGGAGATCAGTGTGTGCAGCAGGAAGGGGCTGAATGGTAGTGGGAAAAACAAGGGACTTGAGGGTTAAATGATGACAGGAAACGCCTCAATTTGAAAAGTGTTTCTGTTTAGGATAAGACATTAAGCAGCCATGTGTAAATCTCAGTGTCTATGTCTAGCCTGACCTGCTGGGGTCATGCTGTGGGGTCCTGAACCCCTGATAGAACAGACATGGAGGCAGCTGTGGCTTTCTGGTTTCTGTCTAGGCTCAGTACCTCTTTTATTTTATTTTATTTTATTTTATTTTATTTTATTTTATTTTATTTTATTTTANTTATTTCTTCCCTCAGAAATGAGGGCTTTGGAGTAGATATGGATGCCCACATGTGCCTGCGCCTCATAGCTTGACTGTGCATCTGCCCTGAGGGATGTAAAAATATACCTGGGTCTGATAATGTAAAACATTACCGTTGCTGTCACACACCGCTCAAGTGTAGTGAAGTAGTGAAAATGCTTCTCACCCAGTTTGGTCGGAGCATAGAAACCCTCCAGTACTGACTCCAGTTCTGTGTCATGGGCACTTCCAGCTGGGAATACGTAACCACAAGTCACTACTAGGGAACCTGGACCACTCTTCAGCCAGGTGATGGACAGGAGGCTGCTCTTGCACAGAAATCATGAAACTGAGTTCAGGTCTTCTTGCATAAATTTAACAAAGTGCTGCTCCTCATTTGAAAAATGAGTTTAATAATATTGGTATTTTCTGTTTAGCTTGTAAACTTTTCCACTGCAGTCTTTCAATACGCATTGGCATTCTGACTGACAAAGTTTTCAGTGTCAACTGGAATTTGTAGGTATTTAAAAAAAATAGAAACAGTCAAGGAGAAAACCAGCAACATAGCATTGGGCCATGTTTCTGGCAACAGTACTGTTCCAATACTTGAAATGAAACGTTGACTAATAAAAAAAAACAAACCTGCAGTATATCATTATTTTGAGTGGCTGCAAGAATCCATCATGTCCCTGACCGTGGTCTACTTGCCTCATCACTATGGGCTTGCCTGGTGATCCCTGGATGGTGGCTGGCTGTGGTTGCTGTCACAGACATGATCCCCACCAACTGATCTGACTCCAGACCTGCCGCGTCCCCACGGACATGTCCAACAACCCAGGTCACTGGCTGGCCCAGTCACCATCACTGGCTCTCCTCTTTTCTCCTTGTTTGGGTGCCATGGGACTGCACCCCGTCAGGAAGCCCTTGTGGAGCCTCCCACAGTTGCTGCTTCCTGACAGAGCCTAGATGTCAAGCAGTCAGCAAACACTTCTGAGTGTTTGAGCACCAGGAGATGCATATGGGTACTTTTATTACAGGTGGTGCTACAGATTTTTTTGGAACTGCTTGTAACTTGTTATGAACCAAAAAATCCTCCCTCCTCATTCAACTCTGTTCTTAAAATACACTTTATATATATATTCACACACACACACACCCCATATGGCCTTGTACTTTACTGCTTCCTGTATGCCTCAAAGTATTTTAAGTAGCTAATATTTTGGATAATGTTTGAGCAGGAACATGGCTACTTTCTATGTATTTGTACAAAACCAAACATGCATTTGAGGATCAATAAATAGCGGAAGTATGACCTCTACCAACTAGAAAATGCCAGAATTACAGTGAAAAATGGCCAAGTATAGAAAGTATATCTGGCCAACAACTGTTTTATTTTTTAGATGTGTGAAAGTCCTTTATCTTCTCTTCCTGCTCTTTGTCCTTTAGAAGAGCAATTATCCAATATATACTGGATTATTTTGGCTACATATATATTGGGCTATATATAGCCCAATATAGTCTTAGTCTGTACCCTTAAGAAAATCAATAGAAAATGTCTGCAGGTTTTTGTAGTGTGTTAAATGCTAAAATGCCACTACTTTAATTTCACTTATTAGAATGGTTAGAGCGTGTGTGTGTGGAGATTAACTGTACTCTACTCAAGTTACAGTTTAGTTAGCGTTATGACTTTTGCCAAAGAACAATTATATTATCTGTTCCAAAGTCATTTTGTGCCCCTAGCTAAGACTGCCCACTGACTCCAAACACAAACTGACTTTAATGGGGTCATACATGAACTGATTTAACCCACTTAAATCTGGCTGGGCTTCAGAGCCAGCTGGTGTTTTCCGTGCATGGCACAGCTGAGACGTCCTCAGTCAGCAAAGCTGGGTCTTCCTCTTGCTCCCTCATAACCTGACACAGCATCTATGCACAGGCTTTCCGCCCNATTATAATAAATGTTGATAGGAGTCAAATTCTGGAGCTGAAAGAGCTCCCTCTCTGTGTCTTGTGTCTATGCTTTCATGGCAATTAAGTTTGAAGGAATTATTTCTGTAGAAGCCCTGTTGTAACCTGTGACTGTAAACTGCATTATTATCAGTATTTTTATCCATACTATTATCCTCAGCAATATTTTTCAAACTTTTCAAATGCATTTTTATGCGTGAGTTTTGCCAAAATTCTCTGAATATCAAACTAATTTCTAGCCTTCATTTTCTGATTGCAGATAAATATGGAAACATAAAAAGGGTTATAGCAGGCGAATAAATTATTCTTTATAAAATGTTTTCATGTCTCTAACTCCATGTCCTAAATTTTAAAATGTTACCAATTATTTTGAATAAGCTTTTGGGACCCTCACCTGAGTTATAAATGTGCCTGGTTTTGAGAAAACACTACAATCAGAAAGTACTAAGCATCACCTGCTGAAAATGTGCCCCTTTTCAGCTATCTCACGCAGAAAATTAAAATTTAGATACTTAAACCCACAGGTTGATATTTGAAAATGTAAGATAAATGTAGAAGTCCTGTTCCTGATGAAATTCTTCATAAAATCGATTGACTTCTTTGGTGATAGTATTTTACAAGTTCTTAGTGTAACAATTGCTCAACAAACAAGAAACTTTGTTTTTGTTGTTTTAAACAAGTCATATATTAAAGATTTTAACTAGCAGAAAAGTTTCCCGTGAACATTTTTTGTGCATCCTACTTCCTCCATGCCAAGCTCTGTCCTTTGGTTTGTTTACATCTTCTTCATTAGATTAAACTAACCCACATGTATCTTAGTATATTTATAGGAAATATCATTCCCTCATGGATACCCTTTGCTGATGACAGTAGTTTCTAATTTTAGATGAACGACATATTTACTGAGTGCTGGTGCAAGTGTTTAGTTTCAGATTTGTAACGCAGTCAAGTTTTCTTGAGCCAACAGCTCTATGGACATAGTACTACGGGTGGTAACAAAGATGTCCAATACTTGCATACAAATTGTGTATATTCTTACATTTCCGAGATTTATATATTTAAAATTCTGCCAGCTTCACTCCTCAGAATGTGCATAGGGTTTTTTTGAGCTAACCCCTCAGCAAATATATGCTTATATTAAAATAAGCAAATACCAATATCTAATTCTCTTTGAAAAACCTGACAGAGACTTCATTTCATTTAATTGCAGGCTAGCCATTACCATGCCGAAAACATTACTATAAATGCCTATCTAGAGTAAAAGGGTCTCTGTCAGTGGAACTATATTCCATAAGTATTTTGGGAGAGCCCTCTAGTGGGAGAAGAGGAGGGTTTCTGGAAGAGGTTTATTTCTGTCACCCCACATGACTGAAGTGTACGATGGACCTACACTACAATATTGGGAAAGAAAAAAAAAAAAGAGCATTTTGCTAGAACGATCAGAAATAAGATGCAAAAAAATCATTGTAGATCAGGCCAGGTCAGAATGTTTTAAGGATACGTATAAAATGTGTTGTCATCTACTGTGTGTGTGTGTTTATTTATCTTTTCCTAGAGGAAAAAAAAACACAAGAATTTTTTTATATTAGATATGCTACACATTTTTTATAGCAAAATCCTGCACATCTTTGAATAAACAGCAGGTAGAAAATCCTGTATAGTTATTGATTCTTCTAGGAAGTAATGCAGTTTCAGATTAGCATCTGAGAAAGTTCTGTGTTCTTGCTGTATGTACCTTTAACATATGAGCCTTACTAAAATCTGCAAAATCTACATCCACCGCCTTCCCTTCATCCAGTATGATTCATCCATTCTGTAAGCTTCATCCATTCTGATAAGCTTCATCCTTTCTGATAAGCTTCATCCTTTCTCAGTGGCTGCAGAAGAATATATAAAAATACTCTGTAAAAGGTGTTAAAAATAAGAAACCTTCATTTACTTCATATTACTATACCAGCCATTCACTAGAACCATTTGAGCCTTGCCATTCAGTCAGTTCTTCACCCAGTGCACCACGTACCTGCTCGTCTCACAGATGGACGACTTGTCCAGAAGGATGCTGTGAGGGACAGTATCAAAAGCCTTACTAAAATCCAGAAAAAATACATCTATCGCCTCCCCTTCATCCACTAGGCAGGTGACCTTATCATAGAAGGATATCAAATTAGTTAAACAGGACCTTCCCTTTGTGAACTCCTGTTGACTGTGCCTGATGATTGCATTATTCTTTAAATGCCTTCCAACAGTACCCAGTATAATCTTCTCCATAATTTTTCCAGGAACTGAGGTCAGACTAACAGCGCTGTAGTCCCCGGGGTCTTCCCTCATGCCCTTTTTGTACGTTGGAATAACACTGGCCAGCTTCCAGTCAACAGGGACCTCCGCAGGCTCCCAAAACCTTTGGTAGATGATTGAGAGGGGTCCTGCTGTAACATTCGCTAACTCCTTCAGAACTCTGGGGAGAATCCAAATCAGGCCCCATGGACTTGTGAACATTCAGCTGATACAGCTGGTCCCTCACAATTTTAGCATCCACAAATGGAGAGTCATTGTTCCCACACTCGTGGTCCTCTGACTTAGGGACCAGGCAGCCCACGGTTTATCATTAATATGAACTACTGAAATTAAAAAAAGCATCAAATGCCTTTTCATCATCACCAATTTCCAGGTGACCGTCTTCATCAAGTATTGATCCAGTATTTTCCTTAGACCTCCTTTTGCTATGAACATACTTAAAAAAGCCCTTTTTATTGTCTGACACAACACTGGCCAGTTACAACTCTAGTTGAGCTTTGGCGTTTGTGTTTTCTCCTTACACATGTGAACTACAGCTCTGAGATCTTCCTGCGAAGCCTGACCTCGCTTCCAGAGATCACTGCAATAGGAGTTCCCTGTCCAGGCAAGCTGGTCTTCAACCCTGCTTGCTTGACTTAAGACAGCATGGGATTGCCTGCTTCTGTGCTTATAGAAGGTGGTTCTTAAAAACTGAACTGCTCGCATGGACATGTAAGTCCTCACAAGCAGATTCCCAGGAGACACTGCAAACTAGCTCCCTGAGTAGCATAAAGTTTGCTCTTTCAAAATCCAGGGTAGCAACTCTGCTGTCCTTTATCTCGCTACACCAAAAAATTTAAACTCAACCGTTTTGTGATCACTGGGGCCAAGACACCCGCCTACCTTCACATCTCCTACAAGTCCTTCTATATACACAAACAACAGATAATAAGATATCATCTGTTGGGTAGGTAAGCAGCCACAGGGAGACATGATGAGCTACAGAGTGACCTGTCTTGTTGGCTATGTGCTGTCTGACTGAGAAGCCAACCTCCTGCTCCATGAGCACCCTGTAAAGAGAGTCTGTGGCCACGAATGACAAAAACAGCCATCAGGACAACTGCCAATCTTTACTCGGGCATTGCCTGACTTGTGAGTGGTTCTGTTTATGACAGTGTTAATGCTGTTTGGACACAGATATCCTTGTATTGTCTTGTGGACCAGGCTTCCAAAAGCGTGCCTCCTTATCTGCCCATTGACACTCAGGGGACATTTTCTTCAAGCGCAGCAGCTAGGCTTGGGACAGCCTCGCCTGATGGTGCTTTTCATTTTGCCAACCAGAAACAGGTTTCTATCCTTGGGTTTTCATTCAGAAACCTATTACTGAACAACTCCTATTTTAACGCAGTGTCATCTCAAATGATGGTGCCATGGTAGAAAGCCTTCAGAAGAAGTCTAGTGTCCTCTGGATGTCAGAGTATGGTAGCCAGCAGCTCTGTAACCACTGTGGCTACAAATATCTGCAAACTGAAATGACTGCAGCTTTTTAATACAGTAACAGAGGCTTAAATTTCTTTTTTAGCAGGCAAAAAGCATGCTTTTGGTTTTAATTTTAATTTGGATGGAAAAATTATCATTGTTTTAATAGGATTTCATGCTGTTTATTAAATGTAAAAAAATTAACATATATACAGAAAAAAATCTTTTCATCGTCATAAAGAATGAGCAACTCTGAAAAGAAAGACAAATAAGGCAGTTATTTACTGAAGCTTTGAAGGAGAAAGATGAAAGAGCTGTATGTCCTTATGACACAGGAAACCAGTGGTTAACTCAAACTGTGAACACTGTCACATCATATGCAGGCGGGACCAGTTCAGATCAATTACCTTCTAGGTCAGCCTTCTTGATGACCTCAAAGTTACAAAACTTATAAAGCTACGGAATCAAATAGTCTAAACAATAAAATAACTGTATTTGCTACAGAAAAAAATACAATAAATAAGTAAACAGAAAATACATCGAGGTCCTAAAAAATCCTGTGACGGGATTTCTCCCGTCATGGAGGGTGGGCGGGATTCGGAGGTTTTCAACTAGTCCTTCCGATCAGTCCCTTGTCATATACTGAGGTTCAAAGCAAAGTGTCACCACATTACGCTGCAAGTGATTTCCTTTCCCAGACCAGAGGAAGTAGTTGCATACTGGCTTCATTCCTTGTCAAGACCTCTTCTTGGATGC
>VZSZ01008907.1:0-20524 GCA_013398815.1 Ibidorhyncha struthersii
CCCTGACTATTCTGTGATTCTGTGATTCTGTGATTCTGTATCTTGGACCAGCCCTGGAACTTCACATGTCACCAGGTCTTTGCATCTGAACACATCCATCCTGCCCTCCATCTCCATTAATTAGCATGGGAGCTGACCCAAAGAGCTCCCATGCAGGTGTCTATTGTGTGCCCCCCTTGACCAGAGTCCAGAGGAATCCCCACTCCTGTGGGTCTGTGCTGTGCATGGGGGGCAGCTGAGGACTACAGCCATGGACTGTGGGCTGAATGCCTTCCCTCAGCAATGAGAAATGAAATCATTCCCTGACCCTGTCTGGGGGGTCCTGTCTACAGACAGGACAATGACAAGGTTGTTCTTGGATCTCTCTCTTTTTCTAAAGGGAGAAATGACACTGCAAGAAATAAATCTCTCTCCCCAGCTGAAGGAGAAAACAGCAGTGATTGCTTCGGCTTGTTTCCCAGCAGGTTCCCTTGGAGTCCCAGGGACATATGGAGGGAGCCCAGAGTGGGGCAGATAAACTGATGCCTTGTGTTGGTCCTCTGCTGTTGAGCTGGGCTGGGCTCCTGGGACGGAGGGAGCTCATGGCAAGCGGGCAGCGCTGCAGAGAGACAGCTCTGCCCAGGAGCAGGGCTGGGGGCACTGCCTGCAGGCAGCCAGAGGAGACCTGCGAGGCTGAGAGAGCTTAAAGGCAGTTGGGAGTGGGAGTGTGCTGAGAGCTCGCTGGGGCAGAAATCTTCACCCCTCTCTGTGTGGTAAGTGTCTGGGTGGCAGGCAATGCAGCTCCAGTTCCTGGAGGGATCTCCTCAAGCTGATCCCCCTGACAGCTGCTGGGGTCTGTCAGGAGGACTCTCTTAGTTTCTGTGCTGTAGAGGAGGAGGATGTGCTCCCAAGCGGAGCTTCCCTGCTGCACGGTCAGAGGGACAGGGCCTGAGGGCTGCCTTCTGCCAAGGATGGCTGTGGAGGTGTGCATGTGGGAGTGCAGGCAGGGGTGGCCAGGGCTGTCCTTGCCAGCAGGGTCCCTGCACCATGGGGGGCTGTGTGCTGGGGCAGGGACTCTGCCACCTGCCAGGGTCAGCTCTCCGCCTGCCCGGGGAGCTCCCCACAGAGCTTCTGTGGGGAGAAGCTGTGAGTGTAAGAGAGACCCCAAGATGGAAAGAGGATGTCTGCTCTCCAGATTAAGTGGGGACCTCTTTGTGCTGGCCAGCAGGTAACTGGTGTGCAGAGCACCTCTCCTGACTCTGCACGAGGGCACAGAAAGCCCTTTTGTCCCTCAGGGCTCACCAGTGTTTAGGCTAAAAGCAATGGGAAAGTGAAGGATTTCTGGCCCTTCAAAGAAGTGCCATCAGCAGCACAAACCTGCTCGCACAAAAATGAACTGAATAACACTATGCCAAAGAAAGAGATATCTTGGGGGGGTGGGGTAGGGTGTAACAGCACAGGATTTGCTCAAAGAGTTCTGCCACATCTTGTCAATGTCCTCTCCTAATTCTACAGTGCCCCATACCTGGACTGAACAAACACCCAACGGCAGCTCCATCACCCAGTTCCTCCTCCTGGTGTTTGCAGACACACAGGAGCTGCAGCTCCTGCACTTCGGGCTCTTCCTGGGACTCTACCTGGCTGCCCTCCTGGGCAACGGCCTCATCATCACCACCATCGCTTGTGACCACCGCCTCCACACCCCCATGTACTTCTTCCTCCTCAACCTCTCTGTTCTTGACCTGCACTCCATCTCCACCATTGTGCCCAAAGCCATGGCCAATTCCCTCTGAGACACCAGGGCCATCTTTTATGCAGGATGTGCTGCACAGGTCCTTTTTTTTTTTTTCTGTGCTGCAGCAGAGTTTTCTCTTCTCACTGTCATAGCCTATGACTGCTACATTGCCATCTGCAAACCCCTGCACTACGGGACCCTCCTGGGCAGCAGAGCTTCTGCCAACATGGCAGCAGCTGCCTGGGGCAGTGACTTTCTCAATGCTGTGCTGCAAACTGCCAAAACATTTTCACTGCCCCTCTGCCAGGGCAATGCTCTGCACCAGTTCTTCTGTGAAATCCCCCACATCCTCAAACTCACATGCTCAGATGCCTCCCTCAGGGAAGCTGGCCTTCTAGCGGTTACTGTCTTTTTAGTGTTTGGGTGTATTGTTTTCATTGTGCTGTCCTATGTGCAGATCTTCAGGGCCATTCTTAGGATCCACTCGGAGCAGGGATGGCACAAAGCCTTTTCCATATGCCTATGACCACTTGGCCGTGGTCTCTCTCTTCGTCAGCACTGGCATATTTGCCTACCTGCAGCCCCCCTCCATGTCCTCCCCAGTTCTAGATCTGGTGGTGGCTGTGCTGTATTCAGTCATTCTTCCAGCAGTGAACCCCCTCATGTACAGCATGAGGAACAAGGAGATCAAGGATGCCCTGAAGAAACTGATTCTACCAGTATACTTCAGCAGCAGTAAGTTTCTCACCTCTCCTCACTAATGACTTCATATTTATCTGAGGCAACGTTTATCTTATGGTCATTGTATCAGTTATAAACCTGCCTGTACACAAGTAGTATCTTTTGTCTCAGTTCTTCAGAGCACGAACCCAGTCTGTCTCACCCAGAGACCTTCTGTAAATGAATCTGTCGCCACAGTAATGCTGACCTCCTTTGTGGCATCTCTGTAATAAAAGGGGATTTCACCAATACCATCTGTGAAGCTTGGGCTTTTTTCCTCGAAGTGAAGTGCAGAATATGCTCAGGGAGCTGCAGGCTAAAAGGCCTTGGTGATGTGCTTAGTGTGTAATGGACTTGGAGGACGAGAGCATGAGGTGTTGTATCAGGGAATGAGGACTGGACTGAGCCTTGACCTGGGAGTGCCCAGTGCCACTGGAGATCCTGAACGGACAAGAGGCACCTGCTGGGGACTGTCTCACATGTGGAAGGGCTACTGACAGACTCCTGTCCTTCAGGGAGGTATCAGAAGCCACCAGGAGAGCACAAGAAGTCTCCAGGGACACCACGTGCCTTGTCTTGGGTACACAATGGATGAGGTTTCACAATAAGGTAAAAGCAAAGGATGGACAGGCTAATACGGTCTAATGAGGGCTCTGCAATGTCATGATAAGTAGCGGGGACACAGCAGACATAAGGGAGACTGGGGAGTGATTCACGTCACCTTCAATAAGAAGACATGGGCTGGACCCAGTGACAACCCTGAACACTCCCAGAGACAGCTGGAATGTCCTGTGATTGTCCACAGCCTCATGGGGAAGTGTCTGCTTCCCCGCCTGACCAGCCCAGCCCATGTGGGGTCAACCGTGGCCCAAAGGCTCTATGACCGCCTTGCTCTGCAAAGCAGCACCACCAGCTTGAGGCCTTGCAGGGAGCCCCAGGAAGGAACCAGGAACGTCTGGCCAGGTAGCACTGACCTTTTCAGCTGGAGAAAGACTCTCTGGGAAGTAGGGATGTCCCTGGAGAAGAACAGGACACCCTGTGTGTGTCAGAAATTAGATGTGAGAAAGAGAATCAGCTTGGGGCAGCTTTTGTGTGACTAGCGCAATGGGGCTGGCTGTCCAAGCAGGAAGGCTGATATGGAAAGAGCACTGAGGGCTGCCAGGGGACTGTGCCGGGGGTACATCTTTCCACCTCTGAATGAACTTACCCTCTGCGGTTCCTGTGCAGCAGGGCCATGGGACCACATTTGGGGCAGCAGGGATGATCCAGTGATGGGCCAGTGCACTGGCAGTGGCCTTGAAGCAGCCGTTAGGAAGTGAAAGTAAGGACAGGCTACAGAAAAAGACTTTGATATTTAATGCCTATGTCACACGGGTATGTTTTTAGAAAAGCAAAGCTCACGTGGAGTTGATGGTTGCATGGGAAGTCAAGCGTCCCTCCCTTCTGCCCCTAACTTTACACTGTTCCTGTTTTTTCTCTGCTGGGATGAGTGCCATTGCGATGTGCTGCTTTCCTCAAAATGTCTCCTCCCAGCTGCTGGCCAGTCAGGGTCCTGTAAAAGAAGTGACCTCACACTCAGCATCTCAGTTTGGGTCACCTTTGCCTGCTTCTCACCCTCTTTTCCTCTGAGTCATTGTCTCTGACCAGCGCCACATCCAACATCCAGTCGCCTCCTCTTTATCAGCATCTCTCTGCCCTGCCTGCAGGGGATGGCAGAGCTGTGGTGGGATGCGTTGGGTGGTGGGAGGGCAGCCGTGGATGGGTATGGTTCCTCAGGAAGGCAGGCAGGGTGATGAGGAGGTGGAGGTGTGCTCTGTGCAAGGGGGAGCGTAGAGTGCAGAGAGCCTTGCCTTGGAGGAAGCCTGGTGTTCACCAGTCCTCGGTTACGTGGGTTGCATAAGCACCGCAAAATCTGTTGCAAGGTCAGCGGGGCTGGAAGGAGACAGCCCAGGAGACTTCCGGAGGATGCTGGAGACATCTGTGGGCAGAGAAAGCTGATGAGCTGGCTATGTTTGGACTCTTACTCACAGACAAGGTGGAAGTGGTTGGGGATCATACAATCATAGAATACCCGGAGTTGGAAGGGACCCATGAGGATCATCGAGTCCACCTCCTGATTCTACATAGGGCAACCTAGAAGTTAAGGCATGTATCTAAGAGCATTGTTGCATTACTTCTTGAACAATGGCTAGGCCTGGGGTGATGTCCACTTCCCTGGAGAGCTTGTTCCAGTGCTTGATCACCCTCTTAGGGAAGAGCTTTTTTCCAATAGCCAATCTGAATTTTCCCTGACACAGCTTTAAGGCATTCCCTTGTATCCTATCAACAGACACCAGAGAGAAGAGGTCATCACCTCCCTCTGCACTCCCCATCATGAGGAAGCTGAAGGCAGCAATAAGGTCACCCCTCAGGCTCCTCTGAGCTGAAAAAGCCTCCTAAGACATGCCCTCTAGTGCTTTCATCATTTTCTTGTCACAGAATCATAGAAGCATAAGATAGTTTGGATTGGAAGGGACATTTAAAGGTCATCTAGCCCAAACACCCCTGCAGTGAGCAGGAATATCTTCAACTGGATCAGGTTGCTCATAGCCCTGTCCAACCTGACCTCGATTGTTTCCAGGGATGGAGCACCTACCACCTCCATGGTCAACTGGTGGCTGTGTTTCACCACCCTCAGCATAAAAAAAATCTTCCTTGTATCTAGTCTAAATTTACCATCTTTTACTTAAAAACCATTACACCTTGTCCTTTTGCCACAGGCCATGCTAAAATGTTTGTCCCCATCTTTAAGTACTGAAAGGCCACAATAAGGTCTCCCTGGAGCCTTCTCTTCTGCAGGCTGAACAACCACAACTCTCCAAGCCCCTCTTCATTAGCAGAGGGGCTCCACCCCCTGATCATCTTTGTGGCCTCCTCTGAGCCCGCTCCACCAGGTCCATGTCCTTCTTATGCTGGGGGCTCCAGACCTGGATGAAGCCCTTCAGGGGAGTCTAACCAGAGCAGAGTAGAGGGGCAAAATCCCCTCCCTTGCCCTGCTGGCCATGCTTCTTTTGATGCAGCCCAGGATATGGTTTGCCTTCTGGGCTGCAAGGACACATTGTCCATCATATCCAGCTTTTCATCTACCAGTACCCCCAAGTCCTTCTCAATAGGGTTTCTTTCAATTCCTTCCTCCCCAGCCTGCATTGATAACTGGGGGTTATCCAGACCCAGGTGCAGGACCCTGCTCTTGGCCTTGTTGAACCTCATGAGGTTCACAGGGGCCCATTTCTACAGCTTGTACAGGTCCCTCTGGATGGCATCCCATCCTTCATGTGTGTCAACTGCACCACTCAACTTGGTAGTGTCTCCAAATTTGCTGACGGCGCTCTCAATCCCACTGTCTATGTCAGTGAAGATGAAGACACTGAACTGTACCAGTCCCAATACAGGCCCCTGAGGGACACCACTTGTCACCAGTCTTCGTCCGTACATTGAGCCGTTGACCAGTACTCTCTGGATGCCATCATCCAATCAATTCCTCATCCACTGAAGAGTCTGTCCATCAAACCCATATCTCTCCAATTTAGAGAGAAGTATGTTGTGGGGGACTGTGTCAAAGGCCCTACGGAAGCACACATAGAAGACTTCTGTAGCTCTTTGCTTGTCCACTGATGTAGTCACTCCAGCATAGAAGGCCACGAGGCTTGTCAGGCAGAACTTGCCCTTGATGAAGCCATGCTGGCTGTCTCACATCACCTCCCTGTCCTCCATGTGTCTCAGCATAGCTTCTTGGAGGATCTGTTCCATGACCTTCCCAAGGCACAGAGGTGAGGCTTACAGGCTGGGAGGTCCCACGGTCCTCTTTTCTACCCTTTCTAAAAACAGGTGCCATGTTTCCCTTTTTCCAGTCACCACAGACTTCACCTTACTGCCATGACTTTTCAAATATCATGGAGAGTGGCTTGGTGACTACATCAGCCAATTCCCTCAGGGCTCTGGGATGCATCTCGTCAGGTCCCATAGACTTCTGTATATTCAGGTTCCTCAGGTGGTAACAAACCTGATCTTATCTTACAGTGGGAGGGACTTTGCTCCTCCAGTGCCTGCCTTGAGGTACATCCACCAGAGAGGTGTGGGAAGAGAGCTTGCCAGTGAAGACTGAGGCAAAACAGTTGTTGAGTACCTCAGCCTTCTCCTCAGCTGTTACCAGTTTGCCAGTCTTGCTCATCAGGTGGGGTACACATTTTTGACCTTCCTTTTCTGGCTGACATACCTGCAGAAGCCCTTCTTATTATTCTTTGTGTCTTATTATTCTTGCATTCAGCTCCAGCTGCACCTTGGCCTTCCTGACCCCATCCCTACACAACTGGGAAGCATCCCTATACTCTTCCCAGGATACCTGTCCCTGCTTCCACTGCCTGTGTGTGTCCTTCTTGCCCTTTATTTTGACCAGCAGGTCTCGACTCAGCCACGCTTGCCTCTTGCCCTTCCTTCCGGTTATCTTACACCTGGGGATCAAGAGCTCTTGAGCTGTGTAGAAAGCGTCCTTAAGGATCTGCCACCTCTGTTCTGCTCCCTTGTCCCTGAGAGCATTTTCCCAGGGGTCCTATTGACTAACTCCTTGAAGAGATGGAAGTTTTCTTTCCTAAAACTCAGGGTCCTGACTTAACTCTTTGCCCGACCCATGTCCCTCAGGACTGTGAACTCCACCGGTGTATGATCACTGCAGCCCAGGCTGCCTCCAATCTTGATGTCTCCAATAAGCTCACTTGTGTTGGTGACACACAGGTCCAGTAATGAATCACCTCTGGTAGGGTTTAAGAAGTTATCATCCATGCACTCCAGGAGTCTCCTGTATTTTCTACAGCTCACCATGCTACTTTTGCAGCAGACATCGGGGTGGTTGAAGTCTCCTAGCAGGACAAAATCCTGCGAGCACGATGCCTCCTGCATCTGGAGTAAGAAGTCTTTGTTAATAGAAGAAAGCCTCATCTACTACCTCTTTCTGATCAGGAGGTCCATAGCGGTCATCCACTCACCACAAGGTTGCCGATGTTGTTCTACCCTCTAATGCTGACTACATCACCTCTCAGCTGACTCCAGTCACACACTCCAGTCTCGCCAGTTGCTGGCCCCACAAAGAACACAAGACCTGATGACTTGTGGTTCCCACTCCAGTGGCTGACACTTGGACCTCCATCTGTGCATACAGCAGAGAGTGCCCAGGCCCCAGAAACCTCTTGGAAATGGAGGTGCTAAGACAACAGGACAGGCTGCAGGGCACAGACAGGGAAGTGTCCTGATCAGCCACCAGTTTACAAATGGCTGACTCCTTTCATACCCTTTTCCCTCTGTTTTCCAATGTTTCATCCTCCAAAAGCCACCTTAATCCCACCCTTTCCCTTCCTTTGGTCCTTTCCTAGACATCCCATGGCAAGTCTTGCACAGTACCCAGATGTGCTTTCTGGCTTCCCATCATGAGTCTCAGCCCCATGAGTCAGAAACCCCCATTGTCAGTTAGCAAGGTCATCCTGGCAGGCTCTCCCATTGACCCACTTTGTGAATCTTTCACATCGATCTGTTGGAACTTTCTTTGAATTAATGTTTTACATGTTGGGGTTTTGAATTGTTCCCCTGAAAAGATGGCAATTCTTTCTTTTTTATGGCAGGGTGTGGGGCTAGGTCAGATTAAAATGCCTACATGGCGTATGTAGGTATCTACAGCCTTGTTGGGAAGGAGTTAGGAATAATAGAATCCAAGAATCATAGAATGGTTTGGGTTGGAAGGGACCCAAAGATCTAGTCCAACCCCCCTGTGCCATGGACAGGGACATCTTTCACTCGTTCAGGTTGCTCAAAATTCCTGACCTCTGAAGCTAGGGGGATGTGGCAAAGCTGGAAGCCCCCCAACAGAGCCAACATCTTCGTGTCTTTGGTTATGGCTGTTGTCTCTGCCACTGATGCCCATGGGACCCATTAACACTACAAGGAACTTTGGAGTTTGCATCTGACTTTGAGTCCTTGGGAGGTTTCTTCAGCTTCTTCCAGGGTCCGAGGTTCGTGGACTCAACACCGAACCACCCAGAGGAGTCATTAAAATGCTGTTGGGCTGGTCCTGCTGCTGATCTGGGCTGGTCTCCTGGGACAGAAGGAACATACGACAAGTGGGCAGAGCTGCAGAGAGAGAGCTCTGCGCAGGAGCAGCTCCTCTGCAAAGCGTAGCAGGGCTGAGGGCAGTCCCAGGGTATCTCAGGGAGACGAGCAAGGCAGAGAGAGAGCTTAAAGGTGGTCAGGACTGGGAGGATGACCGAGAGCTCACTGAAGGAGAAATCTCTGCAGTCCTGCATGGGGTGAGTCTCTGGGTGCAGGGCAGTGCAAATGTAGTTACTGAAGACATCTCCTAAAGATGTCACAACCCACAGCTTGTGGGATCTGTAAGGGTGGAGGGCTTTTGTTAGGAAATATGAATATCTGTGAAACCAGGGTGTGCGGACAGGGGTGTGCAGGGCTGTCCTTGCCAGCAGGGTCCCTGCACCATGGGGGGCTATGTGCCAGGGCAGGGACTGTGCCGCCTGCCTGGGTCAGCTCTCACCCTGCCCAGGGAGCTCCCCACAGAGCTCTTGTGGGGAGAAGCTGTGGGTGGAAGGAGCAACCTCTGGCAGGGCAGGGTCCTACTGCTGTCGAGAGGGTTCTGTGTGGGTCAGGACTGCTCACAGCTGCAGATCACTGCAGGACCTTCCCAGGGGACTTTTCCAGAAGCACAGCAAGGTAGGGGCTACCTGAAAGGGAAGGGTCCTCTTCTTCCAGCCTTCTACTAGGGGTTTTCTTTGCTGACAATGGGACATAGCAATTCACCTCTCAGTGCAGGAGGAGGCACTGAAATTGCAAACCTGTTTCTCTTAGAGGTGAATAAACCATGGAGTGTCAGGCATCCCTACCCCATCGCTCACAGACAGCATCCATGTGGCTTTTGCAGCCCCTCAGGGTGTCTCTGCTGTCCCCACGGGAGCCTGCCCAGCCAGAGCTGGCCCTGGGCAGTGCNAGCAACAGGCAGCAGAGAGAGGGGCAAGGGCTGGGGGGAAACTGCCAACACGTCCTGGGGGAGGCCGCCTTCCATCAGTTCTCTTGGGCTCCTGCACTGCCGGTGTCTCCTGGGCGTTGTCTGCTGGGCACTGATCAGACTCTCTCTTTGGAGCACCTCCTCTTTGGCACCCCTGACTGCCTGCTCTGCCTGTCCTGCTGGGCTTGCGAACTACCCTCAGCAAGGCACAGCTCTGCCGGGGGATCCTGGGGAGTGCTGAGCCTTTCTTTGGGGGTGCGCACTCTCCTCTCAGAGTGCTTTGCTTCTCTCTGGGAGGGGTTGTGTCCTGCTCCCTCCATCACAGCTCCATCTCTGGGCTGGGACAGAGAATAGGTTGCAGATGTGCCTGTTGAACCAGTGGTCCCTTCATCCCACACGAGTTCAGAAGTTTTGGGGCCTTTTTAAAGAGTAATTTGTATGTGAAGTCATCTTGAAGGCAGCACAAGCTAAAGCACATAGCAGCTGGCAAATAGCCTGATGGACACTGCAGCTCTCCTGAGTCTGCTCTAAGCCACAGAGAGGTGAGCCCTTTGGCCTGTCGCGCCTTAAGACTCTTCACATTTTCAATCATAAATGAGATTTCTAACCCTCAAATCATTTCTCACTAAATGTGACAGTAGAAAATAAAAGCACAGACAAAATTATTATAACTACATGATAAGTGTCTCCCCTGAAGCCCACACTCTGGAGAGTCATGCAAGCAGATACTAAATTTTTTCAGTAAAAGATTACATCTGAACCCCCTTGTGACCGTGGGAGCTGTCACAAAGAATCACCACCATCGCCTGTGACCACTGCCTCCACACCCGCATGTACTTCTTCCTCCTCAACCTCTCTGTTGACCTGGGCTCCATCTCCACCACTGTGCTCAAAGCCATGGCCAACTCCCTCTGGGACACCAGGGCCATGTCTTAGGCGGGATGTGCTTCACAGGTCTTTCTGCTTTTCTTCTTGCTTGGACCATAGTCTGCTCTTCTCACCATCATGGCCTATGACCTCTATGTTGCCATCTGCAAACCCCTGCACTATGGGACTCTCCTGGGCAGCAGAGTTTGTGTCTACATGGCAGCAGCTGCCTGGGGCAGTGGCTTTCTCAATGCTGTGCTGCACACTGCCAATACATTTTCACTACCCCTCTGCCAGTGCAATGTCCTGCACCAGTTCTTCTCTGAAATCCCCCACATCCTCAAGCTCTCCTGCTCACAGTCCTACCTCACGAAAGTTGGGCTTCTTACATTAAATTGTTTTTTAGGTTTTGGGTGTTTTATTTTCATTGTGCTGTCCTGTGTGCAGATCTTTGAGCTGTGCTGAGGATCCCCTCTGAGCAGGGACGGCACAAAGCCTTTTCCATGTGCCTTCCTCACCTGGTCATAGTCTCCCTGATTATCAGCACTGGCTCATTTGCACACCTGAAGTCCCCCTCCATCTCCTCCCCATCCCTCCATCTGGTGGTGTCAGTGCTGTGCTCAATGGTGCCACCAGCACCCCTCATCTACAGCATGAGGAGCAAGGAAATCAATAATGCCTTGTGCATAATATTTTAATACAATCTCCTTCAGATTAATAAAGCATCCATTATCCCACTGGTCTCTCACTATATCTCAGGATAACCAGGACTAATGTTTAATCATTTGCATTTTTAGGTTTCATTTTGTTTTTTTTGAGGTTTTTTGTTTTTCCTCTTTTTGCCTTTTTTTTTTTTTTTCTTGGCTGGTGATATTCTTTTTTTTGGCCTCCTAGATTTTTTTTGTCTTGACTCAATGACCTCATGAACAGATGGATTTGGACTCCCTGTTTAGATGAACTCAATAAAAAATCCAGCAGAAAATTAGTTGTCTCGTCTCCCACCACTTCAAATCTTACCTCCAGCTGCGGGAGCTTCCCAAGCATGCAGGAGAGGTTCAGGAGGCAAATACCCAGCTGTCCCATGGAAGATCAGCCCCAGGACCCTTGCGACTGCCCCTGGCTGCCTCGCTGGGCATTTTGTCTCTGCCGCCTGCCAGTCAGGGCTGCTGCTTCCCTGCAGCCATGGCCGAGGTGTTGGTGTCCCATCACATCCACGCTGTGCTGTTGTACTCTAGCCTTTTTGTTACTCCTGAGGTCTCGTGGAACTTGTGACACTTCTGTTGTCTCTACGGTGGTATTCCTGTGGCAGGCAAGAGCAGCCCATGTGAACCACTGTGTAAGAGCTGGACTTCCTGATGGAACCAATATAACCATAATTGCTCCTCAGCAGGGCCCAAGGGCTGAATGCCTCTTCCAAACTGCTTTCCAGAACACACCGAAAAAGTTGCTCCCTCAAAAGGGCTTTTGCTCTTCTGGAGTTCTTGATGGATTGAGGGGGACAGGCTCAGAGTCCCAGGGGGGTCTGTAAGGGACCAAGGGCTGGGTGAAGACCTCTGTTCTTGGTTGCAAATCTCCACTCAGACACCAGCTGGTCTTTGACTTACCTGCCTGGCACCACCCCACCTGCAGTGGGGCTGATGGCAGATGCCATCCTGGAGAGGAATCAGGAGAACTCAGAGGATCTGCAGGGACAGTGTGTGAGCCTGCGTGGGCAGTGAGCGACACCTCATAGAATGAGTGACCATCCAAGGTAATATCTCTCAGAGGAAAAATGTGAACCTGTGGAGCTCATGAGCAAACAAAGACCATTCAATGCCAGGAGAGGCTGTGAGGAACCAGTAGGCAAAGGGAAATAAGACTGGACAGTAGATCAGGACACCCTTTTGGAAAGCCCTGCGGGCTGGATCTAGTGCTGCCCTGCCCTCTGTGACACTGGAGACGCCCCTTGGTCCTGCCCAGCCCTGTCCTCTCCTACTGAGCCAGGAGGGGAGATGGAAAGGGGCTCAGCAGCAGTCATCCCTTTTCTAGCTGGGTCTGCTGCCCACCCTGACCAGCACGGCCAGTGCAGGGTCACCCCATGGCCCCTGGGCACCACAGCCCCCTCCCTCTGAGCACCGGCACCACCAGATCAGGGCCCTGCATGGAGTACCAGGTGGAACCAGGAATGCCCACCTGGGGAAAGGCTCTGTGGGGAGAAATGGTGTCCAGGGAGAAGAGCAAGGGAGCATTTCTGTGCCTGCAGGGAGGAAGGCATGAGAAGGAGAAAGCTCTTTCTGTGGTTACCCACTCGGGGCAGGCTGCTCTGTCCCTGGAGCAGGACTCTTGTGCTGGCCTGGGGAGAGGGGCTGGCACTGAGGGGGCAGAGGCAATCTGGGGTGGGCACCTCCTGGACCCGAGACCAGGGGTCTTGCAGAGTAACTGTTCTCCATTTCCTCCTGCCATGTCCAATCTCCAGCCCCAGGGCTGATGGGGAGGCTGAGAGCCCTCTCTGTTCCCCTCTGTTCTGCACTTTGTGACCATGCACTCAGAGGACACACTCCACTGGGTGTGCGGTGCAGTACCAGATCTCATGGCAGGGAGCTGAGACATGTGGGTACAGGAGCGAGGAGGCTGCTCTGTGCCCTTGGGGGCATGGACAGACTGGGAAGGTGCTCTCCATAACCTCTCTCTCCAAGGAGAGGAGGAAGAGAGAGAAAGAGGCACATGAGTTTAAAAAATAAACTGAAGTACTTTAATGAAAATATCAATAATATAATAGAAAATAGAAAATACTGGTATAGATACAATATATTTAAACTGTATCAAGCTCTATGGATGACAATGACATCACTGTGAGTCATTGGGAAATGCCCAGGCTGGACTCAGTGATGGACGGGAACTGGATTTGGGGTCCACATTCACAAATGCACGGGTCGGGATCAAAGGCAGAATAACAGAGTCCTCTTTGGACACCGGCCATTGAAGGAAAAGGGCTGATGCCTTTGATCCCTCAGCTTTTATACTGTGTGGCAGATGGGATGGAACACCCTCTTGGGTCAGGTTTGGGTCACCTGTCCTGTCCGCTCCTCCCTGCAGCTGTGACCCCTCTACGCTTTTCCACTTCCAACCCTCCAACGGGGCACATAACACAGTGACCTGCCCTTGGGTATTATAGCAGTAAGGATAAGCGAGAGCCTCTCTGCACAGCATTCAGGCCTTGTGACTCTGGAAACAGACACTGTTGGAAGAATGTGTCGTTCATTTCAGAAAGTGCAGCTAGTTAGAAAAGACTTCACTGGAAATTCTAATTACTGAAAAGAAAATTGGTTCTGTTTTACCTCAAACCTGGACAGATAGGGATCTTCAGAGCCTGGGTGGGTGCAGCTACACAAACGCAGATGTCTTATGTTGCAGGAACACAGACACCTGGTGCCTGTGCAGGTGCCCTGGCACCCTCTGCCCGGCCTCTATCAGCAGCTCCCAAGGGGCTCTGGTCTCTTGCAGGTCCTGTGTGACAGTGGCCTGTCCCAGACCAACACCCAGCTACACCGGGGCCTGTACAGGTGGCCCTGGATGTCCATGGTCAGAGAGCTGAGCTCTGCCTGGAACTGCTTGCAGCTTCTCAAAACACATGAGCACCTTTTCATCAGCTGAGTGAATATTTTGTTATAAAATGGCAATGCTTTCCCACTGTGCCAGAATGGGAATTTCCAGGAAGTGCATTAATCGCAGAAGGGGAAGGAATCTTGACGTTCCCCCGTACTTGCATCGCCAAGACTTTGCCCCTGATCCTGTGTATTTAATCTCCTGACTCTTTCCACCTCTTTTGACAAAATGACCAGGTCTAAAGGCATCTTCTCACCAGGCCATCTGGACCTGTGCCCTTCCCATTTCTCCCCAGTCGCCCCCTCCCCTTTCTCCTCGCTCAGTCAGATCCCTCTCAGCTACCCAGGGGCTGCTTTGAGCTTCAGGGAGTTAGAAGCCTGCCCTTGTCTTTCAGCAGTCTGAGGATCTCTGCAGACAAATCCTTTGGTGTGTTTATACCTATCATTTCCCATCAGTCTCTTTCCAATATTTCTTGCGAGGTTATCCCTTTTGGATGATGACCCTCACTGGAGGAAGTTCACCAGGTTGAAGAAGCCCACGTGCCTCGGTGTCCCGACACAGGCCACATGCTTTGGGCCCCAGGCCTCAAAAAATGGAATTTCCACCGGAATTAAGAAAACAGGTTCCTGCACCGAGGGCCCATGACACTGGCCCAGGCTGCCCCAAGAGGCTCTGGAGTGTCCATTCATGAAGATGTACAAAAACCAACCTGGACATCATCTTAAGCAATCTGAACTTGCTGACACCCTTTAGGCAGGGAGATCACCAAAGATGCCTTTCAATCTACATGATTCTGCGAGCACCAGAAAGTCCAGCAAAAGGCTTTATGTCTAGGGTAGGTGCTTGTGAGGTCTCTTCAGGCCAAGGTCTGGCATGTTGATTGTGAGGTCACCGCTGCCATAGTCCCCGATACCGGAACAGCCGGTGTCTGCTTTGGATGCTCATTTTGGGGTCACACCTGTCTCTGCAGGTGGCAGGCCAACCCCAGGCTCAAGGCTGGGCTCAGTGCCTTCATGAGAACCTGACAGCCCAGCAGAAGCGCATGGTTTGGATATCAGTTATGAGGTGAGTGCTGCCAGAACCTCTTACAGGCCAGAAGCAGGCAGATCGCTTGGATATGGATTTGGAGGTCAACGCTGTCTGAGTGCCTGATGGCCCAGCACCAGCCTCATGGGTGAGCTCGGTGCTTGGGAGGTCACTTCTGCCTGAGTCCTTGACAGGCCAACAGCGGAGTATGGCCAGAATTCCAATGACTAGGGTGCTGGTGCGGGACAACCTGAGAGACCGTGAGCAAGCTCAGAGGTGTTTGAAGTCGTGTGTTTCAGAGCACCTCTGAGGGCAGCAGAGGGCTGATGAGCAGGCTTGGTACTTGTGAGGTCCCAAGTATGGAACATGCCAGCAGGATTGGTACTTGTGAGGTCCCAAGTATGGAACATGCCAGCAGCATGAGTGTGTATGTAACACACAGTATGGAACATGCCAGCATACGTGGAACATGTCAGCAGCAAGAGGTTGCTTGTGAGGTCACTGCTGCCTGGCACTTGATTGGCTAGCATTCTACTGGCCCATGACTGGCATCTATTTTTTCTGTGGTAATGTGCGCTCTGGGGCCAAGTTCCTGAACTACAGACCCTGAAAGACTGATCAAGCCTTTAGAGAAGTCAAAGAAGGAAACCTGCATGTTTCTGAAGGTGTTAGCAGGCTGCTGACGTCCCTTACTGAAGAGACCATGGAAGGAATGTGCAGGCAAAGTTCCTGCACTGGGAGGCTGCTGAAGCAAGAAATCACAGACACTTGGTACAGGAGGAATTTAAACATGGACATCACTGTAAAAGCCCTTGATGGGCTTCACCAAGCCGCATGGCTGAGCCCAGACCCCATTCCCTGGGGAGTTGTATCCTTTGCCTCTTGGGATGCTCTGGGCTCTTCCTGGAGTCAATGGGATGTGGGAATTTGTGATGTTACTTGCAGGTCAGCAGTAGGACACGGCTCAGGCTCTGTGGACCGTGGGTGAGTTGGTAACAAGGTGTGGGATCTGTCATCATCTGGTGTCTTTTCATGGGGCTCAGTGGAAGAGACAGAAGCAATAGCTGAGCGGACAAGGGTCTCAATGCTGTTGGGGTGTCAAAGCCTCACCAAGGCCCTTGGAAACCCCCACTACAGCTACACCATCCTACTCCTGTGCCTGCTTTCTTGCTTCTAGCATCAACCTGTGGTTTTTGGAGGATTTGCCAATGCCTGTGAGTTCCCCACAACACGTCTGGATTCTTCCAAAGCCTTGCTAAAAGGACTACAAAGAGATAGTGAGGCTACATAGGGAAAAAATTAGAAGGGCCAAAGCCCAGCTAGAACTAAACCTGGCTTCTGTTGTCAAGGAGAATGAAAAAAGTTTCTGTAAATATATTAGCAATAAAAAGAGGACTAAGGGTAATCTCTGTCCTGTAGTAGATGGAGCCGGTAACATAGTGGCAAAGAACGAGGAAAAGGCTGAGGTACTTGATGCTGTCTTTGCCTCAGTCTTCGGCAGTAGGACCAGTTGTTCCCTGAGTACCCAGATCACTGAGCTAGAAGACAGGGGTGGGGAGCAGAATGAAGCCCCTGTAATCCAAGGGCAAATGGTGAGGGACCTGCTTCAGCACCTGGAGGTACACAAATCCATGGGGACAAACGGGATCCATTCAAGGGTACTGAGGGAGCTGTCGGAAGTGCTCACCAGGCCCCTTTATGAGCAGTCCTGTCTGACCGGGGAGGTCCCAGCTGACTAGATGTTGGCAAAGGTGACACCCATCCACAAGAAGGGCCAGAAGGAGGATCCAGGGAACTATAGGCCAGTCAGTCTGACCTCAGTGCCTTGGAAGGTCATGGAATGGATCATCCTCAGTGCCATTACAGAGCACATGCAGGAGAACAGGGTGATCAGGCCCAGTCACCATGGGTTTGTGAAAGGCAGGTCATGCCTGACAAACTTGATCTCCTTCTACAATAAGGTGACCCACTTAGTGGATGAGGGAAAAGCTGTGAATGTCATCTACCTGGATTTTAGCAAAGCTTTTGACACCATTTCCTACAGCATTCTTCTGGAGAAACTGGCTGCCCATGGCCTGGACAGGTGTACTCTTTGCTGTGTAAAAAACTGGCTGAATGGCCATGCCCAGAGAGTGGTGGTGAATAGAGTTCCATCCAATTGGCGTCTGGTCACAAGTGGTGTTCCTCAGGGCTTGGTGCCACGGCCCATTCTCTTTAACATCATTATCAATGACCTGGATGAGGGGATCGAATGCACCCTCACTAAGTTCACAGATGACACTAAGCTAGGTGGGCGTGTTGGTCTGCCTGTGGGTAGGATCGCTCTAGAGAGGGATCTGGACAGGCTGGGTTGATGGGCCGAGGCCAACGGTATGAGGTTCAAGAAGGCCAAGTGCCGGCTGCTGCACTCTGGTCACAACAACCCCATGCAGCGCTACAGGCTTGGGGCGGGGGGGCTCAAAAGCTGTCCAGCGGGAAAGGACCTGGGGGTGTTGGTGGATAGCCAGCTGAATATGAGCCAGCAGTGTGCCCAGGTGGCCAAGAAGGCCAACGGCATCCTGGCCTGTATCAAGAATAGTGTGGTGAGCAGGACTTGGGAGGTGATCATCCCCCTGTATTCGGCACTGGTGTGACCCCACCTCGAGTACTGTGTTCAGTTCTGGGCCCCTCACTACCAGAAAAACACTGAGGTGCTGGAGCGTGTCCAGAGAAGGGCAACGAAGCTGGTGAGGGGTCTGGGGGACAAGTCTTATGAGGAGCGGCTGAGGGAACTGGGGCTGATTAGGCTGGAGAAGAGGAGGCTGAGGAGAGAACTTATCATTCTCTACAAGTA
Organism: Ibidorhyncha struthersii; assembly: GCA_013398815.1. NCBI lineage: Eukaryota > Metazoa > Chordata > Aves > Charadriiformes > Charadriidae > Ibidorhyncha > Ibidorhyncha struthersii. The sequence continues at coordinate 17,788 of VZSZ01008907.1, forward strand.
CCTGAAAGGAGGCTGTAGAGAGATGGGGACTGACCTCTTCTCCCTAGTGCAAGTGATAGGATGAGAGGAAATGGGTTCAAGTTAAGCCAGGCGAGGTTTAGGTTGGATATTAGGAAAAATTTTTTCACTGAGAGGGTTATTCAATATTGGAATAGGCTGCCCAGGGAGGTGGTGGATTTGCCATCCCTGGAGGTTTTTAAAAAAAGGGTAGACGTGGTACTTGGGGATATGGTTTAGAACTGTTTTTTTGTCAGGTTAGGATAATGGTTGGACTAGATGATCTTAAAGGTCCCTTCCAACCTCAACAATTCCATGATTCTATGATTCTATGATTCTTTTTATGATCGTCTGTGCAGAAAGAGCAGCACAGAAAAAGTCAGAAGTCTGAAAAGCACCAAATGTATCCAAACAAAAAGCCGAGGGAAGTGAGAAACAGGTGAGCTTCCCCCATACCTGTGGCTTCCTGGCAAGGAGACTATGCCAAGAAGGGGATCCAGTTTCTGCCACTCTCCAGAGAGGGAAACCAGCAGTGTCCACACCACCTGGGGACACAAAGTGTGATTTTTGCAAGACCACACTTATCTGAACGGCTTCGGATGTGTACTTTGGGATGGTCTGTCATGCCTGAAGACGCTCCAGTAACCCAGATGCATTGGGATTAAGGCAGTTTGGGTTATTCCAAAGGAAGCATTTAGTTCACTCTTTCTCTTTGCTTCCCTCTGTGAAGCAAGGCACCTCGTGACTTCAATGTGTGACTCGTTGTGTGCAAAGAGCAAAATGGAACAAACAATCAAACCAAGTCTGGGGCAGGGAGTGTTTTGGGAGATCTTGGGAACTGTGCTTGACACAAAAATACATTTTCTGTTGGTCTAAATCTATCCACTCTGGGAAGTGGATTTCAGTGGAGGTCATGTGGACTTAATATACAACCAAAGAATGCCTTGATTCTTAATAGAACTCCCTTTGTTTTTCTTTGTGGGCAATTAAGAAACATCCCTTTGTGTCTGGGTGCAGGTTGTTCTCCAAGTAAAGCAGGTGGGAATTGGTGCCATTGAGCTGAAACACGCAGGTAGAGACTTTACTGGAAATGTCTCAGACTTGAACAGGGGTCATGTAAATCCCCGGAACCTGGTAAGAGGAATGGTGGGGTTGTAGGGATAGGACCAAAGACTGCCCATGCAGGGTGTGTGGGAAAGGGTCTTGACTTGCATATTCAGACTACAGTAGGAGACAGTCAGGATTGATAATGGGTGGGGATTGCTGGTATCTCCTCACGTGTAAAAAAAAAAGAAGTATAGAAAACAATTGAAATAGAAGAAATTGTTTCTAATTGATGTTGCATTGGAATATTTTCCCATCTGAAATCTCCACAATTAAGCTCCTAAGAACTGAGGAATTCGGGGAAACTCCGTCCAGAGACTTGGCTTGTTTGGGCGTTTTCCATGTTCATGAGCCCTCTAGTGCCAAGTTCCTCAAATGCAGATCCTGAAAGACTGACCAAGCCTCTGGAGAAGTAACAATCAGCAGCAAACCTCTGAGTTTCTGAGGGTGTTAGCGGCCCCCACTGAAGGCCAGAGAGGGTCTCTCCTCACTGGAGAGACCATGGAGGGAAAAAGCAGGCAAGACTCCCATCCCTGCAGACGTGTGCAGCTGAAAGTCAGCAGCAGCGGTGAGAGGTAGAAACCCAAATGTGGAGGTGGCTCTGAAAAGCTTTGCTGCATGTCATGAATGAAGAGAGCAAAGACCTGAGCCCTGTGCCCTGGGAAAAGGCATTCTTCCCTCCTGCGAGTGTCCGGGCTCTTCCTGGGGGCAGGGAGAGGTGGGGCTGTGCAATGCTGAGTGCAGGACAGCAGTGGGCCACCTCCCAGGCTCTGTGGAGGTGAGGAGGTAACGAAGCACTGGGGACATCAACCTAGTTCAGTTCAGCATGAGTCCACCTTACCCATGCTGTTTCAGGTCTTCTTTTAAACTACCTTTAACACACTTATTGCTGCACACACACTGCTCTCTCTCTGCACTCCCATGTGGTGTACAAACCTTACCCTCCTCCCCTGCAGTGCTGGTCACTCTGGTAGAACCACCTTTTTGCAGCCTCGGAGCAGGCAATTCCACTGTGTCCTTACTCCAGCAGGCAGGGCCAAAGACCAGCTTAGCTGAACAGGGAACTCCTTATGGAGCTCAGGAGGAAAAAGAAAGTGTAGGATCTCTGGAAGCAAGGTCAGGCTTCACAGGAAGATGACAGAGCTGTGGTTTGTATATGCAGGGAGAAGAAAGAAAAAGCCAAAGCTCATTTGGAACTGGCCAGAATTGTTCCAGAAAACAAGAAGGGCTTTTTGAAGTACGTTAATAGCAAAGAAAACATTAGACTGATACTTGTTGAAGACTGTGAACTGACTAACAGAGATGAAGAAAAAGCAGGGCCATGCAATGCTTTTTTTGCCTCACTCTTTAACCACACACCTAGAGCTTGGGCTGCCTGGTCCCCTGAGTCAGAGGACCATAAGTGTGGGAATGGTGACTTTCCATTTGTGGGCACTGAAGTTTTAAAAAACCAGCTGTATCAGCTGAACGTTCACAAGTCCATGGGGCCTGATGGGATTCATCCCAAAGTACCAAAGGAGCTCGCAAATGTGATGGCAGGACCCCTATTGTTCATCTACCAAAAGTCTTGGGACTCTGGGGAGGTCCCTACTGATTGGAAGCTAGCTAATGTCTTTCCAGTTTAGAAAAACAGTGT
>VZSZ01008908.1:3117-13748 GCA_013398815.1 Ibidorhyncha struthersii
CCCTGGACCACCATGCATGAACATCACATGGAAGTTGTTTCCTGGGGGGGGGATGTGGGGTGGGGGACAGAAAGGGGCTTTTGGCAGAAGGGGTCCGACTGCCTTCGGTGCCAGAGCCCACAAATCCCGCTGTGTCCCATTGCCACCTCGTGGGCTCTGCAGCCTCCAGCAGGAGATGGGGTGGCCAATTCCCACTGGGATTTGGGCGAGGGGACAGTGGGTGGTGGAGGCCACCCTGTGCCCGGTGGCCCTGCAAGCCCGGCAGGGACCCCGCAGCCCACCCAGCCCGGCGGGCACTCACCTGCGCTCCGAGCCGGGTTTCCTCTTTTTGCTGCCGTGGGGAAGGCAGAGAAGAAAGGGACATTAGGGACAGCATCCTGCCCAGCTGGCCAGCGCTAAGCAGGCAGGGGACCGGCAAGTAGACAGAGCCAGACCCTCCAGGGAGCCAAATCCTGCCCGGCGCTGTGCCCTGCGGCAGCCGGCTCCTTCCCAGCACGGACTGGGCAAGGTGCCACCAGGGCATGCAGTAGGGTGGGCTGGCGGTGTGTCCCACGGTGCTGTGCACGTGTGCACGCGTTGCACCATCGGCGCACGCGGATGCGTTGCACCTCTTGGGGTGCATGTTTGGGGGTGCGTTACTCCCCGAAGTGGGGGGACTCGCCCCACCGGGGCCTGGGGAAGGGGGTGAGCGAGGAGGAGAGCTGCCCTCCTGGGAGAGGGGACAGCGGAGGGACAGCCAGGGACTCACCGGCTTCGGCGGTGACCCGATTTCTTTTTCTTTTTCTTCTTGGGCGGAGGAGAGGTGGAGCTGCTCGAGCGTCTTTTCAGCCTGTGAGGAGATGGCAGACAGGGTCAGGGGGAGAATGAACAGCCACCCGGGGGTCTCCTGGCCTCCGTGTCCCCCAGCAGGGACCTAGCAGGTGGGGAGACCTCCCCCCCACCGTGCACACCCACTCCCCAAAATCCCCTCTGTGGACCCAGCCACACCTATACTCGCGGTGGCCGCTGTCCTCACGGTAGCACTCAGCCGAGCAGTCGCACTGCAGCAGGCAGCCCTCGCCGTAGTCGGGGTACTCCACCGCGTACTCCTCCCCATCCGCCCCATGGTGGTTTTCGATCACGCTGCCAAAGGAGGAAGCGCAGCATTCATTTGGGGTTCCCCATTCCCCATCTCCCACCGGAGGGGCTGGAGGGAAGCCTTGAGTAGCCCCGGTGCGGCTGCGGGAGTTGGGGAACATCCCCTCCGCCACAGCATCCCCAGGGGACCTTGGTCACATCACTTAAGGTCCACACACAGCGAACCCCCGTGGTGGGGGTCTTCCTGGGGCTCCTCTTCCTGCAGTAAATCCTTGCCAGGCTGGCACAGGGACACTCAGGCCACCACGTCCCCGCAATGTCCAGCCTCGATGTTATTCGGAGCCCCTTTTGGCATTGCCCAAGTGCCAGGGCTGAGCGTGGGGCTGGGGTCAGCTCAGGTAGGCGGTGGGGCCGGATCAGGGCGAGAGGAGCTGGCAGGAGGCTTGGGGGATTCAGGGGATTATCCGCCCGCTGGCGGGAGCTGCCTGGGATGAGCCGGGCTTTGAGGCCGGCGCCCCAGCATGCTGCCGGCTCGGCACCGGAGCTTCAGGCAGGTGATGGGTGATGTCCCCCACCATGCCAGGTGAGATGGGGTGGGGGAACATCAGGCCTGGAGCCATCAGTGTCTCCTCTCCCTCCTGAGTGACTTCATCAGCATTAATTTTTCCCGCTGCCATGGAAACCAGTTGGAGGTTGCCATTGACTACCAGGGCTGTGAGCAGGGGCCTGGCAGCTGGACTGGGCAGGCAGGAGGGGACCCCGGAGTCCCTGCCCAGCCTCTCCCTGCCGTCCCCCACCTCCCCGCACCACCTCTGCCATCAGTCCCAGGAGCAGCATCAAACACCCCCTGGGAGCACCTCCTTTGTTCTTGGGAGATGTAGGACATCTCACCCTGGGAGGGACGCGGCCATCCAGGTGCTCTGGAGGGAACCGTAAAGGATGAGGAGGTGCCCGCAGGGTGCCCGGCGTCACACCAGCCTGGGCGCTGCTTCTCAAGGGAGATCTGCCCTCGGAAAGTGATGTGGGCTCCTTCACGCTTCCCAGCCTGGAGATGCGTGGCCAGGGATGCTGGTGAAGGGCAGCCACTGCGGCACCAGTTCCTTGGCAGCCCTGCCAGTACCTCTGGCCGAGAGAAGTGATGCTCCGAGCCCCAGACGGCAGATCCGAGAGCACCACGTGTTGGCATCCCTGGCCACAGGCAGGCCCTGGGCTGTTTAACCCAATTAAAAATGGTTTGGACCAAAACTACAAGCGAGGCATCCTCCTCCCGACCGCGGATGATCGCTCAAGTGTATCTCGGGCTCCCTTCTGTGCCGCAGCCATGGCTTTCTGGGTCCTCTCCAAGCGACTCCTGCCTTGGCTGTGCCCCAAGGGCAGGAAGGGCCTTTCAACCACCCACCCAACCATAGGAAGGGGGAGAAAAAAGGAAAAGAGAGGAGCGAGCAGGGATAATTCCCCGTTGGACTCTCTGTTCCAGGAGCAGGCAGTGCTCCACGCCAGAGCCGGCTGCCAGCATCTCACCCATTAGCTGTGCTCAGCGGCTCAAGACGGGCTTGTGCTGCTCCAATTATCCCTTCCTGCCCGACACACGCTCGCGTTCGTTTGTTTTCAATCCCACCAGCCTGTCCATCAAGCAGTTACTCCTTGGGGACCGGGCTGTGCACGCGCAGAGACGGGAGCTGGAAGAGCGCAGAGAGCATGCCAGGGACTCAGGTGGTCACGGCTCTGCTCGGTGCCTCAGTTTCCCCTGGGGAGTTTTGCACATGACGCTGAGCTTTCGCATCCACTTTGAAACGAGACCAGCTGGTTCAGACTCATAGTCCCGGCAGCCAAAGACCGAGTTGTAAAAGTCCAGAGAGGTGCTGGAGCAGGACCAGCCTCTGAGATGTTTTGCCGAATACTCTCCCAGCCACTGCAAGGGCTGTAGCTCTTTAATTAAAGTTTATTTAACTCCGTTGTCCAACCTCTTCAACCAGCGCAGACCTTTTGCACCTGGGACATCCTCCGGCAGGGACTTCTGCAGCTCAGGTCCGGGCGTGAAGAGCCGTCTCCTTTGGACCCAGCTCCTACCAGCCTCCTCCAAGCACCTCCGGCTTTGCTCTCCCCCAAGCAATCCTTTGCTCTGAGACTGCTCCTTCCAGCTCAGCACTATTATTTATAGCCCCTGGGCTAATCTTTAATGATTACCCTTCGTTTGGCAAAAGCAAGCCCACAGAGGTGACAGCTAGGCCTGCCTGGCTAACCTTCAGCTTCCCTATGAGCTCGTTACAGCACCAGCCCTAACGAGCCTGCCGGGGAAGATGCCCTGGAGATGACTCATGCCCCCATGGGCAAAGGCCACTTGTTAACACTCTGGGCTTGATGCTCAGCCACCCAGGTCACCTGGGCAGGTTGGTTTTCCCCATGCCTTGGTTTTTCCTGCCCGGAAGAGGACCCTGGATGCTTTGTGCTGCCCCAGGGCCGTGTGCCCCATCCCGGGCTGGGCACAGCAGAGCTGTGTCTCTCCCTGCCCGGCGTGCCAGCAGAGTGGTGGGAGGAAGGTTCTCCCTGCTGCCGTGGCTTCCCTGCCTCCCCCCTTGCCCTATTTCCTGACCCTAATGAAGCATTAATATTCAGTGAACCTGCAGCATCTATTCCTGTCCCAAGTGACCTGGTTTCCAGGCTGATGGATGGTGCGCGCCGGGCCAGCCACGCTGCCTGGGCCATTAAACATCGCACAGATAAATCATCGAGCCAGGACGGACCCTGGCGAGGCTGGGGACAGTCCCTCATGGGGCAGGAGGAACGAGTGGCACGTCCCCAGCAGGAGCTGGGCTGCTTTGGACACCTAACCCAAGCCCCCCACCCCAGGCAGAAGCAGCCCCCAGGCAGCATGAGGAGCAATTTGGAGGCAGAGGCACGGGGCAGGAGCTCCTTGGAAAAGCTTCTTCCATGGGGCTCCTCGGTGTCACACCAGCCTGACGCAGACATGGGCTCTGGGTCTACCCAGGTGAGAAGCAGGCTCGAGCTCCGCCTATCCAGCCTGGGCCCCTTGCAACAGAAATTATTATTACTGTTATTAATGATTATTATTGCTAATACTAATATTTCTAGTGTTGCAGAACAGCAGCCAACCTGCCGAAACATTGCCAGCTGAGCTACCCCAGCTTCACATCCGGAGACGGGACTTGCGAGCAAGGACTGGAAACCAGTGCCCTTGCCTGGCTGGAGGCAGAACCTGCGATTTCAGCCCCAGGGAGAGCAGGAGAGGTGACCCAAAGAGGCGGGAGCAGGCAGAGGTGAGGCACAGCAAACCTGCAGCTTGGTCTCTGCAGTTGGCTGGTGGGGTGAGCCTTCTGCACTTCGTTTTCATCATCCGGGACAGGGGTATTGCAATGCTGGCCTCTCTGTAGAGCACCCTGAGGTCTCCAGAAGACCGGTGCAAGATAACCTCCAGCCTCTCCAGAGTATCTCAGGATACTGCCTGAGAGAGGCAAACCCTGCCTCCAACCAACTGATCAACCGATCAACCAACCAACAAACCAACCATCAAATTAATCAACCAAACATCAAATCAACCAACCAACAAACCAACCATCAAATTAATCAACCAAACATCAAATCAACCAACCATCAAACCAATTATGCAATCAACCAAACATCAAATCAAGCAACCATCAAACCAATCATGCAACCAACCAACCATCCATCCAACCCTACATACCTCTCTACGTCCATCCATCTACCCAACCATCCCTATATATACCCTTTCCATATCAATCCATCCACCCACCCATTGATACTCGGGGGCAATCTGGGAAGTGCTTCTCTGGGACGAGAGATGGGCAGGACACACAGATGGGCCAGACACACAGATGGGCCGACACAGAGCTGCCTCACTTACATCTGGCGCCCATGCTGGTCCTCCCTGGTGAGCACGCCTTCCTTCTCCATCAGCATTTGCCGAAAGGTCCCCACTTTCTGCCGGATCTCCTCTTCGGAGTACCTGGATGGGCAAAGACATGGTCAGGGCTGCCGTGGCCGGAGCATGGGCTCCCCAGGGACCTGCTGAGGACCTCCATACCTTCGGGAGTGACACGTGGCTGGAGGGGCCAGTCAGAAGGAAGGGTGGCATGGTTACGGTCATCAGGGCCCAGAGGAGAGCAAGTCCCTCTGCTTGGACCCCGCCACCACCCTCCATGCCCTCCTCTCTCCTGCCTGCCCTCTCAGCAGTGCTTGGCAGAGGAATGGACATCAGGAAGGGGTAAAAGAAGATGACCGTGATGTTGCCACCCCCCCTCTGCTGCCCCAGGTTTTGGGTCACGTCCTTGCCACCCCCACCCCACCCCCGCCCGTGCCAGCGCTGCAGCTGGCGATGCTGGGGTTCGCGCCTGGTGCCTCTGTCCCATCGTGAGCCTCCCTCACTCGTCCCCGCGCTGTGCTGGGGCCCCGGCAGCCGAGCCAGCTCTGCGCTAACGCCGAACGCTGACTCAGGCCGCTGCAGGGTTATTAACGAGAGACACTAATCACTTTGTCCCTGGCATCTGAGAACAGCCGCGGCAAACCACAGCACTCCAGCCATCCTCAAGGTGTCCCCAGGGAGGGACGGGTGGCAGCCCTGGGTGGTCTGTCCTGTGCCATATCTCATGGCTGCACAAGGGCACCCGAGCATCCCCCTCAACCAAAAAGCATCCAAAAGGAGGGATGCGGTGGAGGGACCCACTGTGTTCTCAGCATTGTCCCTGGGGACAGGGCAAAGAGAGTGTCACCACCACACCGCCACCCTGGGAGGGAAGGGTTTAGCCCCTGTGTGTGTCCCTGTCCTCACCCACACCGTCTACAGGGGCTATTCATGGCCCTTCCTCGCCATCACGTCCCATCAGCGTCACCGCTAACGAGCCCAGAAAACTGGGTGTCACAGCCTGCCTGAGCCCCACGGCACCTCGCAGAGCCCGTGCTGGGGACGGTGATGCCCCTCGCAGCCCCGTGGGTGCCCTTGGGTGCAGAGGGACACACGGCAGCACCCACTCCCCCTGCAGTGCCCATGAAGGGGAACAGCGAGGAGAGGAGAATTAATATTAACAAGCTCATTTGCACTGAAAGGCTCTCATTAATTCCCCAGATGGCCCACTAACCGGCCACAGGGGCAGCTCGGCTTCTTCCCCTCTCCTTGCAGCCAGCCTGGGCACGGTGGGGGGGGCCCAAAAACAGAGCAGCACCCCCCAAATGCTGCTCTGTACCGTACCCTCGATGGCGGTGCAGCCAGCCCGGCAGAGCGCGGCCACCACGCAAAGATGGAGCCGCCAGCCCCGGCCATCCCATGGACATCAGCCAGCCAGCAGCAGCGGGAAGATGTCCGCCCGACAAGATGAGCATTTGCTACAGCATATTGCGAACACGGCCGCCGCTCTCTCGGAGAGGGGACGCGAGGCCAAAGAGGAGGTGAGAGATGGGCCACCGCAGCTGGGCCGTTAGAAAATCTGCCGGGGGGGTGGGGGGGGCCAAGGCGAGGAACCCCCCCTACACCCAGAGATCCTGTGATGGGGGGCAGGAGCACCCCACCAGCCCCTTTCCTCCCGCACCCCCCGGCGCTGCTTGTAACCCTGTTGGAGGGATTTTGGTTTTGCATTTAACACGTAGAATGATTTGGGGGAAGAAAAAAAAAAAAAATAATGCTGATGCTTCTTTTCCAGAGAAGAAATCCAGCCTGTGGGCAGGGAATAACGGCACGGACAGCCCAGAGCGAGCAGCAGCCGGGTCCAGTGCAGGCAGGAGCCATCCACATTTAAGGAAACAAGGGAGCGCTTTAATCCCCACAAAACCTCCTCTGCTATCACACCCCTTCATCCCAGGGGCTCTGCCCTTGGTGACAATTCCCCCCGAGGCGGGGGCCAGGACGTGGCCCCTGGCCCAGGCAGAAACCTCAGGGGTGCAAAGCGCTTCCCGCGCAACCCCCCCCCCGCCCCCCGGACAGCCCTGTGCAGAGGGGAAGAGCAGGCGGAGGATTAACCAGGTTGACCAAGATTATTACTGTAATTATATTATCATTTCGGTGTATCACCGTCATCATCGTTATTAATAGCCTTAATAATAGCAAAGGCAATTATAGCAATAACAACAATACCGATTGCAATATTGCTCTTGCCCATCGCAGTAATGATACTGCTCGTAGTAAGATCCCTAGTAGGGTGCGGGAACCCAACAGGAGGCTCTGGGCTCCCCAAGGTGCCAGGTCAGCCTTATTTATTTCCATAACGACAAATTAGGCGCAATCATTATTCCAGTCTGTGTGAGACAATTTAATTCTAGGTCACGCTTGCACTCTTAATGAAAGCCTTGGCGAAGCCTTCCCTCAATCCATTTTCCTTCTCCCCAGCTGATACCAGTCCCCGTCTACCCGCGTGTGCCGAAGAATTTGCTCCATCCATCAGATCTTAGCGAGCTGTCAGGGGGATCAGGCTGTTTGGCTGGTGCCGGAGTTATGGGGCAGCCGGCAGCACGGCCGTGGGTCCAGCGGGGATGGAGGTCTCCTCGCTGGCCCCCCAGCCCCTCCTGCCCATCCCCAGGCAGGGATGCTCTCCGGCCCCTCGGGTTTTCCCCCCAGCCCTTTGTTTCCCCGGGGCAGAGCAAAGGCTGCGGAGCAGCTCATGGTGCACAGCCAGGACCACGGCAAGATGGGGGGGGGAATCCTCTCCCCCCAAAACTAGGGGGAGAGAAGGAAGGCAGGACAAACCGAAGCACCAAAACAGCCTCGCCTGGGACTAAACCCCAGCTCTCCTTCGTCTCCCCAACACGAGAGACAGAGAAGGCCCATCTCCCATCCCAGGCGTGCGGGGCACGGGCCGGGCAGCACTGATGGCTGCCACCTTCCTGCCTCCGCTTTCCCTGCACGACGAGCTGGGAGCCCAGATTTCCAAGCGGAGGGGCCGGATTGCGCCTCCAACACGTGTGGGGATGCGCTCCTAGGTCTGCATTCCTTGGAGGCACTTAGCTTCACAAATCAACCCAGCAGTCCAGCCCAAAGCTCTCCAATTCACCCCAAAGGGGATTTACTTCCAACTGGGGACGTTTGCCACGTCAAGGTATTTTTTTTATTTTATTTTTTTTTTTAGAGAGGAAAAAGGGGGAGAACAAGGCGCAAGCGGGCCAGAAAGGATCACAAGCCATGGGGTCCATCTCCAGCCCAGCGCCGATCCCCCGCCACTCACCCTTGCTCCTCCATCATCTCCTGCAGCTCCATGCACTTCAGCTCCACCCGCCGCTTGCGCTCGTGGTCCAGGATTTCCCGGTGAGCCTTCTTCACCAGGCTGGGCTCCACCAGACGCACCTCCTCCTCACCCTTGTGCCACGTACCCGAGGCGCTGGGCTGCGAGAAGCCGTTGGAGGCTTCCTGGGGCGAAGGCACGTCGGCCCCGTTGTTGTAGAGAGCCATGATGGTGCGGGTGGCCTCACCGCCAGCAGCACCTGGGAGGGAGAGGAGGAGTCGGGAGTCAGTCCCTGCCCCGGTTTCCCTCTCACCCTGTGACAGCGAGGGGACCCTGCCAGGACCCGAAGGCTAAGTTTGTCTCAAAAGAGGTGCAGGCGCAGCAGGTTGATGGGAACGGCGACTGAGAGATCTGGGTCTTCTGCCAGGGCCCTTCCTGCCCTTTGCCTCAGTTTCCCCCCCTGCGAAGCAAGGCTGGGGCTATTCCCATCACTGTGCCGTGGCGGCTGACTCACGGGAAAGAGAGGAGGATGCTCTGCGCCAGCCTCGCACTGGGGAAAGCCTGGTGAAGCGTGGGTCTGTGGCACCCAGAGCCAGGCGGTAGCAGCGGAACAGGCGGGCAGGGGTCCCTCCGAGCCCCACGGACTCCACTGTCAGCCGATGGAGGAGGGACAGGCATCCACCCTCACAGCCATGTGGGGACACCCCCAGGCACGGTCCCCATCCAGAAAGTGAGTGGACCCAAAGACCTCAGATATCGCCTTGCGTCCCCCAGCTGCACTGGCCGGTGAGGATTCAGCTGTGGGACATCCTGACGGCTGGTCCAGCCAGCAAACGCCTGCCGATGCCCGCTGGCACGCGCCGGCAGTGGCCCGGTGCCGGCCGCAAGGGGAGGAGAGGCTCCCCGCTGGCTGCTGCCTGCCTGCCTTCTCCCTGCTCTTTCACCTTCACGTGTCCCTGCCTCCTCCTTCCACCACCACAGTCGATGTGTCCTCACTTGGCTCCGAAAATAACCCCTTGGAAGAGGACAGCTGTTCCCGAGCAGCACTGGCACGCTAAGGCTCCGGCTGATGCTCCCGGAGCCTGTGGGAGAAGATGCTCCCAAATCTCCCGGATCAACCAGACAGACACAACCCTCTCTCGGTGACCTCAGGCCATCAGCGCATGGCTGAGCAGCCATTCCTCGGTCTCCCTGTCCTGCGAAGCCCCAGCTCCCCTGCCCAAAGCACCGGCCCTCTCCCCAGCACAGGATGCTCCCACCGGAGATCCGCTGCCTTAATTACCAGCGGCAGCCATGCTGCAGAGGCACCGCCTGGGCTTTACTGGGGGTTCCCACAATAGCTTCTCCTGCGAAGTCCTACACAAAGAGAAACAACCGAAGGCGAAGGCAGAGCACCCCTCCCTCAACTCTCCAAGCTGGCTTTGGGCTCAGAGATGCAGCTTTTGTCGGCAGCCGCGTCTCTGGGGTGTTTCCGTCCCAGGGACCCTGCCAGAAGGTTCCACCCAAGGAAGGTTGTTGCCCACACATCATTGCCCACGTGGGAATCTGCCAACCCTTGCCTGCGATGCCCGGGGTGTCTGACACGTGCTGACCACAAAGGATTTGGCCGAACGCTGGCTCGGGGAAGGAGGGATCCATCAGCCAAGCGTGGGTGTGAAGGCAGGACAGACGGACCACGGACTGCTCTGCAGCGTTTTGAGCCCAGGGAGGGCTCCCCGCTCCCGCTGTGCTGCTCCAGCAGGATGCCAGGCAGTTCAGAGCTTTCCATGGCCGTGCCAGGTGGGACAGAGCCAGGGCGGGAACGCAGATCACCCGTGAGAGGCTTCGAGGATGTTTCTCTGCTGTTTGAGCAGAGAAAAAATCCCAGAGCCCCCCCCGGGGTGGTGGGGGTCCCAGCCCGGCGGGAAGGCATCTCACACCCTGCGGCATCCCCAAGGGACATCCCCGGCTTTCCCACTGCCACTGGCTACCCCACACACTCATTTATCTCCTGATGAGCCTGCCCGGGGAGGACGGCAGCTGACTGATTAATTACAAGGCTTTTTTTTTTTTTTTTTTCTTTTCTCTTCCCCCCCTCCCCTCTTATTACCATGCAGAGAGGAGCCGGCAGCCTTTATTTCTGCAGGGCCACAGAGCAGTGGGGCAGCGGGAGATGGTGCCGGTGGAACAGGAGGCGGTCAGGGCTCTGCACCCCCTGGATGCTCGGGCCCGTTAGAGCAGCCAGAGAGTCCCTTGGTCCCCCCTTTGCCTGCAGCAGGCAGGGCAGCACCCACATTTCGAGCCCCATGACATCCCGCAGCAAGGAGCTGCCCTGCTCAGCCCTCCCTGCCCAGGGGCACCCCTGACCCCAGCCCCCTCCATGTCCCAGGG
>VZSZ01008908.1:19934-36825 GCA_013398815.1 Ibidorhyncha struthersii
TCCCCCCAACAGCCCACACACACCACCACCCACAGTCCCCGAAACTTCACCTTGGGGTACAGCGCCAAACGCCAGCCACCGAGGCTCCTGCCCCAGCCAAGCTGCTCGCACCTGGGGGGTGCAATTGCCGGAAATCCCCCCATCCTGCACCCCACCCTGTATTCCATGTCATCCCACCCTATATCCCGCTCTGCACCCCATCCTGCATCCCATCCCATTCTATCCTGTATCACATCATATCCCACCTGTATCCCATCCCATCCCGTATCCAACCCTGTATCCCATCCCAACACATATCCCATTCTATCTTATCCCATATCCCATCCTGTATCCCATCCCATTCTATAACCCATCCCATCCTGTATCCCACTCCATCCCATATCCCATCCTGTATCTTATCCCATCCCGTATGCTGCCCCCTATCCCATCCCACACCTTACCTCCTCGCCATGGTGTCCCACTTCTCCCAGTGCCAGCCCAGCCCTGCTCACCCCTTCCCAGTTCCCAGCTGATTTACCAGCGCTGCCTGGGACCACCTGGGGCACCCCCACGCCAGGGGGTGCGGGGGGATTCGGGCTGGCCAGGGGGGCTGGGGTGATGCGGGACGTCCCATGTCCCCACCGGGGACTTTGCAGCACAGGTGATGAGCTAGTGTTAACATGCCAGTAATTAATTCTCTTTTCCTTCAGTGATGCTGAGCACTCACCCTCCTTGCAGGCCAGGAAGTGGGGAAACTGGGTTGGGAAAGCTCCCAGTACAACCAATGCCACCAGCTCTGGTCCCAGTTAGCCTGGTGGTGAGCAGCAGTGTGGCAGAATCCGGCCTGAGGAGAGCTCAACCAGGATGGAGCAAGGAGGGAGCGGGATGACTGCGAAAAGAGAAGGTGCATTGAAAAATCCCCAAAAGGACTAAGAAGGGAGAAAGCCCCTGCGGCAGCACTGGACCAGCCTTGCAACGCTTGCAGCCACCCTCGGCCCCCCAAAATCTCCCTGTACCATGCTGTCCTGGTGGGGTCAGGGTACCCAAACCTCCCCAAAACCACCTTGAAACCTTGCACTGTGCTCATGGCAAGGGATGGGATACCCAAACCACCCCAAAACTGGGGTCATGGTGAGGGTTGGGCTGTCCAAACCACCGTGAAACCATGCCGGCTGCTCTGCCAGTGGCCCAGCCAGGGACACCATGTGCACCCGGTTAGGGACACCTGGTCCCCCCAGTGACACCCCCCGCCCCGTGCCTCAGTTTCCCCTGCACTGCACTGGCTACAGCTCCCTCCTTAATTGGGCTGCTCGTTCCCAAGCAGAGAGCTATCAGAGGCACCCGGGTGTCGTTCCATGGTGGGTCTGGCCTCAGAAGGAGGCCTGCAGCGGAGACAGGGATGGGGAGCCAGAGTTTGGGTGTAAAGGGGGGCTCTTGGGGGCAGCTCAGGCTGGAGACACCTGTCCAGGTGGGGATGTCCCCACAGCAGATGGCAGCTGGGCGATGCTCTGCTCCCCAAGATGCTCTGGGGAGGACCAGACCAGGGACCAAACTGCTCCCAGCAGCACTGCTCACTGGCACCAGCCCAAAATCACTCACCACAGCCAGAGCGGCCGCCCCTCACATACCTCCCCATCCCCGTGCACAGGGACAGGTGTCCCTGTGGGTCAAGGTGGCAGCAGGTCATGGTGACAGATCCTGCCGGGGTGGAAGGTGCGAGCACCCTCTTTCTGCGAGGATTAAACACACATTTGGGGTTGTTTCCTACCGGCTGCTCTGCAAACCCCGTGTCCATTATCCATCACCCTCTCTCCATAGTTAAACTCAGCGGCGTGACAAGGTCAGACTAAAATTCCCCCATCTGCTGCATGAGGAGGGGCTGGTCCAGACCCCCCCCCAAACACGGTGAGGGTATGGACACCCAGATCCCCTGCACCTCCCCAGGACCGAGCATCCTGCCTGGGGTGGGAGCAGGCAGATGGAAGCCACCGGTGGATCAAAGCCACGGGTGGGACACTGGCCAAGGGCAGGGGGTTACGCAGCCACAGCAGCTTCGGGTGAGTGGGGGGACACCCACCAGTGTCCGATGCCGCAGGGACATGGAGACTTCCCAGAAAGCTGCTCCATGCCAGTGCCAGCCGCCCACAGGGTGTGAGATGTCCACGTCCTGAGCATGCACATGCTCATGCAGCTCCCCAACACCGCTCCAGGGCAGCCTGTCCCTCCCTAAAACAGCCGCAGGAGCCGGGAGAGGGTCACTGGGACTGGGAGAAGGGCTGAGCACGGGCTGCAGCCTCTCCAGGCTGTTATTGTAGGGACTACATAAACAAGGGGCTTGGCCATGTGCCGGACTGACTCTATTAAACTCCGACGGGGCAGGGTGTTGGAGCTGCGGTGCAGCCCCCGGAGCACCCCCAGGACCACTGCTGCCTTCCCCTGCTTCTGCCTTTGTCCCTGCCATGTCCCCCCAGGCTGAGAGCAGATGCCACCTCCTAGGAGAAGCCTCCTAGGTGGTCAGGGCCTCTCCTGATTTAATGCTGGAGGGAGAAAACAGCCCATGATGAGGAAAATCCAGCATCCCCAAGGCAAGCCCATGCCCTTTACATCACCATTATCTTTCCAACACCCGCAGAGTCCGCAGCACTGAATAATGCATCAGGCCTTGAGAAACAAAGAGGATGGGGGGGATGTGGCCGGGCTCCCCCACAGCAGCAAAAGCAGCGTGGGGACACACTGGCATAGCAGGGGGAGGGAGGGGGCAGCAGCCCCATGGGGTTCCCCAGGCTTGGCTGGGCGCTGCTGGGAGCCAGGGCTTCACAGCGGGGCCACGTCAGGCTTTGGGCAATAACCTGGGAGAACAGCAATGGGAGATCGAGCACAGCACAGCCCAGGGTGCGGGATTGCAGCCAGAGAGCAGGCACCGGCGGTAAACACAGCCAGAACCGTGCCTGCAACGGGATGGACAAAGGCAATAGTCAGCCAGGTGAGCAAAATGAAGAAAAACAGGAAAAAAAAACCAAACCAAAACAAAACACCCTGGCAGGCAGGCAGGCAGCTGGGGGGTGCAGACAGGAGAGTGGCGTGAAGGGATGATCTGGTGGAGAACAAAAGGGGAGAGATGGAAGGAGCCGGGAGAAGGGATGGTAATTGCAAGCAAACAGGCAGAGCCAGCCGCGGCTGGGGGGAGAGGGAGAAAATAATCACTTGAAAGAAAATGAGGATTTGGGAAGAAGAAAAAAAAAAAAAGGCAATAAATAATTAAAGGAGATCAAACGATGCAGGCAGCAGAACAGGCCTAATTGCAAGGATTCGTACTGAGGTTCGACATCTCCGCCAGCCGCCTCCTGACGCAGAAGAAAGGGCGGCCGGGAGCGGCTCTGCCATGCGGGGAGCGTGCTGTTGGCGCCGCACAGGCAATAGCCCCTGATCAAAGCCCGGCGCTGACTTTCTTGATGCTCAGCAATCCTGCCTGAGCCGGCGAGGGAGGAAAACGCCAGCAAATTGGGGGGATCAAAGCAAAGGCGTGAAGGGGAAGGTGCTGGGAGGTACCATTGTCCTGTAAGAGCCCGGGATGCGATGGGGACCGGGCGTCTGAACAGCCCCATGTGCGCCCAGGGTGACCTTGGGCCATTCGATCGTGGCCCGGCAGCTGGAGGCTCCCATCGATTTGGGCTTGACCCTGTGGCCGTGCGGCCCTGCTTGGTCCTGGGTGGGTTTTCTGGGTCTTGTCCGGCTGCCCCAGGGCTCCCTAAGCCTCTGAGCCCTCAGAAGGGATTTTCCTTCCCCGTGGATTTGTCCCGCAACTCTTCAAAGCCCTGGGAAACGTTTTGCACCCAAGCTGTGCCACAGCACAAAGACCCCCCCCCCGTGTCCCAGCACCCACCTCCCTCAGTTCATTCAGGAGCTGCCGCTCGCCGCTTTCCTTTGACACCTCCTGACTCAAGGACAAACGAGAACTGGAGGAAAAAAAACAAACCACCAGACCCCTTCCAGCCTGAAAGGTCTCCGAGCAGTCGTTCACCACCAGAGCCAGGCTTTGCTTTTACAAACCCAAAGTGCAGCCCTCCGGGAGCATCACCCGGTGCGGGAGAAGCAGAGACCCACCGCTGGCCACAAGTCAGCCACTGCATCTTTCCCCAGCTCACACAGCCTCCTCGGTGACACCATCCAATCTGTCCCAGGGTCCCCAAGGACCCCCGCATGCAGCAGGTGCCAGGGCCAGTGGCAGAGCTCAGCTCGAGTGCGCTAACCTCTCCTAACAGGCAATCAAATCCCCGCCCCAGCAGGAGTCCCTGCATATTAATTGCACTGCGTTATCCAGCCATCTGTTCCCGCAGCCAGGAAAAGAGCAGTCCCTTTGGTCTCCTTTATTAACAGGTTTCCCTGTAAATGCAAACAAACCCTCCCATCTCGGCGCCGCGCTCCAGATCTGCTTTGAGGCACCCGGGAGGGAAGCGAGAGCTCACGGGCATCTTAGTAAATCAAGAGCGGCGAATGCAAAGGTGGTGATTTCATGCTGCCCGTGGCCGGCGGGGAGAGCCAGGGAAGCGGGGAGGGGGGAGAGGAGAGGCCTCTCCAAAGCCAAAACCGCAGATCAGATGGTTTCTGATCCCCCTGCTCACATTAAAACCTCTCACCATCGCCGGGCAAGGGAAGAGGGAAGCTGAGCCGGCTGCAGGGGAGATCTGCCTGTGTCCCCGGCTGTGCCCGACCCACCTCGGGGTGGATTTTCCCCCTCTCCTTTCCCTATTCACCCACGATCCCTCTGGGCAGAAGATGGTCTCCGTGAGGTGTAGAGCCCAGCCCAGGCTGCTTCACAACAGGGAGGTTTTACACCCCTACCAGGGCTGACCCTGCCCGTAAGCAGTGCCTGGGACACCAGAGGGACTCTCGGGCACACACGGCGGGATGCCGGATCTGCCCAGTGAAGCCAAGCAGGAGATGGCTCTGCCAGCCGGCGAGGAACTTGCTTCACCTGCTGAGCAAAGCATGAAGCCTCCGAAAGAGGATCAGCCACACCAAGCCTGCTGTGAAGCGCCAGCCCCAGTGAACAGAGGTTGAGCAGCAGTGACAGGGTGACACCAGCATCTTCACGTGGTACCTCCATCCAGCCCCTCCGGTTTTGCTCCTTTCCCAGAGCTGGGAAGGCAGCCAGCTTTGGCAAGGCAGAGGCTGCACCCAACTGTCTTCCTGTTGTTGTTTCTCCCTCCTTCTCCTAAATATCACCAAAATGCCAGCGATTGTCCGCAGGGCTGCCGGGGTACCAGCCCTACCCAAAGGCAAGCGGCTGCTGCCATCTCCCGGTTCCCACCGCCCGGAGCCCTCCTGGGGTGAGAAGGGTCTCAGGGGTAGCAGGTCTGTACCCCCACCCCAAAGCACCAGCCCTTAAACAGAGCCAGAAAGGGAAAACAGTTTTCCCAGGAATGAGGGACACGTGGCTGCCAGCCTGCACCCTGCCCCTGCGGTCATCCCACCTGAAGCTCTCCTGTGACACCGAGGTTGATCAGGATGACAGACTCGAGCTGTAACGCTCACCTTTTGCTTTTCTCCTCGTTTTCTCCTCTCCTGCATTTTATCATGTTGCCCCAGCAGCACAGGAGTGGCAGGTGGGATCAAGTGACCTGACATCTGGCCATCTGGAGTATCTCTATTTATTACTCTTAATATGCATCTCCTCTGTATCTTGACATCTGGGCTCCAGCGCGGAGCTGAGCTGCCTAAGGAGGAGGCAGCTCCGCACACATAAATGATGCTGCAATGGAAGATGTCAGATGCTTGAAGACCATAGAGACGCAAGTCTGCTCAGTAAAGAGGATGAAACCCAAGAGCGCTGAACAGGGCGGGTTTTTTTGTCCCCTCAGACCTGGTCACAGCACACTCGTTAATCACCTCCACAGGAGGTAAAAACCAAAGGCTGCCACCACCGGAGCCAGCGCCGTGAGTCAGCAAGGACCACGCCACGGCAGCTTACAGGACAGAGGATGAAGGTCGTGTCTCTCGTTAGAGGCAGCACAAGGTAGCAACCTCCAGGGCAAAGTGTTGGCTTATCTAGGTACACCCAGCTAATTTCTACTTCTCCTGAGGAGGGGGTACATCTCAGTCCCTTTCCTCCTCTGGGCAATCTGTTCAGAAAGAAGATAAGGGGTGGGATGTCCCACACTTACCTCGGCAAATAGTCTTCATGGCAATTAAGTTATCCACCACAGCAGCGTTCGGCCAGGGAGACAGCACCTTTGGCCAAGTGGAGGACACCTACACAAGTTCATTTCTCACCTGCATCTAATATCCTCCCAGTCTTTCACTGCGGAAAGCCACAAGAAGGGCATCTCATTTCCCTTCCCAAAATGAGAGCAGATTTCCAGGCACAGGAAATGGCTGCAACTCCAAACACAAGGCATAGGACTGGGGAGAGGGGAAGAAACCCAAAAAGCAAACAGTGCAGAAAGGGAAGGGACATTGTCAACGTTAAGGGGATTTGAAGGAGACCCTGAAGAATCTACGAGTCAGCAGGTGCCGGGAAATAATCCTCTTCCACCTCAGCTCTGCTTACCCATCCCCTGAGTCTCTCCTGGTCTGAGTAAAGCTTTCTGCTTGTCTGTGCAATTCCCCCACACTTCACCGGATTTGGACCGCTGACACAAGAAAAAGATAGAATATCCTAAGCCACACTGAACCCCAAGTTCTAAAAATCTCCAACCCTCAGGAATCTGCTCTATCTGCTGTATTTAACATAACAGGACTAGAACAAGTGTATGTTCTATCCCCCGCGATCGCAAGGCAAGGCTTTCCCGGCAGCCGTTAGCTCAGCAGCTTCGTGTCGTAGTTGCCCTGGACCACCTTGGGCACACCCCACCAGCTCTGGCAGATGGACGGACACCCTGTTTTTGAGTGACCTGTGCTTCCTGTTTCTGCATACAAAATTGCTTGACAGGCCCACAGGACCCCTACGTCCAGCAACCTGATTCATCCCAGTCTGCCACACACTTCCCATTTATTGCTTTGAACATGATACCGTTGCATTTACCAGGCCTGGCCTGTCACTCCTCCTCTCAGCATCCTCCGACACCTTCCCCTGCCCTGCTCCAACACGATCTTTAATTCTTTAATCTTTAATTCTATTAATACCACCTAATAATTACTTTGTTCCAAGCCTGCTGAGTAATGACTGCTGACGCTTCATTACTATTTCTGTGAAGAAACCAAGCTTTAATACATTGAATTTCGGCAGAGAGGAGTGATGAGAACTGTGCTGGCTGTCCTCTCTCTGCCTACGTGTTCCACAGGGCAGGGAAAGAGCCGAGCACTTTATTCTCAAGGCATCTTCAGCGTCACAACTGTGACCCAATTCAGAGTGAACTAGATTAAAATAAAAATAGCTCAAAAGAGTTAAAATACAAGCAGTGGGAGAAAACAGCCAGTGACCAAACAGCATCTACTACTTTTAGATCTCTTCCTTAAGAGAAGCTTCTACACTAGGTTCTCTCGCTCAAACCAACGCTCCCCTCAGTTCCTCCAGAGGCACTGGGCTTCGGCGTTTCCTTCATCTAATCAAAATAAAGTCTGTTCAACTTAGAATTCAACCTACGTGGATTAAAGCAATTCAAAGCAATAGGGTAAGCAGCCCACAGAGCACAGAGGAAGAGCGAATTAATAGCTTCCTTCATTAAAGCTTACCTTCAAAGAAGTCAGCAACAGAACTCGTCATCACCACTTTCTTGCAGACATTTATTTTTATATTCACAAGAGCATGAATGTAAAAGAAATTTATGCAGATGCTAAATCAAGGGTTTTGTTCCTAACTAGAAAGAAGTCACTCTCAGCATTTTAATTATTTTCTTAGAGCAGGACTGACGTCTCAACCACTGTGTTCTTTTACTAACTCTTTTAAAATCAAATTACATAAGCGATTAAGGCAACGCAAGGTAACAGAGGTAACGTCACCTCCTGAAAAAAAACACTTCTTGGATCACTTCACTCAGTTATCCCCTTCGCAAGCCTCTTTACCACATCTTGATCTTCTTTCATCATGCCTGGTTTCCCAGCTGCTGCGCCAAACAAGTAGCCCAAGCCAAAACTCAAGCAGCAACAGAGTTGAGAGTAATCAGTTCACCCACCTTAAGAGACTACTTCATCACTGATAACCTTTCAGAGACCTACAGCTTCTGCCTTCAAAAGACAAACACATCAGGACAATTCCAGATGGTACACTGAAAAAATGAGGCTGTTTTATTGATGATTAGACTCTGCTCGGGCAACAATCATTAAGCTAATACAGGCAGACTTCAATCAAAGCATGAGCTTTGAATCAGAAGTCGTAAAGTGACATGATGCCTTAATAAATTAAGGAAGTTGTTAATGCCTCTCCGTCATCAACTCTTCACTTGAAATTCTTCGCAAACTCCTCTCCCTTCTTAATAGAAGCCTTCAGCTCAGACATGGCCTCAGCAACCATCTTCTCTTCAAAGGGGGAGATCTTGCCAATACCTAGGTTCTTCTCAATTCCATTTTTCTGAGGGAAAGAGGATTTAAGGATTAACCATTCATTGAAAGACCTAGAGAGTAACTTAACAGCTCCGATTAAGTATTATCCAGCTGAGACAGAGACCCAGCCTGGGACCTCTGTCATCTCTAGTCTGCCAACTCTGTGCTTCCTGGCAAGGCTCGGAAGCCTCTTATTTTCTGTAGCAACTTCTACAGCCTTCACAAACTTCTCTTTCACCGTTCACAAGCATGAAACTTGAAGCTCGACCATCAGCTCCTTCAAGATGAAACTGATACCAACTGCTCCTTCACGTCTCTTCCTATCTTCAAACCCACCATCTGGCAAGATAATTCCTCTCCTTTGGCCTATGCTCGTCACTTGCCAATGGCTTGCAGTCTGGAAATGCTTCAGAGTTGCGCTCTGGGTTTTCCAGATCTCACGTCTACATCCGACCTCTTCCCCCTTAATACCTCTTTACTTCCGTTCCCTCCCCGGCTAGCACCTAAGACAGCATACATCATCCTTTGCACCCCAGCAGCCACCACAGGGCTGCAGCATCCTTGTTTTTCACTCCACCCACAGGGTAAGGGTGACAAAAGGAACACTTCTTTCAGAGTTCACTAGAGGTCCTGAAAGCAATCTATTAATCCTAATCCATGCTGTAGCTCCCCATGTGCCTCCATTTCTGAGGGATTTGCTTGTAGCAGATCAAGCTGAGGAGACAGGATTGCTGACTCTGGTTAATCACATGAAAGCCCTTCACAAACAGGCACTGACTTGAGGCAAGCGTGACCTCTTAAGACAAGTCTGAATCTCCGGTTACTCAGCGACCTGCAGTCTAAGAACAGACAGAGGCAGCAGAAGCCCTGTCAAACATGAGGTACATGCCTAAGTACAATACCCGAATATTCAAGAGCTCTTAACAGCTGAGCATACTTCTAACTTCAGCGATACCTAGCATTAGACTAAACGGAAATCACTCAGCAAAACCACAGTAGCTGCTGTTTATAAGCCACATCATTTAAAGTACATACTCCCAGCAGCAGAGGTGTAGAGAAGTACGGGCTCTCCGTCTCTTCTGATCGAACAAAGGCACATTCAATAACCCCTTCCTTTCCATTCATTGCATCCACCAGAGAAAACACAAATCGAGCACCAGCATAGGCCATAGACAAGGTGGCAGATCCTGTAAAAGTCAAATCATTTTTAGAACAGTTCACATTGAAATTTGATACTTTCTTTAGCATCAACGGCTTCCACGCTGATATGTTTACACAGCTGCAGTGTCACTGACTTCAAGCTCACAGCCAGTCAGATACAGCAGCAGCTTTTGGCCAGCTACGTGCTATTAAGTTGACCAGATTTATAGGATGAAACAGCTTAATTTGACAGAAAAGAATCTTTTTAAAGCCATACATTGCATAGGATCAGTTAATGTTTAGTCTTACCTACATACCGAGCTGCTTCTAGTACCACAGTTCAGGCAGTCGCTGACATGGCAGAGCAGCTAGATTTGTAATCAGCAGTTCATTAATTCTGCACCGCAGTTGTAAGTAAGATTAAACCGAAGAGCACTGCATCTGTTCAGCTGGCCAACAAGAATTACTTGGAAGCTGTAGTCAAGAACCAACCTGCTCCTGCTTTAGCTTTGACAACTTCAGTGCCAGCTTCTTGAATTCTCCCTGTAAGCTTTTCCAGTTGATCCTGAGGGAAGTCCACTTTTGGTGTGCACTAGATTGGAAAAGAGAAGTAATTATCAAATACCAGGACCCCTCCAGATTCAGCATTAAGGCCACCCACACGATGGTTTCTGTACCACTACAGCTGTTACCAACAGCTCTCAACTGGGAAAATCAGTTACCCCAGCTCACAGATTGCATGACACTGACGAGCAAGCATTCATTCACCAAGGCTGCCGGATATTGCCTGAACTGTAACAGGAACCTATCCCTGCCTAGCTTGCTCAAGGACAAACCACAACTTGACAGCAAAACCAGGGCCTGCCATAGTTACCTGCTACTCTGTAGTCCTTTGCACTAGGCAGATGCCCTCCAAGCAAGTAACAAGCCTTAGGAATTTCAAAACACCACCTTGTAAATATTTGGGTCACTGTGGCATTATGGAAGTCAAGAGCTTTATGAAGGATCCAGTCCGCCAGCAGTATTCACGAAGTTACTGAACCTTCAGCTGCTGCTGTCCTGATTGACTGTCTAAAGAAAGCACCCTCTCAGCATTCAGCTGCTTCGCAGTCCTTGCTCTTATTCCCTACAAACACCCTTCTGCGAAGGACACTTTATTCCCCACTTAGGGCAAAGCTTCTTCCCTTTTCTCGCAGACTGTTCCTTGGCCATATCCCAGCCATCTCCTCATGAAGCTGCAGCCTGCTTTAGAATTGCATTTCATTCTGGCTTAGATGCGTGAAGGGAGCCTCTCCCTGACTACCAGTCATTACTGAAGCAGGGCTCCACACGCAGCTAGAGCTATGCCTCCTCATTTCAATGCTGCATACTGAAGCAGTGTTTCTAGTCCACCACAGCAAGATCAAATTAATTCTCCTGTTGAAGTGAGGTATTCATATCATGAAATACCTGTCACAAAAATTAAAAAGCAAAACAAATAGTGCCAAGACATCTGAACACCCACATCACACCTTAGTTCTTCTCTCAAACTCCTTCAGAGGAGAAAGGCTAGAAGTACTTAAACCACCCAGAGAAGTTTAGATTGAGTTCACTGCCTTCCAGTATCTTGTACCTCATCTCAGAATGAAGGCAACCGTAAGGGCAGGGAAGACCGTCTCCGCTATATGGTGCCTTACACGCCATCACAAAGGCACTTTACGTTAACTCGTAACATATTGATGGGGAATACCATATAGTTTAATGCCACACATGGCAATTACTACGACTTACCTGAGAGATCAGAGGGATGATAGTCTTCCCAGCATGGCCACCAATAACTGGAACACTTACTTGAGCTGGATCTAAGCCCTAAAGGAAACACGAAACTTTCCAGCTTCTGAAGCATATGGACCAGAAAAACATTTTAAAACACCATGCTTCTTTTTCTGCCCAGGGTTTTTGGGCACATCTACAACCCAGTGCCACACAGGGCAGGAGTTTCAGAGGCACCTACACTCCAGGGACAAAGATCTATAGAGTTGAACTCCAGGTTACTCTGATAACTTTATACAGTTACAGAACATTAGTAATGCAAGTTCAGATAAATAGCAGCACAAGTACAAACTCCGTCAGGGCTATTACGGGCAGTAACCTGTTACACCTCCTGATACTTTGCAGAATATCCTGTAACATGCAGCACATATAGTCTGACTTGCAAATACATACTACAATTCAACCCTCTCGCTGGTTGCACCAGCAGGGTTGAAAATGCCAACAGAATTAAAGCGAACATGCAGCTCGCTCACAGGTGAGAGCTATGAAAAAGAAAGGTCAAAGTCTCTCGAACCACATTTTGCAAGAAACCCTATCCCCAGGCTCCTCTAGAGAATGGAAACAGGGAATCACTGCCTTTGCTTCCAGCTTCACAGAAATTCAACCTCTTTTGGGTCTCTGCAGTGATTTTAAAAGCATTTTTGATAGCTCTGATGACCAAAGCACACCATATCCCTCCCCCAGCATCTGTTACTATGACCTACCTTTAGTTCAGCCACAAAAGTATTCGCTCTCACAATGTCCAGCGTTGTAACGCCAAAGATTCTGTTGGGATTATACACACCATGCTTCTTGAAGACTTCTGAAGTTATTGGGATGGTTGAATTTACCTATAAGCAAGAACAGGCAAGCATTCATTAAAACCACTATAAGAAGCCAATGCATGAACTGAACAGGCCAGTAAACAACCCGGAGTACACTTCCAACTTGAAGCCAACTGTAGCCAATGACTTTAATTCCTTAATTGAAGAACAATTTACAGTCAGCCTGGAATAAAAATCTTCCATTTTAAATAACCACTAAGACAACAAATTTGTTCAGTCACATTACAAAGGCTTCTCCCTTAGTAAGCTAAGACTTCTATTCCAGCTAATACACCAGCATGTACTATAACCACAGTCAGGCAGATGTTGAGATATTAAGCTCTTTTATATCCGAGTTTCCTCGGATATAAAAACTAGAACCAGGCTTTTAGTTCTTTTCTGCAAATACTCTGCAGGGTATTAAAGATACTGCTCAAAACTAACAGCAACTCACAGGTTACTGGAGTACTCTCAGTCTGGATTTTTTTTTTCCTCTACATTTTCAAGGTCTCCAGAAAATGCTTACCGGGTTAGAAATAATACAGATCATGGCTTCTGGACAGTGCTTTGCACAGGCAGACGTCAAAGCAGCAACAATGCTAGCATTGGTGTTGAACAGGTCATCACGGGTCATGCCTAAAACATATCCAGTACAAGTTACCTATAGCCTACTCATTAATGGACAAGCAACTCAATCAAAACCAGTATTCTGCTCTGGATAGAGATATGTCAACTTTAGCTTCTGGTTTCATATATCAAGAGGAAACTCTCCAGCTGCAGTAATGAATTCGCTCCAAAGGTAACTCTTCCTAACTAATAAAAGATTACTGCCCTTTGAGATAGATCAGCCCTTTTCAGAAGTGACCAGCCCAGCTGCCAATTGTCGGAATGTATTTCACCTAGGCAGCTCGAAGCATGGTGTGACCATGCTGACCCACACCAGTATACCAGTGGTGCTCAGAGCAGCGTGACTGCTCCTAAGATGAATCCTCCTCCCCCTCTAAAGTCACCTCCACAACTACAGTTTGAATACCAACTTCTCTGTGCAAAATATTCCTAGCTGAGTAAACGCCACCTCTAACTTCTGCTGCATCAACTACTTTAACCATGAAAAACGAAGAATTAGGAAGAGCCAGGCATTAAAGTCTAGAATTTTGTTACATTCCCAATAGGATACCAAAAAAAACAGAGTAGAAATGGAGCAGGTCAGAGACATTCAAGGAAGGATTAACAGCATTCATTCAGAGATTCTCTCAGAAGTTATCATACAATTAATGCAGAACAAATAAATTATTTCCGTTCTGCTGAGAAATGAAACAAAGAACTTTTTTTTTTTTTACTAGAGCATTGCTCTGGGCAAGAAACACTAAGGGAGACTCAGAATCATTTCCATGAAAAGTCTTTGCACCTCACCCCTACACAGGAACTCCAGAAATCAACTCTGCCCATTTTGCAAGGGACAATCTAAGAGAGAGGCTAAATGAGGTGTCTAATACCACAAGTTCTAGGTCAGTGTTATTAACAGACCACTTACATTCCAAGGCAACACAACCAGAAAGCACCAGATACAGCTCTATTTGAATAACAGTACTGCAGAGATACACTTCAATGAAGCCCTGGGGCTTTCTGACAGAGAACATACCTGGTTTTCTTGGGACTCCCGCAGGAATAACCACAACATCACAGCCCTTCAGACATTCTGGCAACTGCTCAGGTCCCAGGAAACCTGAAATGGAAGACATTCAGGCATCATGGTTTTGCCAGCTACTAAATATTTGACACTTTGAAGTATAAAACTATGCCTAGAGGCACCAAATTCCTCTTTAAAATTTAGCCTTCAACTCAGACCTATGCTGAAAGAAATACAATTATGTACGGACCCTATTTGATGTTTTTCCCTTGTTTCAAAACTTAAAGAATGAGAGTGGGAGGAACCTCACGTTCATCTGTTTTGAAAACCCTCAGTTCCTCCTGTTATGTATATTTACTCTCCAAAAACCCTAGCTTTGCACTACAGTCACTGCCCCCAAAGAATTGCACAAAGACACATTCAAGTAAAATGTAACCTTTTAACTTCAAATAAAATGAAGATCGGCAGATTAAGTTGTCTTTGATTTCATCAAAACTTGACAGCTGTCCCTTCAGAAAAGAAGCAGGCAGAATTCATGTAGATACCGAAGCAGTGTTAAGTCTATTTGTAGCCTAACTTTTAAATTCAGTGCTCAAGCTTTTTTCCAAGGCAATTTTACTAAACGTCTCCTGACAGTTATTACGAATTCCCCTTCAGTAGTGCAACTACAGACCATTCACATCTCCATATATACCAATCTAATCAGCTAAACCTTAATTAGTCATGCACTGCTTGAGAAAAAGCTACTTAAATTGATATTAGGCTCCAGGATCACATGAAGATTCCCCTTCACAAGTGCAGCAACAGGCATCACCATGTGTCAGAGACACCCGAGAGGACCCCTTCAGAGCACAGATCGATTCCAGCAGCCCACACTACCTTTAACATTTGCTCTTGTCTCGATGTGGCTGAGGTCAGCTGCAACGCCTGGAGTGTGAGCGATATCGTAAAGGCTGAGCCTGCTCACCAGTGGGCTGTTCTTCAGGAGAAGGGAGAGAGGCTGGCCAATGCCTCCCGAGGCGCCCAGCACTGCTACCTTGGCATTGTTCTGAGTGAAAAAGACGACAAACATATTGTAGAGATGTTTCAGTAGTTACTGCAGCAACGACCTTGGGGATTTCACCACACTTTCTTTACTTTTAGTTCTATTTCTCAATTTTTTTATCAAGCACTATGCAAACGTGATTGCCTCAGCCCACAGAAAGTGATCATCACGACAGTCTCCCAAAGATCCTTGAGGTTTATTGGTAGGACAAGTTAGAGGAAAACGTTCTTTTGCGATCTCAAGCTCAAAAGGGAAGCAAGGCTAGGCAAAGAAGCCAAAAAGAACATCTTTCTTCAGATGGAAATGTCTGCCTGAGATTAATATCTGCTATGCTGTGGGCCTAGGTCCGACCTAGGACAAAATCTGTTACACAGTTTTTCTAGTTTTCATTGCCAGTATCAAAAAAATATGCCTTCCCATTTGGCAAATCAATACATTTAATTGACTACAATAAATGTAATAACCATGGTATATATGTGAAGAAAATGTGTATGCCTGAAATAAATTCAAAATAGTACCCGCAGCTGCCTCAAGATTAAGTTCGGAGAATATTAAGTGACTATAATTTCCAGCCTTGATCAAGTAGGGCTGAGAAGTAAGTAAAACCAACTCTGCTTTACTGCCCTGGTGAACCAATTTGACTCTAATGTGCTCACTGGAAGAAAGTTAGTTCTCTCAAAAATGCCTGTGCTCCTTTTTGTAGGGAAAGTGTCACTAGATGAGAGGAAAGCTACTTCAAACGTCCAGAGCAATCTTAAAATGCAACACTCTGCCAAAGTGGTAGAGGACCAGAAGCTACTGCAGAGATGTAACACGGTAATACAATTACTGCTGATAAGGACGTTCTCTATCTCACTGTCTTACCAGATAAAGCCATAATAGCTGCAAGTACCTGCATGAACAGCTTAATTATTATGCTATGACAAGAAACAATCTACCCAGGAGCTAGACCAGCCTAACCCCAGCTCAGTTTTTTTTGCTATTACAACAAATGTAATTTGGTATAAGAGTCTGCAAGGGGAAGCAAAGTCTAGTATTAGTCACTGCTATGCCCCGTATTTATGGCTGAGCTGATACCATGGGGTCAAAATCTCATTGCTAATAAGTTTAATTCCTATAAAAATAATTAGACAAACCTCTTTTGTAAAGCATATCTTTGTAGCTATGATAACCATTCTGTCATATGCCACTGGGAACTATTTACGTTAGAAGATAGAGGTTGGACTCTATCTACCTATCACGTAGCAGCCGTCCCCGCTGGAATCAAGAGTCACACTCAATGGATTTCAGCATATTAAGGATTACTGTTAAACCCCCAAGCGCCAGCTTGAATCCTCAATACATTTTGAAAGCAGGGGCATATTCCAGTAGAGGAAGGAAGCAGCAAGCGACACCGTGCACCATCCATCACATACCAGCAGAAAGAGAAGCTCCTCTACAACTAACTGACTTGGCCACCCAGGTTACACCTCTCAGGGCCCAGAGCCGCCGAGCGTCGCCCAGCAGGGACGTTTCAGCGGGCAGAGACACAGCATCACCCCAGGACCGATATCCCCCGCCCCCCGCAGGAGCTCTGCTCCTCATCCCCTCAGGCCGCCGGCGGGCCCGGCCGCCCCCTCACAGAGGAGGGCCCGGGCTCGACCCCGGCGCCGAGGGGAAGCGGGCCCCGGGCGTGCCGGGGAGGAGGCCGCCGGGAGAGGGGGGGGTCGCGTGCCTGAGCGGTGGTGGCGAGGCCCCGGCGGAGGGCGGCAGCGGCGGGACGGGCGAGGCGGGACAGCATGGCGCGGCGGCTCCGGTGACTCCAACGACCTCCAGGGTACTGCGCCTGCGCGGGGCCGCCCGCCCGTCTCGCGAGACTTCCCTCCCCCGACTCCTCCCCCGCCACGGGAAGTCTCGCGAGATCTGGAGCTGACGTCACCCCTAGTAACCGCCGGGCGTCCCCTCCCTAGCAACCAGGCGGGGAGAGCCGGCTGTAGCGACGGTGGCCGGTTGTCGCGATAT
>VZSZ01008908.1:38053-49236 GCA_013398815.1 Ibidorhyncha struthersii
AGAAGCTGAGAAGGAGCATAGACAGAACAATGGAATGGCCAATAGAATATTCCATACCATAGACGTCATGCTCAGTATAGCAATAGGGGTTGTCCAGGGAGTAGAATCCACAATCACTGCTTGGGAAGGTACCAATTCAGCAGGTGGTGAGAGTAACTTGTGTCATCATCATCATCATCATCATCATCATCATCATCATCATTATTATTATTATTATTATTATTATTATTATTATTTCCTTTTCTGTTACTGTTCTATTAAACTATCTCAACCCATGATTTTTTTCTTTCCCTTTCCCCTCCTTTTCTCCCTCTTCTCCCAGCTCTTCTGGGGGGAAGGGGGACAACTGCGTGAGCGGCTGCGTGGTCCTGGCTGCCAGCTGGGTTTAAACCATGACAGGGAGTCAGCCAGTTTGGGAGTGGGGCTGGGGTCTCTCCAGTGCCCCTTCCCCCATCTCCAGGGCAGCACAGAGGCAGAGGTGCTGGACACTGGGAGCTCAGAGCAGCCCAGTGAGTAGGGCCAGGCTACGCCCCAAGGCAGAACAGAATGGAGGACAGGACTGGTGCTGTGGATGCTGCAGTACCACACTTAGGTCAGGACTAAAGCTGCTGGCATCGCTTGGTGTTACACATAGACTCACATCAGTATTGGCATGCGTTATATCCACAGCAGAAAGTCTCAGTTTCTAAAAAACCAAATCTCTCTCTCTGGTTGATATCAGTGCCTGAATTCCCACTGACTGAATTATGAACAACATTCTAGCTTTAAAGCATCAAATGAGACAGTTGCTCTGTCTTGGTTGTTTTTCTTCAGATGCCCGTACTCAGCGTGAATACGATGAGAGCCATATTATTACAGCACGCAGGATTGAACAGGTGAGGGGATTACCATTTCTGTAAAACATCCCTGGATTTAGCAATTAGCAGTAAGCCAAAATTGGTTTAAAACCCACGGGAATTGTCCCAGCCTCCCCTCCCTCTTCCAGCCATGTTCCATTTCTGCCACTGGGGGGATGTATTCTGTCACAAAGCAAAGGTGGCTTCAGTAGCCCAAAGGATTGGCACATAGGAGCTGTATATCAGGAAAAATATTGCACAAGAACTAACATGTTGTGGCCTTGTCTCACAAAGGATAGTGCTGGCACCTTTACTGCTGCAGCTGATGAAACAATCTGGTGTAGTTTGCGTCATTTCTGAATTCTACCCGGGTCTTTCAGCATCAAATACAGACGTAGCTCCAAACCCATCTGGTAGCTATAGATGAGTAACTTGCAGGATGTCCATAGCATTGATGCCACATGAAAAGTGTGGAGCTGTGCTCCTGATAGAAATCTTCTGTGATTTTGGTAGAGTCCTACAGGGGAGTACCTGGTACCGGATTCAGAGGAGTTGGGGTGTGTCAGATACTGTGTGGTGTATGACCGCGAGACCAGCTCTTTGGATTGCTGTGACTATGAGGAGAAAGAAAAAGGTACCTGTGACCCATGTCCATCAAGACCTCACTGCCGGATAGATATTCTTCCCAGCCCTCATTTAATTTTGAGCTTATTGGAAGAGATGCAAATTTACCCAGTTTTATTTGAAAAACAAACATCTATGCTATGCCTCTGTTTTTTCACTGTGTTGCATATGTTCTTAGGCTTCAAAAATGCAGATTTTATTTCAAAGTGTTCTGGCAGGCCTGGTTTCCTATCTGTGGAATGATCCCTCTGAAGCTCTTTGGTGCATGTGAGGAACGGGTTCTTTTTTTTTTTCACATTTCACTGAGACTGGCCTTGTTCAACGATTGCCTTTTAGGGAGCAGTGCTGCTTCAGAGATTGAAAACACTGACTCAAGTTCCGTATGTTCACAGAGTGAGTACTTCCTCCTTTGAGGGTTATAAAAGGCTTTCACATTATCATATTTAAAAAGACTTAGCTTTAATGGGGGTGATGATTTGATGGAGTTCACCGAGAAATGTGAAGAGCTGGAAACTTTTCCATGTAATTGTTCAGTCTTCCTTGAACCGTGGAAATATTTAGCTTTCACATGTCCTTTGGCAAGGAGTTCTGCCATATGCAGAACCACTCCTGTATGTTTGTTTGGCTACTATTAGCTTTGTAAAGGCTACTATAGTTTTAGCAAAGATTGACATCATTTTTTTAAGAAAAAAATCTGGGAGTGTAAGGGGAATGAATAAATCCAGCATGTTCCTAAATGCTCAGTGATGAGAAAGTAGCAAGGGAAGGTGTAAAGAATCAGAAGTGGGTTTCTGTTGTGCTGATCTCTTTCTAAAGCAGACATAGCTAGAGGCAAACGGGATGGATCCCTTGGGAGAAGGAGGGGGAGCAGCCATCTCACATAATTTGCTTCACTGAGGGGAGTATTTAAAACACTTGTGAAGGATTTATTCAAGATAGCTCCTTCTTTCCCCCTTTGACTAAAACAGACTAAAAAAAGGGTCTCCATAAAACTAAGATTTTTAGATTTAAATTAATAATACTTCCCTGTTCTGGGAACTTATTATAAACATTTCCCAAAGAATAATGGGGAGGGAAAAAAAAAAAACAACTTTATCTTGACTTACAAAAGAAACCAGGAGAGGAATAAAAGATCAGGCCAAGAGGCACAAGCAGTGTGCCTTGTTATTGACCTACAGCAACAGTTAAAGAATAAGTCTAGCTTTTAACACAGCTTTCTACAGACCATTAGATGAAATGAAAACAAGTTTGCTGTCGGTGTCAGTGGGTCAGATGTAACCCCCAGTGCTGTTGGAAGCACTCAAAACCTGCCCTGGCAAATAGCTTTTTGATCTCATTAGATGCTGAGGAAGGAACTGCCCTCCAGTGTGCCAGAAGCTTAGAGCAGTTCACCCGCCATCCCGTGCTGGTGCTGAGGGGAGGATACAAGCATTTTTCAGCTTGCTATCATTTTCTGAGGACTCAGAAGATATTGTGGATGCCTCAGGTGAGATAAGACTAATTTGCAAGCAGAAGACATTAGCATTCATATTCAACTGATGATGGCTAATGAAGTCGAGTTAAATGGTGTTGTAAACCTGATATCAGAGTATTTTCAAACAAAGGAATTAAAATGTAATTTGAGTTACTGTGCTTTCCTTGAGTGTCACCACTAATTCTTTTACAGCCACACTTTGCCTCTTTTTATCCTTCTTCTATCATGTGAAAGAAAGCTCATGAAAACAACCTGGGAAAGTTTCTCTGATAACCCCAAACTGGCCTACTAGAGAGTACAGATAACTAAACAAACAGTAGCAAATGATGAAAAGAAGCAGGTTCCTCTCTGACACATGGTTATCTGGGATGTTACACGATGTCTTTTCATCGGGAAGGATCACAAAGCAAGTGCTGCTGCATTGTTTCAACAGGCCCAGAAAGAAAACGGCCATTCACTGGAACACTGGTATCCTAATTGTTTGGTTTCACCTACAACCAATGATCTATTTAGCTTATGAGAAACAATTACACTTTTTTCACATCTAGGACAAAAACCGAGGCAGGGCAGATTTAGAGGGTACTGTACAGCAGAAAGCATCTCATCACAACATATCTTTTGTTTCTGTCGTACTTCTTCACTTCTGGTTCACATGAAACAGCCCATGACATGCTGCTAACCTGTGGGATGCTACAGTACAGGAGAGAAAATCAATTCACTTTGTGCTTCT
The DNA here is from genome assembly GCA_013398815.1 of Ibidorhyncha struthersii. Lineage (NCBI taxonomy): Eukaryota > Metazoa > Chordata > Aves > Charadriiformes > Charadriidae > Ibidorhyncha > Ibidorhyncha struthersii. Next base: position 41,718 of record VZSZ01008908.1, read on the forward strand.
TCGTGAAGGGTAGTGAACTGCTGAACTTCCCCATCAGATTCAGTTGGACACAGAGCACCTCCTTGCCTCTCAGTTTAAGCTGTTGTTCTCTTTTGCTTTAAATTGTTAGGCTGCTGCTTTGTTCTGCTGTAGCATTAGCTGAGTATCAGTTAGGGATGTAGAGGCACTGTCGACCACTTGTCTGTTTTTATTCTCAGCGTTCACGCTGCAGACAGCGGAAGCAGCTGCAGACTTGCATTGTGCCACTACAGGGCACCTGCAGCTCTGCAGGTGGCAGATGATTTCATTTAGCCTTGCAAAGACTAACTGGGGAGAATATCAAATGAGTCTGTTATGCTGCAGTCCCTCCAGACAATGTAAAGAATATATGCTGCCTCCTGTTTAGGATTTATTTCAAGCAATACCACAATGACAGCACTGCTACTAATTATTATCACTAAATCTAGCAAAGATGTCAATATACAGAAAGTCCAGGTGATTAAATGAATCATTACACTAGAATGTGTCATGGGCTGTTCACTAAGCATGTGTTCTATTCTTCACATGACTTCTGTTTAAGAACTTACCAAGCTAATAGGAGTGAATACACTCTGTAAACTCAGTCTGTGGTTTCCCTCTGGCAGGAAATAGAAAACTTCCAGACATACCCTGTGGAAATACTACCTGCAAAGTTATACATGGGCAATTTCAAGCAGGCCTGTGACCGACAAATTCAGAAAGATCTGAAGATCAAAGCACAAGTCAACATCTCCGAACAGCACGCCACACTGTAAGTTAAATAGTTCAAGGTGTACCCTCACCAGTGCCTGTGCCTGTGAAAAAAGTGAGGTGGCACAGCACCAGATCCCATTCGCAGAGGAGTCAGTGCCTGTGAACTTCCAACCAAACCCCTGGTTGGAGGAAAACTCTGCAGATTCGAGTGCTATTTCATGCTTATTTTTCTGATATCTACTTCAGAGTTAGCACAGCAGCAATGCAGTCCTGCAGCCCTCTACCTTGACATGGGTGGACTGGGTGAGAGGACGACTAGGAGACCCTTGGCATTTCAAGTCTATCACGTGCCATCATCCTTTGGGAAGAACCTACATCTCTGAATAGCTTTCAGAGCAAAATCTTGCAAACACATCAGTGTAAAAGCTAAATCACTGATGTTTCACATTGTTGGTCTTCCTTCCTTACCTACATCTGTCCATGATGATTGTGCTCAGTCTGTAGGCCGTGCTGGATATGCCATTTCGCACAGGGAAAAATCCAGTGGCATTTCTCAAGGTGGTGGCCAAAATAAAGTAAGTAACAAATCCAGTTACCTACCCCAGTGCACGTGTACCAGCAGACATTTCTCATGCCTTTGGCTACAGAGGAAAATATTCAAAGGTCTCTACACCATGGGGAATCTTCCCATGCCCTCTGCATTATAGGCTTTCACATTTCAGAAATCCCTCACCAACATTTTGCTCCATTAGTTCTCTGAGTTGAGTTCTCTGAGCTTGTTGAAGGAGAAAACCACATGAAGTGAATTGGGAGGCTATGTTCACTAAACTGCCAACATGCACGCTGTGAAGGCACTCTTGCTTTCAGTTCATCTGTTTTCATTTAGCTTTCAGATAAAGGAAGCTGTAGGTTAAGTTAAGACATCAATGCTGATACCATGTGGAATGGAAAATCAGTAATTAAACTGGTCCTGCATTACAAGTACTTCAGTGTCTTACCATAACAAGTCCCTTATCATAATGTTAATGATGATGATGATGATGATGAAAAACTCACACGTGTAACAGCAAACAAAACTATCAGCTTGCCTCCAACACATTTTTTCAAAGCTGCTTCTCTAGTGCATGTCGCGCTGTGTGCTCTTTTTCCAGGTTTGCAGAAGGTGGCAAATACCTCCATGTATCTGTTCCAGATTCGCTCGAAGCAAATCTTTTTTCTACCTTTGCCACTATTTGTCATTTCATCGGTGAGTTGTTCCTAATCTGGAATTCCTGAGACCTTGCTCACTCTAGGATATTAGATGGGAGTGACTGCAATACACTCTGAAGAGGAAGCTCAGAGAGGAGGGTCGTAATCTTTCAAGATCAGTGTACTCCCAAGCAAGCCCACACCCTAATGGATACCAGAGCTGCCTTACTAACCAGCCTGATTGAGAGGGAGGAGATTTTACAGGGCATCTGACTCTGATGTTCCTACTCACTTTAAAGAATACCTCACTCTCCGATAATAGTGAGCTTTCCACCACATCTGAGAAGGCTTTGCTGTAGGATGTCTATTAGGGCTTCATAGGATTCCCTCCTATTCCTTTGTTCTTAAATTTTTTTAATTTCTATATTTATTTTATTTATTTATAAATACGTGTTCTTAAATTAAAAGCCCTTTGACTCTTACCAACCCAAATCTTCAACCACCAGGGCTTTATTTGAACAAGACTGTGACACGCATTGGAAAACCTACCACAAGATGCTGCTAATCTTTGTGATTTGCAGTACAGACCCACCGTAGGGCCTAGGAAGACTTTCGGGTTGGACTTGGACGACATAAACCGGCCTTCAGCTGATTACATCAGAGAGGGCAAGAAAAAACATACTCTCCAGCTCAGTGCCTGCAGCAACACAGGAGACATAGCTCCTGCAGCTCTATCCTGTGATGGTGTCCAACCGTGTCGTTATCTTTTATCACACTTATTGAAATAACACCTGCCACAGACCAAAGCCCTGCTGAGCTGTGTTATACAGACCCAGAAGCAAAACACAACCCTGTCTGCACAGATCTTATAATCCAAGTACAAAATAAGACATGACAACTGGACACAAAGAAAGAAACAAGGAAACAATATTTGAGGATATAATTTTGTAGTCCTGAACTGAATGTCATGATTTGCATGCATTAAAACCCAAATACCAAAATTGACTTACTTGCCTTTCTTTTTGCCCCAGGTTTTTTCCCACTAGTATTTCAGAAGAAAGTTTCTTTCTCACATCGGTTTGTGGAATTTTCCAAAACAGACTCTAAGAGTTTATTAGCTGTAGCTCTTGTGGAGGTGTATACTGTTTACTTGATAGTCTAACTGTTTACTTGACAGTCTAGAGTAGATTACTTAAACTGGAACGGTTATGGGTGAACACTAGACTAAAGCTCTCCACGTACTCTCAGAGGAGTGTGGGTGTCCTCATGCCAGGTGTATGTTGGAGTGAGGCCATTTCTAGTTAGGTCTTAGAACAGAACTAGTACGTCATGATAGAAATACATCAGAAAACTCTGGTTTAGAGCTGGAAGAAAAAAACACAAACCCCCACAATCTCTCGACAGCAGTAAAGAAGAGGCTTTGCACTATGAATTCTAGAGTTCAGTTGCTGAGGTTCCAAAAACATGTCATGCTGTCTGCTCTGGAGAGGGAGGGAAAGATTTCAAAAGGTTATTAATAAAATATGCAACCTTTCAGGCATAGATAGCAGAGTTGATGTGCTTAGCAGTGAGTGACAGCATCCTCTGAAAGCCAAGCAGGACTGGCTTTTGTAGAAAATGTAGAAATTGCTGATCTTAGCAATTTTCACAGCAACATATCCATCATAAAACCACCATAAATCAGTGCCGTAGCTGGCATGTACATGTTTGCTGCTGGTGATCCCCACAGAGGAGTGAGGGATTTGAAGTCCCCTCCAATTTGAGAGCTGATTTCTCCCCCTTCAGTGGTGAACAGTTAGGCTTGCATTCATCAGAAATTTCAATACCTTCAAACCTTCCTGGGAGGAGTGTGAGTAGCTGATATGATGCTGACCACAGCTGATTGGTCACGGTAGGCCCCTTTTCTTCAGTTATCTGATGTAATGGTGACAGTGATCTGTAATGAAGCATCGACTGGTCGTTGTCATTTGGTTCTCATCTTCAAAGCCACGTTTTAACTCAGTGCATTTTTAAGAAAGGCAAATGCTTACAGAAACGGGAGCTGGCAGTGCCCATCTGCTGCTGTCAGGGTTCATGAGGGTTCCTGTCGCTCAGGCTGCTAGCCTGTCAGCTGTCACTGAATTAGTGCTTGACTGTACAATTGGAAGCTTGATTTCCCAGATCACTAATTTGTGATTGGCGTTTCTTTACTCAGATGCTCAGCTGGATCGTGGAGCGGTGCTGGTGTTCTCCAGCCTGGGGATAAGCCGGAGCAGCACAGTAACCATCGCCTATCTTATACATTCCTGCCAGTTTTCCCTGAAGGTACATCACTGTCATATTTCTCACAGATACTGGCTGGGTCTGCAGTTCATTTCTGTTTCTGAAGCCTCATTGCTGTAGTAATGAGAAAGACATTATCTGTGCTTTCATGCAGACTAAGCACCTGATAACGTAACAGATTCTATTACATCAGCTTGCAGTTCTTTATACTGTTAAGGAGGTGGCTTAGGTGTGATGTTGGATCTGTGAGTCCTTACCCTGGCACCTGTGATATTCTTGTATTTCCCCCCTTAACTACAGGGCTATAAAAATAAAACTGTGGTTACAGATCTTAGCATTTCTGCTCTCCTGGGTCTGAGAAAGAGAGTATCTGGGAGCTACTGGAGTTAATCTCATCTCTTAATACGATGGGGTTACAGGGAAACTCAGAATCCAGTGCTTGCAGGGCTCTGATTTACCACTGGGCTCACCAGCACTGGCTTCTTCCAAAATCCTATTTTATTTCTCCAGAAGCAGGAGAAATTTCTCTACAGGTCATACTGTAGAGAATCTGGAGTGAGATAATATTAGCCCAGGAGGGATGTACAGGTTAAATGGCCATTACGCTTTGTTCCGTAACTCCTAATAACATAAGAAAAATAATGAGTGACGGCTGAGAATGACCTGGCTGTGCAATAGCCTGGTGGCCTCTCCCCAGGTGCCAGACCCTTTTTCCCTCTGCGTACAGCGTGTGGGCATCGTGCTGCCGTAGCCACCAACTCCTGGTGGTGCCTGCTTAGCACAGAGCAGGCTAGTTCCCATGGGAACTGAAAAGTGTCTCCTTAAAAATCTTGTCCTTGTTTGGAATGTGTTTGCTCCTTTGGGAGCTTGAAAGGATTGATCCAAGCTTCACTGAAGCTGGGCCTGTATCTAATCATTTAATTGATTTTGTGCAAACATTTGCAACACAAAAGGAAATCTCTTCCAATCGCTGTGTGCCAAAGGGTAATTTCAGGTTGAGCGTGCCAACAGGGCTGCAGACGCGATTTCGTCTCTGCTACTAATGCTGGGGGTGATTGCTCCTGCACACTGATAACCATTCCCTTGCACGCTAAATTAATGGAGGCGCTTGCAACAGCAGCGCAAAAGTCAAAGGCTGATCCTTGCAATTTCTCTCAGCTGGTATCAACACGTTGGTCTCAGCATTTCGCTAAGTGCCAAAAAAAAAAAAGAAGAAAAGGTTGACAGGGCAGTGGCGTGCTGCAGCGGGCCAGGGCGGTGCTTGCCCACTGTTGGCCAGGCAAAGCTTTCCTGGGGGATTACCCTGGCAGACAAGTTTGTTTCTGGCAGCCAAAAGCAGCGCAACAGATTCCGGTGTGATCCTTCACCCAATCTAGGCGAAGATCTTTGAAAGCTTCGAAAGATGCTGATATTGCAGAAGAAAGGCAGATTTGGGATGTGCTGCCCCTGATTCTATTAGTAATTGATATGTGAGTAGATCTATTGAGTTCAGGGGAACTACAGACATCCACACTGTGGGCCCAGAAGAGTAAATATTGAAAGATCAGCCTCGGAGCCTGCAGAATCACTGAGATTAGAAAAACAAACCAATGGAGCACTATATTCTAACCTTTGGTCTCATTACACTTAAGCAATCCTCCGAGTGTGGGGAGAAGTCTATTTTAAAAGCGGGAAGATGAGTACTGCTGGGTAACCCCAAGGATGCGGAGTAATGCCAGCAGATCTGCCCTGTGTGTAGCAGAGTTGCTAGCTGATTAGATTGAACTAACAAATAATTAAGATGGCTGTAACTAATGCAGTGAGATAACTGGAGCTTCATAGCTGCTCTGCCACACCAGGTCACACCAATCCCGAAACATGATAACCTTTGTTGCTTACCTGTGAATAGCCGATACTTCACTGCTTTGCTTATCATCCATGGAAGAAACAGCATCTTACAGTGAAAATCCAGGACTGCATTTCTCCATCAGTGTAAAATGACACAAGGTACCTGCCAGGCAGGGAAAGCAGCCTGAGCTGTCCCCATATGCAGGACAGCAGAGTATGGAGGTGACAGCCTTCTCTGAAGTTCACGTCTGGATCCAGTCTGTCCCTGCTTTGGTAGCCAAAGTCTTACCTGCAGGTTCTTGCTGTCCAACACAGGGAGTAAATACAAAGCTGTGTCATCTACAAGTGTAGCTGCTTCATATACATACCCAAGATTCACTTTCAGTACAAAATCCCAACACTTCCTTGTTTTCCCTCTGTTCACAGAGAGCTTGGGACTACGTTCTGAAATGCAAAACGAACATGAGACCACACCGGGGCTTTGTGAAACAGCTCTCAGACTGGGAGGCCAAAATCTACGGGACCACAATCACAGATGTCTCTGAACCAAATTACTGACAGGTAGCAAAGAGAACACCCGGCAGGGAAAGGTGCCCCATCCATACCACCGTGTTGGCAGAAAGTTACCTGAACGCTGTTTGAAAAAAGATCTTAATGTAATGGAAAGACTTTTCTCTTCAGCTCCATATTATTTTTGGTCAAGTTTTGCAGCCATTAGGGGAACTCACCTGTGCTGTAGAAGGTGGCAGTTTGGGGAAAGCAAGTTCTGCAGGATGTGGCCCATTACACACTGCTTGTCTCTTTGGTAAGCGAAGGGGATTATAACCAACCACATTATGGGGCATGCTCCTTACCCCAGCTATGGGGAAGTCATTAGGGTTATCTCCGAAAAGCTTTGTCGATCCATAGCCTGGGAAGGTAAATTTAGAGTTTGACTGTGTCCATGTCCAGCCTGGAGAGGTGACGGTGGGATTTCTCTGTTTCTAAAGTCCCTCCGCTCTGCGTGTGCCTTCTCAGCTATCCGCAGACACGGACGCTGCCTCTCACAGACTTGCTGGTTGGATTTTCTCACAAGACCACACTTCCCGCTTGCCACCTTCTAATACAACAGCCGAACTTCCTGGCATGGCTGGTAATTTTGAAGCATCAGTGCTGTCCCGTGAAACCTAAACTCAGTACCGTCACACTGCGAATTCTTTGCATTGACACCACAAAATAAAACGTTACAGAAAACGCTCCTGGGCTTTCCTTGCACTCGGTGCTAAGGATTTACCCTGGATTTTCATTTTAGACCATCCCCCCATGGGTCTGTAATTCCAATACGGGCGGTCGGGGGGCGGCCGTTACCCTTCTGTTGGTGAATTTACACCAAGACCCGCCTGAGCCGGCAGCGGACCGGCCCTCGGGGTTCAAACGGCCCAAGGGAATGCCCTGTGACTATTTTTTTCTTATTGTCCCTCCTTGTCCCAGGCTGCTATTTACAAAGAAAACCAGAATAGGGTTGGCCCCGCCCCCCATCGGCCCCGCCCCC
>VZSZ01008908.1:49584-88848 GCA_013398815.1 Ibidorhyncha struthersii
CCAGCCGCATCCCCAACGGGTGCCGGCGGCAGCCGGGGTCTCCCTGCTCCCGTCCCGGTCGCTTTTTCCCGTGTGTCCCCTGCCCCAGCCCTCGGTCGCGACTCATCCACCGGCCATTGTGCTTCTGGGAAAAGGGTTTCGGAGGGGGACGCGGAGTGCCAGGCTGTGCCGGGCCACCGCCACGGAGCTCCTTAAAGCCTCGCCTGGGCCTGGGGGTTTGGCGAGAGCGGGGGGGTTTCCAAGGCTGGACAGTCTGATTGACCTGCCTGCAATGGACGTGGCACGGGGACATGAGCTCTCCGGGTTTTTCAAGGCTAGAGCGGTGCTGCCTGGCATGGCACGGCCGGGAACAAGGTGTGCAGATGCTGTTTCACGCTCCTTATCGCACGGAGCGGAGGCAGCCGGCAATCCGGCCACACTACAGCCGGACGCCTTGTCCCGACACTTCTCTCAACCCCGGGCACCCTCCCTCCGGTGCCCCGTCACCCGCCAGGGCTGGCTGGGGGCTCTGTGCCGGGAAGGTGACTGGTATCGGAGACATTTCCACCTGCTTTGCGTAATCCCCAGGGCACTCGCTGCTGGGGGAAGGAGTGGGCAGGATTCAGCTCAGACAGGGATCACCCAAGGAAAGGGGTGGCTAACCGTCTTCTGCTGCGGTTTAGATCAATCAGCTGCATCTGCACCAGTTCCCTTTCCCCCTTCTTCCCCCCCGGGAGTGGGGCGAAGCGGATGTTGTTGCGGACACACCGCAGCTGTGCCCAGATCTGGGGCAAGGGAGGCTTTGAGAAACCTCCTCTTGCTCCATAGGGGTTGCGTGGATGTCCTGGGTCGTGCGCTTTGAATCCTGCGTGCAGCCATGCAGTGCTGGCCCTTTCCTTTAGAAACCTTCTCCTGGGGTGGCTCCTGATCTGGGTTGTGTCCGAGCGTGGTGCTCGGATGGTGTACTGAGCAGCGGGACCCAGGCCGGCACCGTTAAAGGAGGCTGTCACAAAAGCTGCTTGCTCTCAGTTAACTCCAGAGCAGGAGAAGGAGGTGACTCCAGATGGGAGCAGGAAAGCCTGATGGTCAAGCAGGGAGTGTCCTGTGCAAGATCGGGACCATAAATCACTGTTGGGGGAGCCAGGGCTGTCTGGGATCCGTTCCCACCCTGACGCTGCTTGTCACCGGAGGGAGAACGAGTTGTTTCCCTCCTCTGCGTCTTGGTTTCACCTTTCTCCTTTGGGAACAGCTTTGAGATCTGCTGATAAAGTGCTCGATAAGAGCTATGGAGGCTAAAATATGTGTACGTCAAGGTCTAGTCCAAGGGTTGTTGCAAGCAGTGTTTAATTCCTGGTGGAGGTGGCATTCAGGCTGCCCGTGGTCGAGGTGAGGCTGTTTTCCAGCTGACCTGAACAAGAAGGAGCATTGATCCAGCGTGCTCTCTCCTTTCCTTTCTAAATATAGCAGAAGAATGGCATCTAGCCTTACCCAGGTGCGGTTGGGTTACCGCCGCACGAGGAGCCGGGTGGTTGGCCGCAGTCCTGCTGTAAGTCCGTCCCCTTTGTCTGGCTCGTTGATGGGCTCCTTCCAGCTTCCCAGGAGGGTGCTTGGGATGGAGCCCCAGAGCCACGAGCTGGGGCAGCGGCGGGTGCTGCACCGACCTCCAGGCAGAGAGTGCTGCTCACTCCATCCCAGCAGTCAAAGACATCGCTCCCGGCTGGCTGTGGCCCCCAGTTACAGCCCTGACCCCAGCAGTGTTTTTCCCCCAAGTCTTTCCTATCCCCTGTGAGTGGTCAATGGTTTCCCAATCACGGGAGCATTCCCGGAACGAGACAGTGTTGCCGGCTGGACTTTCACAGCCCACAGCTGGAGGGGGGCTGCATACAAGCCACAAGCAGGACCAGGCTATGCCGTGGGGATGTGGCTGCACCTGTAGGTAACTTCCTTGGGAGTGGGGATGGACGTCCCCAGCGGCTGCTTCTGCCTCCATGGAACCGGGGACAGCTGCAGGCTGTCCCCAGACACGTCTGGCCTTCTGCAGCCACCTCTTGTCTTACCCAGTCTGCTGTGCAGGTGGAGTTAGAGACAGTTTTTCACAGATGCCCCCACAAGAAACCCAAGGACGGGGACGGTTGGGCAGGCAGCTGTAATGCATGCCGGTCTCTCCTTCCCAGGATAATCACAAGCTGTACAAGCAAAAACTCGAGGAGCTAACCAAGCTGCAGGATGGGATCTCCAGCTCCATCGCACGGCAGAAGAAGCGGCTGAAGGAGCTGTCATTGTCCCTCAAAAAGTAAGTTGGTGTCCTGCGATGGGGTGGGACAGGAGAGCAGCAAGGAGAGGGCTATTGAACTCATCTCACAGCTCCGTCTCCAATACAAATGTTACTGCAGCCTCACTGAGAGCAAACTGCTGTGGAGGTGTGGACTCACCCAGGCCTTCCAGATCTTCCTCGGCTTCCCTTTCCTCTGCCCCGATTTGAGCCTTGTTTGCAGTTCAGAGCTTGCAAGGGCTTTGCAGGTAGCTTGAACTGCCCCCAGTCCCGCACAACGCTCTCTCCAGCCTTCCTTGAGGAGAACACTTGTCCAGCCTCACCTCGCTCTCATTCCTGCTTCCTTTTCTTGAGCAACATCCCAGCCTGACACAGACGAGCTCACCCTGCAGATGGAGTTGTGGACTTGTCTCCAGTCCATCTTCCCTGTCCTTGGGGTGTCCTTGACTGAGACAGTCCTGTATCAAGAGCCAGCACGTGCTGTTTGTGTTACAGACGCTATCCTGATGCCAGTGCCTGTGTTTCCCCCCGCAGATGCAAAGCCCACATGAGTCCCGAACAGGAGTCCATCCAAGAGACCCAGAACCTAATAAAAGAGAGGCAGAATGTTTTCTTTGAGATGGAGGCCTATCTACCAAAGAAGAATGGGTAAGAGGCGCCTTGTCTCTGGGTGAAACACCAGGTCCTCCCTCTGGCTGTAATGCTGCAAGGCTCAAACCTGCTGTCACCCTGCTCGCAGCGGTGTCACAGCCGTGCTGCTCCCAGAAGGACGCCTGGGCAGGAGCCAGGCTGAGCCGCTGCACGTCTGCCCTTGTCCCCCCTCGCTCCTCTGCCTGCTCATGGCCTTCACCTGCCCTTGAACGGTGGCCGTGCTTGGGGGGGAGCCCTGGTGAACACCCTGTTGCCCATGGGAGGTGGGGTGTGTGCTCGGCCGCCCGTCCCCCTGCCCTTGGGAGGAGATGCCAGGGCATTTGTGCCAGTCACGCCGCCTGGCAGCTCCGAGTGGAAAACAGCTGGGGACTCATTCCCAGCCCCGCAGCCTCAGTGGTGGCACGAGAGGGGACGGCTCTGCCTCGCCCCCGTGGCAGCGCTGCCAGCTCGCAGACGGGCGTCTGTCCTAATGCCTCTGCTCTCTCCCCAGGTTGTACCTGAGTCTGGTGCTTGGGAACGTGAACGTCACGCTGCTCAGCAAGCAGGCCAAGTACGGCCCTCTCGTCACTGCTGCCGTGTGCTTTGCCTGGCTTGGGATCCCCTTGTCACCAGGAAACTACAACTTCTGCCGGGCTGCGCTGCCACATGTGCAGACACGTGGCTGGCTTGGCCCGCCTGGTGCAGATTCTGTTCCCAGGCCATCCCCTGCTTCCTCTCCCAGAATCAGCTGAGTCCTTGACTCCCCCTTATGCTCCTGCCACCGGGCTGGGACAGGACAGTTAGCTCTGACAAGCTAAACAGGAACCTCCACCGAAGCTGTGTCCAGGTTTCCCACACATTAGGAACTTCCAGGAGAGACAGACTTGTGCAGCCACTGGCGAGTGCCCTCCTTTTCCCTCGGGAAACACCAACGGCTGGTTTTGGCCCACAAGAGCCCAGCACACATGCTGGGGCACTAATGCCAGAGGTGCCCAGCCAGGAGCCCGTGTCCCCCTCCCTCAGTTCCCCAAGCCTCCCCTTGAAGAGCTGAGCAGATGCCAACCTGCCCAGCTTCCCAGAGCTACCCACCAGGTTGGCATGGTTGGGGGGTGACTTGAAGTTGTGTCACCTCTTGGTGCACTCTCCTCAGAAATATCCAGGGAATGAGGTTGGTCCTGAGCATGTCCCACAGGTTCCCAACAGAGCATCGCTTTGGTCCAGCCAGGTGGGATGGAAGGACAGAGACTTTGCAGCAGCCACCTTGCTCCAAGCCTGTCCTTGTGCTTCCCTGCAGGTTTGCATATAAAGATGAGTATGAGAAGTTCAAGCTCTACCTCACCATCATCTTACTCATCGTGTCCTTCTCCTGTCGGTTCCTTCTCAACTCCAGGTGAGTCTCGCTTGGATGCCGGGCAGAGATCTGATCCCAGGGAGATCTCCTTGTGTCCTCCTCTCCCATCCAGAAAGATCCAGGGCTGAACAGGAGATCCTGACAAAGGATCTGGCCACTGCCCTGGAGATGGGGTGGTTTTTGTAGCTGCTGCGGTCTCGCTGTGGCCTTGTTGGATGGTGGAGAAGCATGTCTTCCCACCTGCAGGGTGGTTGGGCACCCTGTAGCGACGGCTGTCTCGGTGCCTGTGCCCACAACGTGCGGGTGGTGCCTCTGCTGCTGCCTTTACACCCTGCTTTGTTTGTCACCAGGGTGACAGATGCCGTCTTTAACTTCCTCCTGGTGTGGTACTACTGCACCCTCACCATCCGGGAGAGCATCTTGATCAACAATGGATCCAAGTGAGTCCTGCGGGCTCGGGGAGGGGAGCATGCAGCAAGTTGGTCCTTCTCTGCAAGGCCGGGGAGTTGGGACCCATTGCGTAGCTCCACACTTCCCAAGGGAGCAGCTCCCTCCTACTCAGGGTGTGTAGCAAACCCTGGTAATGAGCTGTACAAGCGGGGCAGGAGAAACTCCCCGTGTGGAGGTGGTGTGGGAACGTGGAGGAGCAGTTGGAAGCGCCCCAGCCCCTGGGTGCTGCCTGGACCAGAGGCACTGGGTCCTGCTCCGTGCATGGCCATTTCGTAACCAGCCCTGCTCCTTGCCTCGCCCTGGGAGCTGGAGGGTGGCTGGTGCTGGGCTGGCTCTGCTCTCCTGGTGTGCGGTTGGGTCTTGATTTGTGTTCAAGACCTGACGCCCCTTGCCTGTGTCTACCTTCCAGAATCAAAGGCTGGTGGGTTTTCCATCACTACGTCTCTACCTTCCTCTCAGGTGTCATGCTGACATGGTAAGTCTGCGTCCCCACGGCCTGCTTGGGCTGTGACCGGCTCAGCTGAAGGTTTGCTGCCCTAACCCATAGCCATAGTCCTGCTCTGTGGATGTTGGGCTCTAACAGTCAACTCCACGCATTCCTCAGCAGGCCCAAGCGCCCTAAATGAAAGCAGCCATCAGCACCTGTGTGCAGCAGGCAGGGTCCCTGAGCTGGGGAACATGAGGTGTTGTGACATGGTACCTGAGCTGGGGTGTCCCCCTGTTTTGGTGGGAGCCGGGGCGAGGGACAGCGCCATTGCCCCAGCTGTGGGGCAGGCAGGGCTGGCTGCGTCCCCTCTCAGCCCCATGTCCCCCAGCCAGCATCATCTCTCCGCAGGCCAGACGGGCTCATGTACCAGATGTTCAGGAACCAGTTCCTCTCCTTCTCTATGTACCAGAGTAAGTGCTGCCATGTGAGCTTGGGACGGGGGGCTGGGACCACGGCTGGCCTTGGGTCTGAGCCTGCCTGGCTTTGCGACACGTGGAGACCCGGCTGTAGCTGCCCGCAGCTCTCACCTCGCCTGGGTTTTCCCTCGGCCTCTTACCACCACCCTGACACCGGGAGGGTCTTTGTGCACAGCATCATCTCGGAGGCAGGCTGATGCTGGGGCTGAGGGGTGATGCCCAGGCACCTACTGACTGCAGCTGCGCTCTCCTTGCAGGCTTTGTACAGTTCCTCCAGTACTACTATCAGAGCGGGTGCTTGTATCGGCTCCGAGCGCTGGGTGAGAGGCACAACATGGATCTGACTGTGGGTAAGCAGGGATCTTCCCTTACTGGTTGTCCTGGCCCAACTGGACGTGCCGTTGCCACTGCTGCAGGGCCCGTGGCTGCTAGCAGCCTCTGTCCCAGCACCACACTGATGCTCAGCTAACTGGGAGCTGTGGTTTCTGTTAAAGGCAATGGTGACAGTTATTTTTGTTTCAAGGTTAGTTTGACTGCGGTTTATCAGTGACAGAAATGGTAAAAGCTACAAATAAAGCCAAAGCTCTGAGAGCAGCATCCTGTGGGCTGGATGCCTGTCTCCTCCTGCTCTCCTGGGGCCACCGGCCGGCTCCCTCGGGAAGCGAGGTAGCAGCAGATGTGGCTCCTGGTGTCCAAGCTTCTCCCAGGAAGCTGCTTCAGACATGAAATGTCCCTCCAGCACCCCACATACTTGTGGTCTGCCACCTCACTGGCCCCTGCAACAGGGAGTGCTCGGGCTGAGGGACAGCAGCTACAGGTGAGAGCAGCTCTACCACAGCAGCTTTCTCCAGAGGCCCATGTTAGCCAAGGGCTAGGAGTCCCTGCCGCAGTCCTCCCTGCCGCAGTCCTCCCTGCGAGTACAAGTGCCCACAATGAGGCTGTGTTAACCTGGCAGGATGGAGGTGACCACTGAACCTCCCTGCCGGCAACCTCAGGAGCTGGGCTCCCTCCGGTCCCCCAGCTAGCGTGTTCTCGTGTCCCCATGCAAACCTTCATCCTTTGCAGAGGGCTTCCAGTCCTGGATGTGGAGAGGCCTCACATTCCTGCTTCCCTTTCTCTTCTTTGGGCAGGTGAGTGTGCACCAACCCTTGCGGGGACCTGCAAGAGGTCAGAGCCTCGGGTGGGAGCAGATAGTGCTGTATTCCCGGCTGCGCTTGGCAGCCTGGACATCACACAGGTCCCCGCAGGCTGCTGCGGCCATGCGATACGGGTACCAGGGGCAGGGAAATGGTTTGAACAAATGCTGAGCCTTTTCTTTTCCTCCAAAGCACCACCACCTCCATGATTTAGCTGGTGAGATGGGGAGGACCTGGGGTAGTTCTGCCAAGAGCTAAAGCGATGTGCAAAATACAGCTGAGGGGCAGACTCAGAGAACCCTTCCAAATCCCTTCTGAGCTTCAGCTCTTAGGCTGCTGCTGAAGGTGCAGATCTTCCTTGGTCAGTCAGATCATTTAGGCTGACGGCTGGTCTGAGGCTTCCTCCTGGCTGTTGGGAGGTGTCCCAACTGGGGTCCTCTGGCCCCAAGCCTGGATGGGGTTTCTCTGCGTGCTGGGGCAGGTCTGTGTGGGGTTTGTGCCCAGAGGGAGCGGCTGGATAAACATCGTCATAGAGTCAGGCCTTTGAAAGCAGAAACTCCCCTAAATCTCCTCTCTCCTGCAGTTCTGGCAACTCTACAATGCCATCACCCTCTTCCGCATGATCCAGCACCCGGAATGCAAGGAGTGGCAGGTAAGGGGGCTCCCAGGCAGCTGCCTGGGGAGGGGGATGCCCCAGGCAGGCCCCTCGTGCTGACTCGCGCCTCTGCGACTCCCACAGGTCCTCATGTGTGGCCTCCCCTTCTTCATCCTCTTCCTGGGGAACTTCTTCACCACCCTCCGTGTCGTCCACCAGAAGTTGCAGAACAAGAACAAAGACACAAAACGGAATTGAAGGGGGGCAGCGTGGGGGCCAGGGCTGTTTCTCCCCACCAGCTCCATCTCCCATCCCATCTCCTCGATCCCGTCCGGACTCTGGTGTGTCACCCCATTCCTTGGAAGCCTGTGGGTGTGGGACAGAGCTTGGGGCCTGCTCGCAAATAGACTGCGTGTTCGCTGCAGCACTGGATCCGAGTCACTCACCTGGAGGCAGGAGCACCCTGCAACCCTTCTCCCTGCTGCCTTCCTCAGGAGAGCAGGCTGCCAGGGTAGCTGCTCCCCTTCCCTTTGCCCTGAAGACTTACTGGGATGGTTCTCCTGGGTTGAGCCCAGACCTATTAGCGCGCCCCCCCCCACCCCCCGCTGCAGGCAGGGGCAGCCTGGGGGTGCCCGGCTCGCATCAACTCCCCTGGGACGAGGCAGGGTCCAGGGGTGATGTCTGCCTCGCATGCTCCGCTCCTGGGGTGGTCGAGGCTCTTCCCCCGTCTCTTCCCCAGCCCTGCAGCCAGGGCAGCTCCTGGGGCTTGAAGGCAGAGTTACAGAGGCCCTCACATCTCATCGGCTGCAGGCAATCGCTGCCCCGGCAGCCCCCTGTGCTTTCAGGGACAGCTGGAGGCTGCGCACACGTGCTGCCTTCCAGGCTGTGTCATACCCCGGTTCCTCCTGCAACTTCAAGCCACAGGACGGAGGGGTGGGAGCACCACGAGCCTGAATCAGGCTTCATGCTGGAGCTGTGCAAGCAGCACCCTGGTCTTGCATCTCTGGAGGATGCACATGCAAAAATAAAGGGAAAGTGCTGCCTCGGGTTGCTGGAGTGGTCTCAGAACAGTTTGCATGCTCTGCAGTTTTGGCTCATCTGGCAGTGGAGATGAAAACCCCTCTCCAGCTGCCCAGTGCAATGGGGAGGGGTGGGTAGTGCTGTGAGCTGCCAGCTCCCTCCTGCAGCACCCCCTGGCCCGCACAAGAGCTTTGGCTGCCTGAAGCAGGGCCCAGCAGGGCCCAGCAGAACCTCCGTGACCCTGGAGACCAGAGGAAGAGAAGCCCTGAACTTCTTAAGTCCCTGAACAGCCCGGGAACTCCTGAAGTGTTGAGAAGCAGCACAGCTGTGCTTTGGTCCAGAACCATCCACCCACCGCTGCCGTCCTCACCGCCCTGCCAGGGCTCAGCACCCCAGGGTAGGGGCTGCCCCTAAACCCAGAGCTGCTGCCTGTTCCTCAGGTTTCCTCCTGGTTAGCAGCCATCGCTCCTCCTGCCTCCCTCTTCCCAACTACAGAAACAGTATTTTTATTGCAAGGGCAAATGTATTTAAATAATTTACAGTCATTGGAAAGCCTGAAAGTTGGGGTTTTTTTCCCCGTGATTAAATCACAAAGATGTTAAAATAAAAACAGTATTTAAAAAAATGACCGTACGCAGCATGAGGGAGGGGCTAGGCACAGGGGAGCTGCCGGCTGCAGGACCCCAGGGAGCGAGTAGGACCCCTCAAGACCAGGTCTCTTTTGGAGGGGAGAGGAGCCGTCCCCTCCCCGCTGTGAGCTGGAGCAAAGGCGGGCAGCGGGGGAAAGGAGTGGGGTGCCTACAGGATCCTGGTGGTGTGGGGCAGCTCTGTGCCCAGGGCGGGCTGCCAGCCCCACATCCTAGAGATGGCCAGTCAGGGTGGGAGGGAGGCAAGGACAGACGGTTGCCCCACGCTGTGCCCTCACACCAAACCCGCAGCGCAGGGGGCCGCCGGCTCCTCCAGCCCTCTGCTGTCCCCAGGCTGTCCGTGCCGGCAGGCCAGGGTGGTCTCCAGCCCCAGGGAATAAGGCAACGCCTCGTGTTCAGGGAAGGACCCCACCGTCTGTCCCTCCTGCACCACATCAGTTGTGTCCCTGACCTCAAGGCAAACGCTGGTGCCATGGGGTGCTCCCCGGGGTACCGGGGGCGCCACAGCTCCTGGACAACAGCCTCAGCTACCCACCCTGCCCCTCTCAACCCCTTCCACACCCCCCCAGGGTAACAGAGCCTGCCCCAGGGGGTTGCTCTGGCCCAGGAGGGGTTGGGAGTGACACTGGGGTAGCTGTGGGCTGGGGACAACGCTGTCACCCACAGCAGCAGTGGGGGAGCAGGCACTTTCCACCTCCCACCTGGGGACCCGTTCTCTCCCCAGCCCCGCCAGCCCTGCTCTTAGCTCCAGACGTCCAAGGAATACCGGCCCTTCGTCATCAGTTTCTTTACATAGTCCACAGCCTGGGCCTGGCTCATGTTCCCAAACTCGGCCACAATCTCGTAGAAGGTGTTCTGCACGTCCCGGGCCATGTTGCGAGCATCGCTGGAAGGAAGTGAGTGAGGCAGCAGTACATCAGAGCCAGGTTGCCTCTGAACACCCAAACACAGACAGTTCGCCCACCCCAACGCACCCTCCTCCAGAACAAGGACAGCATAACCCTCCCAGGGCTTGTAACGCACAAGTGGGTAAACTGAATCACGCTCATTTTCCCAAGTATAGGAATGTTTTCCCAAAGTCCCTTCCCTGCCACTGGACTTACCCGCACACGTAGATATGAGCGTTCCCCTCATTAACCAGCTTCCAGATGTTTTCCTTGTTGTTCTTCAGTAAGTGCTGGACATAAACCTGGCAAGAAAGAAGGTGGAGGTGAGCCGAGAGGGGCAGAGCCCCCACACCACCGAGCTGTGTCACAGCCCATGGCGAGGGAGGGGAAGCCAAGTCCGTGCTCATGGCTCCAAAAGACAGCGGAGGAGCTGGGTGCTCCTACGACTGCCATGGGTGTCCCCCAGCAGCAAGGCTCCAGGCTGAGAGTCTCCAGCCCTCGGGGCCTTTTCCTCCCTCACTGCCATGGCTGGGAGCGGAGCTGGGCAACATGAGCAGGCGGTTGAGGGATTAGAGCAGTACCTTCTCAGCCTGGTCCCTTGAGAAGGCGACGTTCAGCTGGGTGAGGACTCCCTCCTGATGGAAACGGGCCAGCTCGTCGCGGTACAGGTAGTCCTCACGCTCATGGCGGCAGCCATAGTAAAGCACCGTATCGCCCACCTCTTTGCCTGCAGAGTCACACAGCACCCATCAGCTGGCTCCCTGCAGCCCCCAACCCTGCTCTGCCCTTGTCCTCCAACCCAGGGGAGGCAGAGCTGTGCAACTGCTTCCATTTAGAAGAGGAAGCTCGAGACTCTTAATTCCCAAGAGTACCTATATGCTTTAGAAATGAGTAAGCGACTTGACTGTGGTTACTTGGAGATGCGGTGGCAGAGGTGAGAGAACTGGCTCAGGTCTGTCTGCCCCCCAAAATGTCCTCTGTGGCCAAAGTGGAGGACAAAGCATCTTCACACTGGGCAAAAACACTTAGCTGCTCTTCACCCTGCCTCCACCACCTCTGCTTTTGATTAGACCTGTCAGCGACGCGAGCAGCACAAGCTGCACCTTGGAGGCACCAACTGGCCCCGCAAAGCACTGTCCTGCAGCAGCTCCAGTCCCTGGGGAAGCTTCTGGGCACTCACCTTGCTGCTTCAGCCAGGCCCGCTCCTGAATGAAGCCGATGAAGGGGGCTATGCCAGTCCCTGGCCCGATCATGATGACAGGCGTGCTGGGTTTGAAGGGCAGGCGAAACTGTGACTTCCTGACATACATGGGCACCAGGGAATCGCCCCTGTTCTCGCCAGGCACCTTGTTCTTGAGCCAGTTGGTGGCCACCCCTTTGTTAAGGCGTCCCGTTTTGGTCTCGTACTCCACCGTCACAGCACAGATGTGGATGGCGTTGGGGTGAACCTGCAGGGAAGGGATGTCAGTGCCAGGCAGAGAGGCAGCCCCAGATGAGGTCCTGGGCAACCCCACAGCTCAGTCCCTTGTGCTCAGGGATGGGAAGAAGTTTAACCTAACATTAATGTTGGGACAGCTACTCCTCCCCTGGCAGATCAAGTCTCCAAGTGTGCCCCACATGGGGCTTCTGTCTTGTGCCCAACTTGCTGCAGGACTGCTGAGCTTCCCTCAGTACTGTCAACAACCTCAGGGCTTCAGGGCAAAAAACAGGGAGTTTTGACCAACCCCTAAAATGTCACCTTGCTTCCAAGCCCTGAAAGCAAGGCCTATAGGTGAAGAGGAGCAGGACTGCAGGGAGGGTGGTGGTATCGGGGCACAGCTGTCTGCAGTGTGGGACCTTTTGCAGACCCCATGGAAGTTGGGATAACCCCCTCTTCTCATGCGTAGAGAGAACTAAAGCTGTCTCCCTTACAGAAAAGGTCGCCAGGGCAAATTCCCCATGTCCTGTCCCGAGCTGAGAGCAGAGATGGTGGCACTGTGGAGCTGCAGCTGAAATGGTCGCTCAGCAGCCCCAGACCCTGCTGGAAGCACGCTCACCTTGGAGGAGGAGGCGATGGAGTAGTAGCGGGCCTGCAGGCGGGGCAGGAGCTCACACAAGTGGTCGATGGGGGGGCGCAGCGAGGGCATGTCCTGCAGGACGGCCAGGATGTTCCTCCGGGCCTCCACCACCCAGCTGACGTAGAGAGCCTGCGGGCAAGGAGGGCACACGCGTGACGACTTCCCTAGGCGGCTGGCAAACACTCCCTCAGCTCTCTGCATGCAGTGCCCAACAGTCCTGGATCCCTTTTGGGGACCCCCCAGCACCCAGTTCAACCCAGCAGCTTTGCTGGGAAGGCCACAGCTCCCACCTTCCCCTCAGCAGCAGATGATGCCATTTTGCGGAGGCGCTCCTGCTCGCCAGCATCCGTGGCATACTGGGCCAGCTCGTAGAGGACATTGGTGCGGGGCGGGTTGGTGATGTCCAGGTAGTACATCAGGGCTGTACGGTAGGACGTGGGGCAGGGGAAGGGATGTTTCTTATTGGATTCCTCTGGAGGAGAGAAAAGGGAGAGAAAAAAAAAAATAAAAATCAGCAACCGCATGCTGTTACGTTAGAGATTTCACACCAGCAGCTACACGCAGCGTATGAGAGCTGGAGACAGCTGGGGAACCGGCTTCAGGGACGACAGAGCAGCCCTAGGGCTGAATCAGTCTGTTGGCCAAATCCTCCATCCCACAGTGAAGCAGCTCCAGCACAGAGCAGCTCCCTCTCTGGGCAGCTATGTCTACCAGTAGCCCATTTTGTTTCACAGATGCTGCCTGATAGCTTATCAGCAAAAACAAAAAAGAAAAAAAAAAATCCAAGAAAGCCAGTGCTCCCCGATGAGGCTCTCTGCCCCGAGATATCCACGCACAGAGGCATCCAGCAGACTCCCAGGCCAACTCCTGTTCTGCGTGGCTAATTTGGTGTCACGCACTTACACCTCCTTCAGATCTGGCCTCAAAAGTGTCCTTAGTCTCCTTCAGCCACAGACACTTGTGCTCCCAGTCCCCTTGGGAAAGGTAAGCGCCAGCAGTCAAGTCTGGAGCCGTTCAGTTTAGCAAACTAAGAGCACCATAAGGGACAGGAATGACAGTGTGAGGCCAGACAGCCTGGAACATCGCACGGTGGGCCGCAAGCTCCAGCACTGCATTGAAGCCGCTTGCTCTCTGGAAACCAGGAGCCAGCTCTCGGGCTTCTGGCCCAGCATCTCCGATGCCTCAGGTCAGGCTGCACTGCTTCAGGAGTACGATGGGCAGCAGCTGCCATCCCCCTCCTGCCAGAAGCCAGCTCTGCTGGGAGCACTGCCCAAGAAAAGCTCTTTGTATCAGTACAAGTGCTCCCTCCTGGCAGTTCAGTCCCCAAGCCTGTGCCTCCTCCAAAGACTGAATAACAGCATCTCAGACATGAAGGCCCCTGCTGAGCTCCGGGGCTGCTGTGGCACAGGGATGCTCTGGCGAGCTGATGCTCTGTAATTAGGAGCGTGCCGTTACATAATTTGTTGTTGAACGGGCACACCAAATATGTTTCACAACTGACCCACTTGAGCTGGCTCTCAGCAAGCAGGCTCTGTGCCGCTGCTGCTAAAATGGCACTGCATTTGGAGTCGCCATGGGACATCTCTGTTTGCCTCGAGGTGCCCTGCGGGACCTGAAGGTGATCTGGCTCCTGCCCTCGGGGTGAAGGACAGAGGCCATCGTTGAAGGAGAACTGGTGATGCTCAGGGGTGATCCGTACTCACCATCCAAATTGTTTAGGGACATGATCGTGTCCAGATCCGTGCCCAGGATCTCGCCAATCTGATTCACCAGAGAGGAGTCATTGGCTGGGTACACTGCCACGTGGTCCCCAGACTCGTACCTGGCATGAGAGCAGGAAGAAAGCAGATGAAACACCAGCACCACTTCTCATCCACCCCAAGCCTGAGCCGCTCAGCTAAGAGGTGGGCTGGTGCAAGGGGCAGTAGGACAACACTGAGGTCCGAGCTGCTACATAGTGCCTGCACAATCATGGACTCTGAAGAGCCAGCAGTCATAGCAGAAAGGACCATGGTGCAATAACAGTTTTAAGGACCAGGTGGTGGTTTGTTTTTTTTTAACAAAGAACCTCCAAGATAACAGCAGTTTTGCCACAGACTTCAATGAGGCCAGACTTCCAGCAAGGACAGCCAACCCCCCGACGGGCAAGGAGCAAAGCTGCTCAAAACCTCTGCACTATTTTGTTATGTTAAGCCACCTGGATTTGTAGTTTTCTCACAAGCACACACAGAGGAAATTAAGCCAGCAAGAGGGCTTTTAGGAACAGGGCGTTATTTCCCCTATGCTTGTACACCTAAGCCAGGCAAACCCAGGCATGAGCCATCTCCAGCTCTCCCCTCTCTCATAGCTCATGTGCCCTCTCATTTTTTGAGTAACTCCTAGAGAACTCTTGCAGCTGGGACGGCTGAGGTAGGACAGGTACGTGTGGCCAGCTCTGGAGGGGAACAGGGCAGCCAGCTGGCACAGCCAGGCACCGCACAAGAGCTGGGAGAAAGTCCTGACATGAGGTACCCGATACATGGTCCAGAAGCCCAGAGGGGCAGTGTTAAGTTTAATTATGAGAACAAGGTCCCCTTCTGAAGTGCTGGATGAGGTCAGTGCCGCATCCTTGTTCTTTGCTCCTGCCAAAACAGAGGACCCCTCTCCCATGGGGAACTACCTGATTTTGGAATTGGAAATATCCAGCTCCAGGTGCATAAGGTGTCGCTCCCCACCCTCGTTCAGCTTGCGGTTCTCCATAACCTGGGCCAGGAAGGGGTTCTTGGCATCAAACGGTCTGGAAGGAAAGATAAGGACCCTCCGGGTTACTCTCCTGCAGGCTCACAGCGCTGCTTGTATCCAGGCACGTTCCCTCTGCCCCCAGAGCAGGCTCCCATGATTTGACCACAGCGCTGTGCTGGTTCATGTTTCCATACCACAGCACAAAACAAATTACGATCCTGCTGCTACCCACACTGGCACAGAAAACATCATTTTCCTTCTAAGCACAGCCCAGCAGTCAGCAGCTTCTGTCCCATTAAGAACAAGTAATGCAAAAACGGATCAGAGGGACTGTTCCATCTCAAAGAAATATTTCAGCTTAGAATTAATTTATACAGCTGATCTCCCCACAATGATACTGCAAGCAACCATCATGCATTAGCTGCTCTGGGTGAGGAAAGGCTCCAAGTGACCTCAAGACAGATGCTGCAAATCTGCCCACCAAACAGCACATGTGAACACTGCCACCTTCTAAAACACTAATGATTCATTAACTGGGTAATCCCTGAGAGTTCCAGAGGAGATCTGAGCTCATTTCTCTTGCGCAGAGACCTGCCACACGGCTGCATTACAGAAATGACACTGCCTGCATAGCAAGTGGTATTAGAAACGTCAAGGATCCATCCACCAAAGCCTGGCCCATGTACATCCTACCGAGGGTGGTTTGGCACTTACGGCTTCTGATTCTCGTAGCTCTTGAGACGACCCATCTCACCAGTGTAGACTTTGTTCATGTTCACATCTGCGTGCACCACCAGCTCATACTGGCGGATGCTGGAGGACAAAAGAGGAAAGAAAAGAAAAAAGTCAAACTGGAAATCACAAGGTACAGTTGGTACCATCATCTGCTTTGCTGGATTTACTGCTGTTCAAAACCAAACGCAACTTCTAACCCTTCACCCCTCTTGAGAGGCTGGAGAGCAGGCAGACCACGCAGAAAGCCCAAACCCAGAGGAAACATCAGCTCCGCTGGGAGCATCACAACCCAGGAATGCCATCCACAAAGGAACCAAATCCATCACGTCACCCATCCAGAACCAAAATCCAGAGCTGGCTTCAAACACAAGCTCAGTCCAAACAGCCCCACTCACTGTTCTACTCCACATATGCCCTCTCAAGTCTGGAAGGGGAGGAAGCATGCAGGAAAGGGGACAGCAGCTCAGGGCTGACAGCACAGCCACCAGTCAAAGGTGGCCAACCTCTCTGGCACCTGAAAGAACCAGCTGCCATACCCACCTGGATTCTTCTCCTGTAGCCTCCACCCCAAAGTGCTCACACACTGCTGGCCAGAACTGCTCTCTCCAGGTGATGAAGTCTTCTTCCAAGCTAGCCAGGGCAAAAGAAAGATTCAACAACCTTGCCCAAGGGGCATTCCCAGAAGAGCCAAGAGATCCCTACAGACTTCCTCCCTCTATCATGGGAAAAGGCATTTGTCCGTGGACCCAGGCGGTTTTGGTACCTCCACATGCCCACAGATCAGGAGAACATCTTCAGATCATAAAGTGGGTGGGAGGGAACTGTTGCTATACCAGCCACCCCTCCCTTCACCAGGCCTGCCCCTCCCTTCACCTGCCTGCTTTGTTTTTCAGGCTTTGTCTTTAACCAACTCAGCTCTCCCTTGCCCACTCCTGGCATTAGGCCACCTTCCTAAAATGCAGATTCCACCATGACAATGCTTATTTTTCTGGGGTCAGAGCCTCCCATGCACAGCACATCCCTCCCATCAGATCTTGCACCCCTTAGAGGCAAAGCCACAGGTTGATGTAATTTCCCAGGTTAAGCCACTACCAGCAGGGTGCTCAGGTGGTGCTCAGAGAGGTCAAAAAAAAAAAAATTATTCAAGTTGAAAAAATTGCTGCCTTCCACCATAAAACAAACAGTTCACAAGGAGACAGAGTTTGTCTCCTCCACAGGGATGCATGAGCCTATCTGTACAGGCTGGGTGAGCAAATGGAGCTACAGCAGGGCACAGGCAGAGGCTGCAAAGCCTCCCCAGGTATACAGCTATGGTCATTTAAAGCTGATGTGGGATTTCACCAGGCACAGTATCCCCTAGGATGTTCCAAGTGTACAAGGATCTGCTTGTGGAAGACAGAACAGACAGACACACAGAGACACGTCAGCTCCCACAACTAGCTCTATGGAGTTTACTTCTGTCTTAGTAGTAAAGCCAAATCCCCGCCAAGGACCCTTCCGTGATGCTTTACCCAGGTCTCAAGCCAAGCTACTCACTTGCCATCATCATCTCCTAGCCCAAGTTCAAAGATGCGTTGAGCTCCAAGCTCCTCCAGTCTCTTGTCCACATACTTTCCCATGGCATTGAAGTGCTCATAAGTCTTGTTCCCCAGCCCAAAGACCTGGAAGAGAACGCTGATTAAGCATGGAGAAGCAGGGGCTGGATTTTTCCCATTCTATCAGCATCCTCTGGCAGTAGCACCCAGCAAAGGATGCTGAAGAAAAAGCATGGAAGACAGACAGCAAGACCTCTCCCAGCTCCCCATCAGTTATTTGTGGACCTTCTGCGTAAGAACCTACCACTGGAGAATGTCAGTAGACACCACCACCTCCCCGGAGCCAGGCCTCAGGCATATCAAGAGGATGCACGTACAAGAGCTGCCTGCACCTTCTCCTCAAGGGACCAGTAAGAGCTTGGACTGCCTGGAGACTAATTGCTGTCCCTTGCCTCCCATAAACCGCTCAGCAAATGTTTGCTCACTGCTTTATACAGAGCGGCTTAACATCTCCGGCAGTGGATTTTCTCCTCATTTGCAATTATTATGCTGCCTAAGGAATTTGGCTGGGGTTTAGGTGAGGTGGCTGTATCTCAGCCAATTATTCAGCTCAGCACAGGAAAAGAGCTACAGAGTCCTCCAAGTGATTTAATTTGCGGGAGAAGATCTGGCCCAGGGCTGCTCAATTAGCTTCTGAACAGCAGCATCAGCCTGTAACTCATTTACAGACCCTGTATTCAATGCCTGCCGGGCTGTTTGTGGCAAGACATTACCAGCAAACCCTTGTGATTTAAGGAGTGGAGAGGGTCGTCTGACATCTGCATTTAAAGCCCCCCCGATATATGTTTGCAACTGTTCGCAAAGCTTGGAGAGGAAGACAATACGGACAGCATCCAACACAGGCGTACAAGGCATAGACGTCATGTTGTGCCTTTACCCAAGCCACGTGCAGGCACAGTGGAGTCCTTTTGGCTTTCCTACCCAAATGCAACATAAACTGGAATCGAGCCACTTACTGCATATCGGAGACCCGACAAGTCAGTGTCAGCCTCCTGCAGCCAGTCGTAGAAGTCTTGGGCATTGTCTGTGGGATCACCCTCGCCGTAAGTGGCCATGCAGAACACAGCTAAGGACTTGTCGATCTCAGAGAGGCGACTCAGGTCCGACTACAACCGAAGGAAAGAATAAACCTTCAAGGATCCCACAATGGGGTTATTGGGCAAGCCTGTTCCTACTATGCAGTTACCTCTGGTGTGCGGAACAGCACCACGTAATGTCAAAAAGGGGTTAGGAAAGGCCAAACCCACCCAAAATGTCAGGGGAAATAAAGCTAACCACTCACTAGACCGCAAGTCAATACTTCTACCCCACCACAAAAGCAATGGGATTTTCCATACCTGGCTTTAAGGGACCAGGATTGTTTTTCATTCTGGAGAGCAACACAGTGTCAATGCCTCCGTGCAAGACTGCAGAAGTATGGGTTTAACGCTAACTATGCAAGGAATACGGAGCAAGTTTCATGCTGCCAACAGATGACTCTTGACTCTCAAACACTCCAGGCTACCTTCCTCTTTCAGTCGTGTTGCAGTGTTCACCCCAAATCTATAGACTGGCAAGGACCAAGCCCAATTCTGCATCTCTCAGGGCAATCCCATTTCCTTTTCTCCCCTAAATGACACTACTAAAAGGGCAACAGTCCCTTGGCTAGGTCCTTTCAGTTTTTTTTTAGGGGACACTAAAAGGATGTTACCTATCCTGATGCTGTTCATGGGTAAATTACCAAGTCATACTCCTCCGGATCCGCTGCCATGCCCCGGAGGCCATAGCGATGAGCATCTTTGGAGAGGCGATTGGCAAACTCCTCTGCTGTACCCGTCTGGGAACCATAGAAAACCACTATGTTTCGCCCCTGGAGAGAAAAAGATAACCCTGTTCAGTGGTGATTACTCATTTGGCAAATAGACGGATGAAACGCATCTTGTCCAAGACAAGGGAAATGCCTGGGAAGAGGAGCACTGGACTGCAACCTAAAGGCAACTAGGAGCCTGCACTTGTGCGTGCCTCCACACCGGGTTTGTGGCAGAAAACTCAAGGCTAAGCTGTTAATAAGAACATGACTTGTCAATCTCGGAGAGATGACTCAGGTCTGACTAAAACCCAAAGCAAAGAATAAAGCCTCAGGATTTATTCTCAGCCTCAAGGCTGCAGCATGACTCCTGGAAACAGGGAACTCCCTGGATGAGAAAGCAGACTTGCCTAAGCTTTGAGAAAGTGCCTAAGCACCGGAGCTCTTGCTCTGCTGCAAGTCAGCTTCTTTGAAGTAAAACGGAAAATATATCCAGCTCTTGCTTCTTCCTCTGCTTCCTCTCGCATCCAGTCCAGTGGAGTCAAAAGCTGCTAGTTCTGCATACAACAATTCCCATTCCAGAGCCAGACAGTTTGGAAACCAACCACGCAGATAAACAACTGCCAGCCAATGACTTTAAAGTGTCTGCCATTTCCCTCCTGACTTTGATCTCATATTACACTTGGGTTTTGCACCGAATTTTCACTTTGATTTTTTCTCTAAGAACGACTCTCAGGCATAGACCAAAAGAGCTATTCCTGCCTGCCCTCACAGCCTTCCTCTGGATGCTCTTTGCAGCAGATGTGTGTCTGTATCCAAACCAGCCCCCCCTGCTGACGGCTAGACAGTCTCCAGAGGAAACCAGGAAGGACATGAGCTCCCCCACCTTCCCCGCACCCCATGTAGCCAGAGCAAGAAGCTTACCGTCTTCTTCATCTTCTCAATGAAGCTGCTATCTCTCACTGGAGCTGCTCTGAAAGACAGGAGGAACCTCCTTTCAGATGGGCATATTCATTATTTAAGGTCAGGAACAAGCAAGCGGTGAAGAAGTGGCCCCCAAACTATACCAGATCTCAGAAGGCTGCCCAAAGTGGCGAGCATCCCCATCAACCACTCTTATTTACCCTGTCCCAGGGACGCCCATTGCTCAGCTGCGGGGCTGCTCCTCTGCACGCAGCTGTGGACCAGAGACTCTCAGAGCACAGGGGAATAGCTGACACCCTGCCTTACCTCCACTGGTAAATCCACCCGCAGGCAAAGCCCAGGCAGTCAGCCCTAGGTGTCAGCAAACCTTTATCAACTGCTCTGACATGTTTCATAGATGAGCAGGTTACAAGGATCTCAGAGCTACGATGCAAGAGCAGGTCTCCAGATGAATCTCGGGGGCCAAGCCATGGTGGAAGAGAAGGGAACAGAGAGCTCCCTGCTTCCCTCCCCACAGCAGGCAGGCAGGGAATTGGTCCTAAGCCATGCCCCCTGGGGCAGATTCCCCAAGCTTGAAGTCAGACAGGGCTAAAAACCTGCTGTTCCAACCTCAAAACAGCATGCCAGACACGAGTCCCAGAGCTGGAGAGCCCCACAGAGCGGACAGACACAGCTGATGAGACCCAGAGAGACGCCAGCAAGGTGACCACTGCTCACCGAGGTCCCACACAAGGGCTCATTCCCACGCCAGGGCTTCCGTCCCCAGCACGGATCTCCAGCACAGAGGAAGTTTGAATTATCACAAGGAGGTGGCTTTCTCTATCTCAAAAGAGTGACAAACCGCAGCAACATCAGAAACGTTGAGGCAGCAATTCACACTGCTATGGCTACCCTAGTAGGTAGGGTGCCAGAAGAGCTTTGCTATCCTAAGCACACCCATCGTTTTCAGTGTCACAGGGTGAAAGCAAGCCAGCCCCGGCTACCCTTTGAGTCCCACAAATAGAGGTGGCTCTAGCTACAGTCAGATTAGGTGCTGGGGTCTCTTCAAGGCAGGACAAGTGGCAGGAGCTCACTTGCTGTCTTCCCCACTGGAGCTTCAGTAGCGGGAAGGAGGAACGTGGGACCCGTTCCCATTTCTCTTTCACAATGGAAGAATGCGAGACTGGGTCTCTTGTGGGAAGAGAGAAGCCTCCAGGCAAAAAAAAAAAATGGTTTTGGCTCCGGCCCATGTGAGAATGTGCAGAGCTCGCTAACAGTTTCCTAAACTCTGCAGCCCAGAGGGAGGGATCTCTGCGGATGTGCTGAGACATTTGTGGAGAGCACACGCACACACACAGAGGGGCAGGGTGGGGGACGTTAAGTAAAGCATGCCTTCAAGCACCCCCTTCTACCCAAAGCTATCACGGAGCTCCATAACTGGACCTGACAGCTCCGAGCACCAACAAAGTCTCATAAAGCATGCACACAAGACGAGCAGATCCTACCCCAAAAAGCAACCCAAGGCAGCTGTGCCCCCACTTTGCTCTCTCAGCAGTTAACCGTCTCCCAATGTTGTCGTTTCTCCCCTGTCAGGAACAGGGATAGCACAAGCACCTTTGAGAGAGCAGCCCCACCACCCTGCCCATGCTACTGCTGGGACAGGGGCTCGAGAGAGCGGCCCCTCCAACCCGCTCACAAGACTCAGCTCTCGCTTCGCTTTTGGCTCCCTTGGTGAACCTCTTTGGTTTACTGCCCTCTGCAAATGAGATCCAATTAAAATAGCTGTTGGGTCAACTGCTAAACAAAATGCTTTTAAAGGAAGGGGGGGGGAATTTTAGATCTTTTGAGCAAGCTCCCTTTGAAAGAGAAAAGGGTGCAGCACATGGAGCTCGTCCATTTTCAAAGGAGGCAACCCTGCACTGAAGTGCTGTGGTGAAGAACAGTCTGTGGCTCAGACACAGAAGAAATAATGAGTCTGGCTTTTCAAAAAAGGCTATACAACTCCCCGAAATTGCTTCATCAGGGTAGCTTGAAAATCTGAGCTGCAAAAAAAGCAGACACGACATTCATTTTCACCGCTCAGCCAGTAAAACTTAGAAGAGAAAGCATGTTTTCAGCAACGACTGCTCTTACAGCTTAGACAGCTCACGGTAGCGACTAAGAGAGTTAGAAGAAGTGACGGATGGAGGAAAGGGGATTAACTCCATTGTTGGAGCGAGCCTTTAGCTTGTACAGATTGCCCACCCTTGGTGAGAGCCCACAGTGCAAGCAACTCCCAAGGCTCTCTGTCACTTTGATTTCAAGAAGAATAAAAGGAAAGGGGAGAAAGTTACCGACAGCTCAGCAACGATATCAAAGTCTCTGTCTCAGCTGAACACCTCTCCTTCAGAAAACTCCCATGCCCGTGGCTTTCCTCCCGAACACACGCGTACATCCAGAAGTGAGAATGCAGCCTGGATGTTGCACAGAAACCAAGCACTGACAGCAGGGTCTCCTCTGGAGCAGCCTGCCTCCAAGCAGAGTCTCTCCCCTTCCTTCTCCTCCTGCCCCAGCAGGGAAAGGCACCTCACTCCACCCAGCTTTGGGGCAGCAGGAGCGACACTCCGAGTCAGAGCGATCCCGTCTGCCCATCGGGCAGATTAACTCACCTTGCCACAGCCGCCTCTTCTTGCGGGGCCGAGTACACACAGCCCATGGTCGGGGCAGGAAAGAGGCAGACAAAGAGTCGCAGGGCAGCTGTGTCTGTCTGCAAGGGGAGGTGTGGGGGGACGGATCTAACTTAGCTCTGGAGCAACACGCACACAGGCCTTTCCATTCCGCTCCTCCTGGGCATTAAAGCCAAGTGTCAGCCTTTTGTTAAGGAAAAGAGAGCCAGCACAAAAGGTCCCAGCACGGGTCATAGCAGGAGTGGTCCTGTCCGCTCAGATCCTCGTGGCGGGGCTTTGGAAGTTACCAAGTGGATCCGTACAGTCCTGAGAAACTGCAACATCTGGCAGCAGTGGCAGAAAGGAATTAGGAGTGGAGAATGAAACCTCCCAGGATCCTCCACAGCACACGTCCCTCTCCGATCCGCATGGAGCAGGGGGACGGGACACAAAACCCTCCCCCAGCCTTGTTACCTTGGAAACTGTTTATATCACAGCTGCTTTTATATATATTCTTTTTTTAAAAAAAAAAAAAAAGTCGACGCTGTAGCTGAATGAAACTATTCCAGACACTGCGTGAGCAGCGCTACGGGTAACTATGGCAGTGCCATTACGGAGGCAGCTCAAAGGAGTTTGTTCTCTTCAGAATCCTATTAAATTAAATTAGAGATGGTCTCTCTCTCTCTCTAACACACACGCAGGCAGCAAAGAGCGCTAATCAGGCTACGGAGTTGGAGCAATTCCTGCCACAGGAAGCCCTACAAGCACCAGGGAATGGATTTCTCTATAGCTGCAGAATAGAGATAAGCCAATTTCAGCCCCAAACAATGTTAAAGACGGAGGGGAGAAAGGAGGGGGTGACACCCAGCGTACCAGTGGATGTCTCGCCTGTGTCTTCCCAGGGTGATGCTCTGCACAACTCCAGAGCGGGGACACGAGAAAGGAAAGAAATCTGGGACTGAGAAACATGCAGAGGCGTCGCAGGCAAAGAATAAAAATAAATTAGTGCATTCCCCAGCAATGCCACCATAAGGAAGTGCGGTGGCCACGGCTGCGTGGCGATGGAGAGCCGTTCTCCCTAATGACATCTGCAGAGCAGGCTGTGGGGAAGGCTGCTCCGGTGGTTTCAATTAAGTCTGAAAATGGCCAAAATGCAAGCAATCCTCAGTCGGCGGTATCCCGGCCTGCCCCACGCATGCGTGTGTTACACAACACAGGTACAGGACATCTTGTACGCAGCAAGTCTCTGCATACACTGGGTTCTACCCCTCCTCTGGAGACTTTGGGCAGAATAGCTCCACTCGGCTGTGAGGGTAAGGGATCAGCAAGCACCTGAGCAATAGCTGAACCTAGAGATCCATCGTCAGGGCAAGATCATGACCATTCCCAGGCCACGCAGGCTGGCGGAGCCACACGGAGTCAACCCAGCCCAGATGCCATCCAAAACAGGGTATTTTGACCATGCATCTGTTCTTCCACAATCAAGGGCAGCTGCAGCAACGGCATTTCTTTTGGAGACCCTGCTGAGCTGATGTGTCTTGATCGAGGCGTGCTGCTCAGCAGCGGCTCCCAAAAACCCTAGGAGGGCACTGAGATGTTGGACGCCGTATTTGGGTCGGACAATCTGCTTGCACTCTCCCATGTTGCAATAAAACCCATTAAAGCAGCAGCCATTGTGACACATCTGAATTGCTGTTCTCATCCTCCAGTCTTCCGAGGCTGAAGTTGAGGGCCAAAGTGACAGGACAAGAAGCTGTCACCAACAACATCAGATAAAGTCATTCAGGACAGTTTGGCGAGCCAAGGCAGAGCTGCAGAGAATGTGCTGAAGAAAAGCAACACCTCTTAAGGTCAAGGCTCTCCACTTCAGCCAGGGATAGCCCTGCCACAGGTCCTCTGCCTTCATGGGTCCGGGACACCTTCCCTGCCTGCCCGTGGACCAGCTTGCTATCCAGCCGGCCACGGGCAGGAGCTGACAGTGTGATCCTGTATCTTGCCGATTTGCTTGTTCATGAGAAAGGAAACTCCACCCTAGACTCAAGGATGACAGAAAGGAAGGAAACCCAAGGCTGAACAAGTTTGTTTTCCCCACTCATTTCCCTCCCAGTTCCAAGTATCACATAAAATGACACTGCAAAAGCTGTGGGAAGTTGCTGTCTCTGTCCCAGATGATGAATGTGCCACCAGCCACAGCCTTCACTTATGGGTCCACGCTGCCCCCAGACCAGCTTGCTACAATGACCACAGCAGGGCTGCAGCAGGGAATGGTGGGGTCAGACTTAATGTACGGATAAAAACTACTTCAAAGCCTCCTCTCAATCTCCACCTGCCCAGCTGTCACTTTTCCAAAATGCAATTGTGCCAGACAAGGTCCGGAGCAACCTCAGCTCTCCCCCCTGGTTTTTGGTGACAGGAGGTGCTGCTCTTCCACAGCTCTTGCACCGTGCAGTTGCACAGTGCTCCCTGCCAGCCATCTCCCACGCAGACGGAGAAGGGGAAGGCAGCACAGACTCCACGCAGGAAACACAGGCAAAATACTGCTGAGTCAGCTCAAAGCCAAAACGCCCAGCCAGCCTCAGATGGAAGCCCCCGTGCCGAGGTCCTGCAGCAGGACAAGGTGGTAACACGCACCCGGGGTGGTTAGCAAGACCCTCTGCAGTGTGACTTCTCTGCAAGGTCACGACAGCCTCTGGAAGGGCTGCACGTGATGGGTGGTGGGTGGAAACAGTCACATGGACGGTGAGCACGGGAGCTCTCCGAGTTGATCTGCGTTGTGTCAGGATCTAATTTCAGATTGATAGGGCCATTTCTCCAGCCAGATTAGCTCTCATCGCAACACAGCGGTTCTTGTTGCAACCTCCAGAGGCAACCGCACACCCCGATACACACAGCCCTCTCTCGCAGGCACGAGAGGGAAAGCATCCAACCGATCCAACAAAACAAATTCCCAAGATAATGCCAAGGAGGCATAGATAGACAGGTTGCTACCAGCCTCGCATGCACCTGTCTGCATGCAGGAGCTTTGCCACAGGGTACCACAGCCAGGGGCATTTATTCCTTTTAAACCCTTCCTAGCCAGAAAACATACTTTCCATCCTCCTGCAACACCAGTGCACACAGTCTGCTCTGAGCTGTGAACTACTCTTCCCATTACCCAGGGATTTCACAACAGACCTGGTATCCATCCCAGGCTTGCCCTCAAGCAGAGGGCTCTGCCACCAGGGGAGAAGGCCACCTCTGCTACCAGATTGGACCAATGCAGAAACGATGCGACCAAACCTATTCCTTTTCAATTATGACCTGAATTACAACACAAACACTGGACAATGAGCCCTGAAAACTGAACGCAGCATAAACCACTAAGGCAGACATACAGGTCTGTGTTTGATTTAGCTTTTACACACAGGGTAACAGGAGCACCAGCCCCTGCTGAGATGCCTTTGTTTCTCACCAAACATCCTCATCTGAGCTGCCAACAGACAGGTCCTGCCACAGCTTCTTTCCATACCAGGCTGTAACACTTTGAAATGAAGGACTGACAAATATTTCTTGCCAGAGCAGCACCCGCTAAGTGTGGCGAGGAGAAATCCACTTCATGCAGGACGACTTGCTGGTGCAACTACATGTATTAAATATTGAAGCTAGTGCGAGTAGCCAGGCATCACTTTTCCCCTCCTCGCGACACAGCCTCACAACCAACCACTCAGGACTGGGGGGGCCTACAGTGAATTTGCAGTCGGCATTACAAACCCAGAGGATTCACCTTTGTTGTGTAGTTACCTCCTACAAAGGCCTAATACCAGAAAGTGCAGAGCTGGGCTAAGGCTGAGGCTGGTTGTCTCTTTGAGGCAAACTGCACCCACGCAAGGAACAGATCCCAGGAGACTGAAAGGAAAGGTATTGCACAACAGCAGCTTCTACAGTCTCTGCTGCAGTGGGTTTCAAACTGCTTTACTGCTCTTACTGATGCTCCAGGAGGACACTGAAGGAATAAGCTAAAAAAAGCCCAGCAGAAAACTGATGTTAAGCTTGGTATGTGACTGAGACAACAAACTAAATGCACCCACATCTCCACCAACGTGGCTCGTTCCTGCACCTAAGCCTTTTGCGGAAGACAGGGTGGAACAAGGACTTCTCCCTCTCCAAATACAGTCTCCTGCTGCTGCGGCAACCTGGCATCAAAGCCAAGCAAGTTTCACAAGAGTTGCCAAGCAGCTCATGCCCAGGAATTCTCTCCCAGATCCCCAAGACTATTTCTTCTCTTCATAGCTAAAGGTAGATAAGATTTCCAATAGCAAAACTGCTTAAGAGAAAGTCCACCTTTCTCCAGATTTATCTAAATATGACTTTTATCAGAAAACACAGACAATAGCCAAAGCAATCCCTAAGAGTTTTGAAGTACAGCCAGCTGCTTTTCTGCCTTGCCTTTTCTTGCCTTGCTTGGGAAAGACAAACTACTGATTTGGGCCACACGGTGGGGGTAAGGCAGAACTGCAGCCTGGCTCTACTGTGGGGATTTCGGCATTGTGAGGTGAACAGCTCAGAAGAAACACAAGGTGAGAGAAATACACTCTGGGACCAAGTCTCTTCACCTGGGGACCTCCCAGAATCCAGCTGAACTCCCCGCACAGCCTCCAAGAACCCACCATAAGCAAGACAGAAAGCTACACTCACTCCGTGCTGCCTGAGAGTTGTTACTTACACTGATTGTATTTTGGGGAGGTCTGGGACTTCCTCCTTTTTCTTGCGGAAGAAGAACCAATAAGTAAAAAGCCCGGTGATGAGTGAGATGAGAAACACGTCCGTCATGCTGAAGAGAGAGTCTTGCTGTACAGCGGTGTCGGGAGGGGAGATGTTCGGTTCCATGCCAGCATCCCCCATGATGGTCAGAGGCTCTGCAAGCAAGGAAAAACAAATGAACACCAGCAGTCACACAGTGCCACAGAAGACCAGAAAGGGACGCTCAGAGTATGCTTTACCACTATACGTTTACTCCCAGGAGAACAAGGCAGCCTAACAACTCTTTAGAGACAGGCTTTGTATCACAATACTGCGAGATCCTTTTGCGCCCCAAGCTATATCACTGTCTCACCAAGCTTTTCCCTTCCCATTGCATCTGTGCTGACCTCCCAGAAGTGACTTCCGCTCCCTCTCCACCAGCATCATCGAAACAGCCCCACATTCCAACCAGGGGGCCGTACCTGGCTACTACTAATACCCCAGCAAGACTCAACAGGAACTCGTGGCCAGCCTTTACTAAAGCACTCACTCACCACGGAGCCCACGGGGTGTTAGTGGGGGAAGGCCATACTCTTCCAGTCACCCCACAGATCTGGGGCTTTCTCCCTCCTTTCCACAAGGTGATACAATGCCCCAGACCTACTGCTGTGCTTATAAACCCCAGACCAGGACTGTGGCATGGTACTTTTGAGAATCGTTGGATTAGGTTGTTACAACATAAGTGATAAACACTTTTGATTTACTATCCACCTTTTTTTAGGACTCTGGTTTCCCAGGCCCCTCCACTACCTTCCCCAGTTTAACTTCCATCTCCTTGAATTACTCCTTCCCATTTGCCAAGGCAGAGTTTAAGTGACTTGTGACTTGCCCACGGCCATACCCTGAGTCCACAGTAGTGCAAGGACGAGCACCCAGCCCTCAAATCCTCGACTAGCCCCATGGCCCCTGTCCTTCCCCTGCGGAGCCACCCATTGCTCCCTCCCTCCCACCGCTCTGCCAAAGCTCTGAACTGCTCTGACCCTCGTCCAGATCGCAAGATTATCTTCCCAACACACAAGGACACACTCTGTCCAAGCAAACAGATAATTAACTCAAAACTTGATTTGTAAGGGCAAAGTGACTCTCTTCTTGCACTTGGGCATCCTGCCAACCCAGGAGACCATGGACATTTGAACTTGCACACAGAAAAGTGACTCAGAGCCGTCAGGGTGCCACCAGAGAGAAAGGACATGTCCTGAGGCTGAGACATGAGTTAACCTGCTCAGCAAGCCTGCCTGTCGGAGAAAAGCTCCCATGCAGCTTTCCTGGGGGGCTGAAAGAGAAGCAACAAACTCCAAGTTGTCCCTGGGCTGAGAAATAAAACTGACTGAAGTTTAAGGTTATGCTAATGCAATTCAGGAGCCGGGGAAAAAAAAAAGGGTGATGCTTAGAGAGCACAAACGACAGAGACCAGGTAAGGTCTTCAGCAAATAAGAGCCCCTAGTTACCCCACCAAGACGAATTCCAGCTCCAAAAAAAAGGAAGTACTCTGCCACAGGCCACCAGCTACAAAAGTCAGCTCTGCAGAGTGCAGGGAGAAGTCCACAGCCACCTGGTAGCAATCACGGGCAGGCTGATTTTTGCAGCCCAACCAGCTCTCCGTCTCATGAGAAGTTTAATTTAGTGGAGAACTTGGCAAGTGACTGTACTACAAAGGGCACTAAAACACTTCCCATTAGGTTCCCAGAGATGACACTAAGCAGAGGGGTGGAAGAAAAATGTTAACGATGCGACTGCAGACAAGCAAATTGCCCATTCCTCTTCATCAGGCAGGTCATCCTGTCCTCCCACCCTTGCAGACAGGCTTTCCATCGCTGGATCTCAGAGCCAGACAAGAGCTGGGTGTTATTTCTGTACAGCCGTAGACTAAACTGTTAAGTTAAAGCCTCCGCAACTGGTGCTTAGTTGCCAACAATGCACAGCTCCCAGCAGGGTCCCTCTCCTCCTTCGTGGCGGGTTCCAGTAAATCAGTGAGGGGTCCAGCAACTGACACCGAGGGAAGGCACTGGTGGGGGAAAAACATTTCTAGTTTATTGCCTTCACAAGT
The DNA here is from genome assembly GCA_013398815.1 of Ibidorhyncha struthersii. Lineage (NCBI taxonomy): Eukaryota > Metazoa > Chordata > Aves > Charadriiformes > Charadriidae > Ibidorhyncha > Ibidorhyncha struthersii. Next base: position 78,723 of record VZSZ01008908.1, read on the forward strand.
CCCTTCCTGTGGCACGTAAGGTAATGACAAACCTTTGCTCAGAGGAAGCCATGAGAATAACCCAAGGTCAATAGAGACCACACTAAGCTGGTTTGGGGCAGGAGCTGCACCTCTTCCCTTCTGAGCACCAAATCCAGCACTCGCAGCAGCAGCCAAGCCCTGGGAAAGCCTCCGTGCAGACAGGACAGCAGCAACCCCCATAACAAACTGCACATGGAGGAGAGTTTCAAGCTAGACACATCCTCAGTGAGCGGCAGCCAGCCCAGGGCAGAACGCACACAATCTGCACACACCTGGCCCCACAGCAATTGCTCTCCCAGTTCCAGATAGCTCAGACATGGATATTCACCAGCTGCCCTTACACAGAGCAAGAGAATGAGCTCCTGGGCTCATCAGCAAGGCAAGGGCTACACCTCCAGCAGCAATTCATTGCCATGCCCAAAGCAGTAGAGCTTCTGGCCTCCCAGAACAGAAGGGATGAGCAGCAACCACGAGTGGTTTTGCTTTTTCAAGCCTCCAGAGGTGGTCTGCTCTCCCAAGCAGCGATGCCTTGGAAGGAGGCATCCTTGGGAGGGAAGCTCCTGGGAATGCAGCGTGGACAGACGTGGGGGAGGAAGCTGTGCTATCTCCTGGCCTTCATCACACTGCAGCTCTCCAGCGCTTCAAAGGAGAACCCTCCAGCTGCACCCAGACCACCCGCTCACTCCCCACACCCACAGCCAGAGGAAAGAGCACCATTTCTGGAGGCTTATGGGTCTGGTGCACAGACCAGAGTCTCCTCTTTTCATTCACAAGTCTCCATAGCATAAAGGTTATATACTGACCTCTAACCCTGGAAGGAAACACAGTCATATCTCTAGTGATGGAATCAAAGACATGAGAACTGCTTTAATTTTGATTATGAGCTCCATCTGGTCCTGAACATTTAGTTATTCGGGTCCTACGTCTGAGCTACAGGTTTTTCTTTTTGCTCCCCACCCTTAGGAAAAGGTTTGCTTAGATGTTTCAAGAGAAAGGCAAAGGATGTGGAAGACCACCTCACACTTTTTTTTAAAGGGTTGTCATAACTCAGGAACTATTTATTTAACTCACTTCACCTAGCACAGGAAGATTATTCCTCAATTTATCTCAGTAACAATTACTTTGCAGAAGTTCATAGCAATTCATTTTCAAATACATGTCCTTCTCCAACTTTCAGTGAAAACAAACCTGTCTCTTACTTGGAATTTAGCTATCCTGGAAATTCTGCAGTCTCTGGAAGGACCCTGATAGAATCAGACTGGTTTGGTTTTTTTCAAGGGGAGGGGGGGGGGGGAAATACATGTATGAATCAGAAGTAGAATTTCCCCTGACACCAGTTTCAAGGGTAGTCATTTTACTCCCGATGTTTATTGTACCTTCAGTCAAGGTAAGACAGACTTCCCCTTCCCCTTTTTAATTTTTTGGTTTAGGTTTGGGGTTTGTGGGTTTTTTTCTCCTTTAAATCACGGCCCCAGTTCCTGGATCCTTGTTTATGCACACAGTATCTGGTATAAAGCAATCAGTCTCAGGCAAGATGCGAGGCATCTACGTCACACAGAAAAGTCACAACATTTTGAAACGTTGCAATCAAACAATGCTGTATTTTTGCACAACTTTTCAGCCTCTGAATGTAGCTCCTAAACCTGGGAATTTGCTTGATACACGGCAGCTCGCAATTATTCAAATCACTGGGGACCCTCTTGGCACATCTCCATGCTACCAAACAGACGCACTTCCCTCTTGTATTAAAAAATATACTCCTAATTCTCACGTGCACCTCTGAAGCAAAGGACGGGAACCATTGTCAGCACCAGGAATCCTCCAATCCCCCATGATTTCCATGTGGACTAAAGGTGCTATCACATCACACGGTTAACAATACTAAAATAGAAAGAAAAATAGTATTACAACAAACAAGACAGTATGGGGAGCGCTCAAACAACTAAGCTGTCAGTAACCTGAAGAGATCTGTTCTTCCCCTCCTCTCTCTCGCACACAGCTGACAGCAGCATTAGGAGATGGTGCAGCAGGTGCCCCCAAAACCATGCCAGAGCACAGCACCACGGTCACGAAACATGACTGGGAGGTCTCCCTTTCTGCCCAGCGTAAGGATGTTTCTGCAAGTCACACTATAGTACCTTCTAGTGACCAAAAAGCCTTGGCTCTAAAGCTAAGTTGGTGACTTTGTCAGGAAGTCGGTTCTTCGTGAACTCGAAGTAGCCTTTTTTTTAATGTAATGTCTGTGATGAGTTTTAAGTATCTCGGGACAATTTGGCTTCCCAGTCCCAGACCAGGACTGCAGCCTGCGACTCTTGCTCCAAAAATGAGCGACCGAGCTCTGTGCTTGACTCTCCTTTGCCCTGTGCCATCATAAGCACACTGCGAGCCACAGTGTCTGCCCTGCTCACATGAGAGGGAAAGGAGAAGGAACATTGCTGACCAAGCCCAGCACTGCTCCCACCTCCGATAACCCGATCCCCGGGCTCCCACCAATCACAGCCTGTAGCAGCAAGAATCTCCCAAGTTCAGCTCAACACAGCACACTCCTGATCCCCCCACACCCACGCAGCAATAGGCACGAGCCACACTGTGCCCTATGGACTCTGCCTGCCCTGGCAAGGGGCAGCACAGCAGCTGCACCCCTATCTCCCATGCCCCCTGCACTCATTGAAACAGCTGGAGTTTCCCCAGCGGGAACCAAGCAGCGTCAGTGCCCTTTGCACACCTGCAGATAAATGCAGGAGCTGCAGGCAGCAGCTCTGTTTTGTAACATGTACACACAAAAATCCGTGACAACTAAGTCAGAGAAGGAACTGAGCGACACAAACGCACACAACGCCATTAGTCACCCTCTGCCCAACACTCGCACCGGTGCCAGGCACCACTCAAAGGGAGCTCCGCAGGGTGCAAGCAGCCAAGCCTTCCCCAGCCTGCAGCAAGGTCCAGGCTGTCTCATCTAACTGCTAGCGGGGACACCAGGTAGCCGGTTTGAGGACAAACCATGCCTGCAGGAATGAGCTCGCCACACATCTCGCAGCAATACCTCACCGCCAACACAAGCCCTAGAGTGCCCAGTTCCTCCATGCTAGCCACCCCCTTCACATCCAGCAAAGACACTTACCAAAGAACTGCTTTCTGGTTTCTTGTAAATGGGAATTCATGCAAGTAACCATCACCTCTTAACAGCAGCACACACTCAAAAAGCCACTGATTGTTTCAGAGTGGCTTTCCCCAGTTCAGCCTCCCAGTAAAAGCCCCACACAGCCACACCAGGGAAGGGGACAAAGGGGCAGTGCTGGCAGAGCTGACTTGGCAGAGCACTCTTCTTGCTCTCTGCAGCCACATGATGACGACCCTCGTGTCACTGACTCAGCACATACATTGCATTAGTGAACAGAGCGGAAACACAGCTGTCACGATTTCTAGCGCTGGAAGCTCTGCGTGGCTGGGGATGTCAGCATTACTCAGGAGATCTGCAAGAGCAACTTTTCTGATGAAAAAGACCAACTCAAATTCCCTAAGTGCAGGTGGGTGTGCACGACCAGACCCCCCTCCCCACCGCATGCCCAGCATGCCCCAGGGATCACCCTTTCTCTCGTGTTGACCATCCTTGCACGGGACCACGGCACGACACAGATCAGGGACACGATCAGCCTCAAGAAGAGGCCTTAAAAAAATCTGCACAGTTTTAAGTTAGAGATCAGTTTCTTCCACTGGCATCACAGCACAGCCCCAAAGGAAAACTTCAGAACAGAGGGGAGACACACTGTGGAAATAAGCAGCCAAAGCAAATGGAAACTCCTCTTTGCACAGCACAGACCAGCAGCTAGAGCTTTAGAAACCACCACAAAACAGGAAGACTGTAAATAGAAATTAAATTAAAAAACAACTGAAACATATGGGGGGGGGGGGGGAGAAAGAAAACCACCACCAAAAGGAAGAGCCGCAGCGAGCCCCCGTAGCTCTGCGCAGCGGTAGCAGTGGAGAAGGAAGAGACTTGCTTACAAACAGGAATGCAGTCTTGTGACCGGCAAAGGGTTTTCTTCTTTCACCCACTAAAGATACAAGACAGGTGGGTTACTGACGTGTGTCAGGAAAAGGAGCGCCACGAACACGAGCCCATGAGGAAGGAGGAGGGTCATCATCAGCAGCAAGAGACTGGGGCTGCCACGGAGATGGCATTTCTGCCCAGACTCCCGTGCCAGGTCTCTTCTGTATCTCACTGCAGCGAAGCCTTTCCTGCATCCTAGTGTGTGGTACTAGGCCATGAAACCCTTGGGGCAAAACCAGATCTTCTCTCATTCCTCTTCAGGTATGAATGCAACGTATTAGAATAAAAAATTCTGTTTACATCAGCCTGGGCCAGTTACTGGCCAAGGCAAGTCTCAAATTAGCTCTTTTTCCCTTCCTTTTTAGTAAAAGCAGACATGGCAAAAAAAATGGTCCTTTCCAAAACAAAAGCAAACCATTGAAGTTGGCGCTTAGATGCAAGTTATTTAGCACTGCCTTCAACAGCCCTTGAATTAGCCTTTTCTCTGTAGCTCTGCCACGCAGAGATCACATTTCCCCTCAACAAGAGGCCTTTGGTCTGGTCAGATGAGTGGCTGTGCTTGGTCTGGTCTGCCTGGGCTCCCTGCTTTGAGTGGGCTCACCCTACAGGCGAGTTCCTGGGCTCCTGGGGGCTGTGCTGGGGAAAGAAGGCACAGTGGGAAACCTCATGGCTTCCCCGACCCCATCAGCTTCAGCACCCGTGTTGGTGCTCACCTTGAAACAGGGCGGCCACTGCACACAACGAGCTTTCCTCATCACAGCAATAACAAGCAGTGATCCAGGGCTGACATTCACCAGTGCCTGCGACAACAGGGTTTGGCTTTCACTACACTTGAAGGCTCACTACGCCTAGCACTTCTGTATCACTTTCTTCACACGTATTTAAAAAAAAAAATCCCAGCACATCCCACAACTGCCCATCAACAACCACCAGCTCCATAAAGAAGGGTGGAAAGCAGCAGAGTTTCTCCACACAATACTGGGGGGAAGTGCCTCTCAGCACTTCTACCAACTCAGAAACCCCAATCTGAAGAGAGGACTTGGCTGCAGCAGCACCTCGAGTAGGGTTAAGAAACACAAAAGCTGGGTTTTTTTTTGTGGAAAAGAACAAATTACTCTCGCTGTGCAAGGTCTCTTCTAACCAGACCTTGACACACCGGCTCAGACATCAGCAGAACTTCTATTTTAGGCACAAGACAGATGTGGAGTGTGCCTCAGTCAGTCTGGAGCTTGAAATACTGCATATTTGAGCTTTCACTGTCACACTTGGATTTGTTTTCTGGCCAATAAGTCTTGTTCAAGGACAGCAGAACAGCTGTAAAAGCAAGGAAGAGAACAAGAAGAGGAGCAGTTTTACTGAGGCAGAAAGCAACTCTACAGATATAGCAAGGTGGGGCTATGCAGTAAGGTCATTACAATGAACTGAAGGACTTAAGGCATTATCCAACACGAAAATTAATTCAAACTTTCAAAGTTGCCTTAAAAGAAATCAAGACAGAATTACTGAATTTGCACACTTTCACCAGGTAAAAGCCTGCCTCTCAACCTTTAATCAAGGATGTGGGGCATCTCACCAGCTTAGGCACCTGAACACCTTCCTTGACGCAGATTAACACGAGCCAGCACAGAAAAACAAGCGTCCAGGATTACAGGATAAACAAAACCCAAGAACAGCAGGTAAACAGAACTCCCTGCTAATACTGTTCCTCCGCCTCCCTTCCCAGGGAGGGACAAAATCCGTGCATTGTGCTTCAGGCATCGTTTGAAAGGGGAACAGGGAGCTCAACACCGCTGACATTTGGGAGTTGGGACAAGACTGCAGGAGTTTTAGACCACCCTTTTGCCAACTACCATGGGCACTACTCAGTCAAACCAACTGCTCAGAAGGCTATGCTGAAAAATAACAGGAGCAATCCACTCAGGCGTGTATTTCACCTGGTTCAGGTCCTGCTGAAGATGTTTTTTTTAAGGTCAAGAGGGGAACACGGCATTTTTCCAGCAACCTCTTTTGCAAGTGTTGTACCCAGTGGTGCCACAGTTGAAAGTTCAGTGAAAACCATCCTCCTCCAAACTGGCCTTTTGCTCACCCTGTTTGTCAAGGGTTCGTGTGACAAACTGATTTTGCCTGCAGCCACTACAGGGAGAGGAGCACTATGGACAGGGTTGGTAGCCACAGACTTTGACCTCTTCTACCAGGAAGATTCTGGACAGTGAAATCCTCTAATACTGTTCTCGTTTGGGAGATTTCCTCTGAAACTAACAGCTGGAAGAACACCACAGGGATGCGGTTAAATAGATCCTGCAAAGATTTAAGAACTGTAAAGACCTCAGATCTGCACAGTATGTTTTGGGGATTTATTTATTTAAAGAAAAGCAAGCACTATTTGTATGGAGCTGGGACATTCTGTATTATGAGGTAGCTTTCCTCTGAGGATGTAGAAGCATTTCACACATTACATGCCTGTCTCCTACACTGCTGTAAGGGAAGGATGCGTTACTGCATGGTCCTTACATCACCACAGCAGAGCTGTCCTCCAGGTCCCAGACCCAGGCTTCACATCTGGCTGCCCTATTAGAAGCGTGTTCAGTCACCTGATGAACCTCCCTGCGCACTACGGGTAAGGCAATCTGAGCTGTATTTCACTTTTTTTGAACACTTGTGAAATACAGGCAACTACCCGGCCCAGTCCTCTTCAATCACACACAACCACGTGCACTAGCAGACCACAGAACATCAGCTCCGTACTCAAAGCAGATGCCCCCGTGCCGAAAAAGGCCACAGGACAACAGACAAGTCAGGCAGGGGAATAAGCGGGGTCACAGGCGGACAGGCTGATCCCAAGTTGCAAAAACTGCAGCTCTCCAACTCCACACTCCCACCCCAGTATGGTCAACATAAACAGAAGATAATTGACACAGGATTTTTCTTTCCCTTCGTAACACGAGCTGCTCCTCTTACCTCAAGCAGTTATGCATACAGCCCTGTTACACAACCAGGGCTTGCACAATCCTTGCAGGCATTTTATCAGCTTGCTCCTCCACAGCTTGGAGTTAGCTAGAACCCAGAGATGCTAGATGACCCGTGAAAGCAAGTCAATAGATGCATTTCACAAGCAACCACGCAGCAAGATCCAGTGTACTTGCCAGCACCACAAAGACCTACCAACTCCCTAAGCTGGTTACTAAACCTTCCCCAGCAGCCTTGCACATGCACTGCCAGAGCCAGATTTTCCAAGGAGAAAAAGCCAACCCCATCTTTAACTCTGAAGCTCCCCATCTCCTACCCCATACACCAAGAATGGAAAGGAAAATCAGTCAATAACTCTACTTTATTCCTTGCAAAGGAGTAACTGGAGGCCCAGAAGTGGCTGATAACTAAGCAATAATACAACAATCTGCCACCATGGGTCAAACTCAGCCACTCTTGTGGACTTAGAGAAGCCACCAGAGATACAAGTGCTCCTCTTTCACTCTTTCCAGATTCTGTGAACGATCAGCAGCACACAATTGACTTGAATGTTTACTTGTGGAGAAGCAGCAAGAGATTATGAGCAGCCTATAATTATTTGTTCAGATATATGAAATTTCAAACTCTCTCAAAAAACAATCTTGGCAGAGGTGCACTTGTCACTGCAGGGCTCATGATTCACTCTCAACAATAGTGTGTATAAAGTAATCTTCACCACTCGGATCAAGTGATCACATTGGGAAAGCAACTTATGCAAGTTCTACGAATTGTGTTTTTAGAGGCAGAAGGGCCCACGTCAGGAAACAGAACAAAGTTCAGTGTCAGCAGAGGTAACTGTCGGGTAGCTTTCTGTTATACCAGAGGAAAGGGATGTCGAGGAGATGGCAGGAGCACAGACCTGAGCAAGGAAGCCTTTTCCCCAGTCCTTCAGGACTAAGCAAACACATTATCTTGGCTGCGTGGCAACAGCCAAAGGAGAGAGTAAAGATCAAATGAGATTTCAGTCCAGACACGGTTCCACGTGTCACTTTTGCTGCGGGTGAACTGGGTAAAGAAACCATCACTCCCAGCTCCTGTCCTGTCGGCTCTCGCTGCCAGCCGCCCTTCCCCAAACCCAACTGCGCCCACAGATGCTCCCCAACCTGTGACGCCCAAAAGAAAGAGGTTACCTTGCACCAACGGCTCTGCAAGCGAGTGCTGATGGTGTCTGTGAGCTCCAGCACGAAGGACGGCGAGCAGCAGGGAAAGCCTCCCTCAAGACAAGGCAAGGAGTTTTGATTGTATGGCACCGTCGAGCTCCTCCAGCTGCTTTGGAAGAAACAAAATAAAAGTTGCAGAAGGCACGCACTTGCTCAACCCTGGCTACCCAGAAGGCACCACCCCAGAGATTATTGACTGAACAGGAGGCAACTCCAAAGTGATGACAAAGCAAAAGGTCTGTCACAATTAGAGCAGGACTAATTAATAGAGAGTTAAGCCAGCTGTGTGACACTACCTCCTCCTTCCTGCCCACTCTTCACCTTACTCTTCAAGGCTTTTACACTAGAAGATTAAAAGAAAGTGCTCAGTTGTGTCAGGTGTTTTTTTCCAGTGGCACTGGTATCCTCCCTGCTTTATGGGAAAGTGTTTTGCAAATGTAGTTCTCATGCACCATCACATCCATGTGCAACACAGAGGACTCTCTGAACCCAGACACTCTGTACCAGAGCAATCAACCAGCACAAGACACATCTGAAGGAAAACCAGGAGAGGTACTGGGACAACATCGAGTTCTCCAGGAGCAGCCTGGCTCAACATCCCTTCCCTAGCAAAACACCAATTTCCTCACCTGCAGCAGGTTAATCTGCAAATTTGCCTTGCATGTGCAGAACAGCTCATCGGGATTTCTCAGAGAACTACAAAAATACTGAAAGCAAGCACATTCCCTTCTATGTAGCAAAAGGAGGGGTACATCACTGTATCCCACTAAGCACAGCTCTGCTGGCTAACAACAACAACAAAAAAATTAAATCCCACAGCTCCTCACTACAGTCCACATGAAGTATAAAGCCCTGTGGAAGGAGGGATGTCCCCACCAACACTATTTCACTTTCAGAATTCAGAAACAAAGACTTGATCCATCCTTGGACTTCTCCAGCTTCTCAACTGGGTACATGTTTCTGCTTTTTAAAAGAGCTGTAAAAGTACAAACCCATGTCAGTTTTCCAAACTCATTCAGATTAGGCAGAAAACCTCGATGATTCCTCTTCTCTAGATGCATTCCATCAAGTATTACTATCTCTTTTCACACTCTGAAAGCTAACCCATGATCTAAACCCTGGCAGACCAAAGCATGCTCCATGCTGCACCAGCTGTACTTACTCCTGCAAATAAGATGACTTCCTAAGAATCAATTCCACATTGATGACTAACTCCCAATAGTGCAATCCAGGTGTTTTTGCCCCCTCCAGCTTTAATATTCCCAAACTGGGGGTTTTCCATTATTTCCTTCCACAAGCACATTCCCGAAAGGGATAAGTTCACCATCCAAAGCAATTCCATCAGGAAAAGACAGGGGAAAACAGACTTCCAACACCACAAAAGTTTATAAAGAGAGATAGGTGGAACAACAGCAAGCCAGCCCAGCGTGCAGCAAAAGCGTCAGTTAGATGCCGGGAATAACCTTTTGCAGAGAAGGGCCAGAAAAAGAAGTTCATTGAAGGCTTTTAACCAGCAACGGCCTGGGACGGGGTACAAGGAACCCTTCAAGCGCACTGCAGAAGCGAGGCAGGGCGGACATCACCCCGGAGCACCCCTCTCCCGGGCTGCCAGCCCAGGACCTGCCAAGGAGGGACCTGCCAAGGAGGCTCCTGCCCTGCCTCACGCCCCCTCCTCAGCCCCACCGTGGGGACCGTGGCGCCTGGGGTGCTGGGAAGCCCCCTGCCCCACAGCCCCCAGGGAACCAGGCATAAGAGGGGCAACCCCCCCCCTCAAATAACAAGGAGTCTGGTCATCCCAGTCCCCCCCCAGTAACAGGGGGCTTCGGTCATCCCAGTCCGTTCCATCCCCCCGCCAAATAACAAGGGGTCCAGTCACATCAACCTCCCC
>VZSZ01008908.1:102569-131992 GCA_013398815.1 Ibidorhyncha struthersii
GCTCCCCCCATTCCCTTGGGTTGTGGCCCTTCCGCCATGGGACATGTCCTCCTCACCCCCCAGCATGGGACCCACCTTTGTGTCCCAGTATTTCCTCTGCATTCTGCTTTAGCAGCCCCCCCCGAGGGTGCTAGCATAGCAAAGGGGGTAGCTTCACAGCCTTAAAAAGGGCTTAAAAGTGCTCTGGCTGTAATTCTTTTCCCAGTGGAGGCCTTTAGTTGAGTATGGAGACAGTATGTCTGCTGTCGCAGACGACTTGATGCAGCTCAGCTTCTCCTGGGGCTTCTGCGAGCACATTGTGTGGCTGTTTCCTCATCACATTTGAGGTGGAGATGTTTCCGTCCCACCAGCAGTGATGCCCCTGTGAAGCCATGGATAGGTAGCATACCCCACAACAGGAGAAGGAATTTAAGGGCTGTTAAGTGCTTTGTGGAATGAGCTATGTTTTGTTGGGGTTGAGCCATTTTAGTGTTGTCTCACACCATGTATGTGACAGAGAGTAAAACCAAAACAAGATAGGTTACAGGAATCCTTTAGTGCAAGGATAGCTATTTGCCATGAGAAGAAAACACATCTGAAGCTACTGTATAACGACTTCAGACCATGAAGTCTTCTACTAAATGAGTAAAGTTGGGCAGTAAACTAAAACCACTTTCTTCCCAGAACTGAGGTACTTACCAGTTGAGCACCTGAGAGTGTCTTCTCTGCTCTTACTCTACAGTGATGCTCAAGCATGAGATTGTTTTTCTGTTGAGAATACTACAGAAGCAACGCTGCTTCTTTATATGAGTTACTTTATATGAGAACTTTGGTTTTCAAATGGTCGGAGCGTATTTTTCTGTCTTAAGAGGAATACGCTTCCTGAGCAGTGCAAGGTGGCTAGTCTGCTATGCCCCACGTCATTCTCAGGAAAGCTTTCCATAAGCTTTTTAAACATTCAGAAAAAATGTCTGCATATCCAGGAATTTCCAGAATAAACTATCTGTCCTTTGCGAAAATACTTAGAGACTCTTGTCCCCATTGAGCCCACCAAAATAAATTGATCAGAAGTCTGTAGACTAAGCAGCCCAACAAAGGAAGTAGAGAAATGTATAAATAAAGGAAATTCCTCTGATTCTATGTATTCATTTTTTACAGGCTCCTTATCTGGTTGCTTTCAAACTTTTTCCAAAATTTTGTGGTTTGGCAGAAGTTCATAAGGGAGAAGCTAAGGAGAATTAAATGTAGTCCTCTATAGCTAATTACATCCTTACTCAAGAATTCTTTCTGGTACAACCATTAATATTCTTTGTTTTAATTAGCAACATTCACGGCATATAAATTTTAGAGTGAAACCATCATTTAAAAATGCCATTACCTATTTAATGGTAATCTTTATGATAATTTAAATTGAAATAATATAAAAAATTGCCCTTCATCTCATTAAAAACAATAAATGTGTTTGAGTTGCCCTTTTTTTGAAATGCTTTTTGTTATGAAAAGCAAGGAAATAATTGTGTACCAAAGCAAAAGGAGGAGAATGTTACACATCTGAGTGACACCACTTTATAGGATGAAATATTTCATCTCATCTTAGCTTTTGGTAAATGCTACTTTTACAGAATATGAAATTTGATGCTTTTTTATTGCCTAGAGGAGGTACTTTACCATTAAAAATGCTGCTTAAAGTCTGAATGGCTTGGGTGATATCCTCATCTTGGAAGTATATATGATGTGTTGAAGTATATGTGTAAGTACTGGCAGGGTTGGACTTACAGCCAGATGAAAGAGGTATAATGAACAGACTGAACAATTTGATGTGTGTTTTGATTGGAAAATGGTTATAATCGTTTATAGTTTATGACACTTATCGGCATTGTAATTCGCTCTTTGGTTTCACCTTTTCAGTCAGTTCCATCCAGGTGTAGAGGTTAGAAAGAGCGAGCGGGGGAAAGGCTGAAAGCAGGATAAGAACAGAGGAGCTCTTGATAGTTTTTATTAGACTGCGACACTGCAATATTTGTACAAATTTTTGAAGTGATTTGAAAGGAACAGGAAAATTGCAGGGATGTTATCCGGAGTGACAGTACTGGTGAGGCTAGTAGAGAAAGGAAGATGTTTGGGTTTTGACTAGAAGGTGGGAATTTCAAGCAGAAATGTCAAGAGGAATTGAGACTCCCACATAGAAAGCGAGGTGACAGAGTCCATGTGGTTAAGAAGTTGGTAGCACGTAGAGCAGCCTAGGGCACATCTCTGAAGAGGTGAACCCTGCTTGTGACCATCTGAATTCAGAAGGGTTGATGGAGCAATGCATGTGTGTTCTGTGTGTCTGCATCTGTCACACACAGCTGGATTGGGGAACTAAATTGGTGGGAATGTGTGTTTTCCCCTGTATAGTAAGAGCTTTTAACATAAAAATTTGCAATTTTGCAGAAGATAAGGAAATCCATCATTGTGCAATTAACAAGATAAAGTAATGGGATAAGCTAACCCGATTTAAGAACTGAATTCCAGTTAGCAGGTAGTAGAGTTTTTCGTAAGAGTTTTTCATAAAAGTTTTTCGCTTTTTTTACAAGCTAGATGCTGTACTTTAAATACAAATCAAAACATTTCAACGAATTTATTTATTTATTTATTTATTTTAACTTGAGGTCATATTTTGAAATTCACATTCTTCTAGTGTGTTTAAAGAATCAATTTCCGTCATAACGGAGGTTTATATTAATTGGAAATAATATTTATAATACCTGCCCAAACAACTTGTGTTGTGTGTAAATGAATTAATTCTTGTATGGTTTGAGCTATCAGTAATGTTTCTCCTTTTGCAATATGGGAGAAGGGACATGTCATGGTTATTCCATCCCTGTTTTTACATCTCCAAATTCTGCCTGTCTGTGCCCTTTGCTAGGCAGAAATTTCTCCTGGCATCTTAAAAAAGGGTTCAGCAGGACTGACGTACTTAGCTTCGCTTGAGTAATTAAGCTGCTGCATTCTGTTCATTGATCATAGCCATTGGAGGGGGTTGTGCAGTCCTGAATATTTGAAGAGACGCCTTGAAAATGGAGTTCACGTCCTTCAAAAGGAAAGTTCAACACCTGTGTCGTGTCCCCCATGCCCCGTGCTTCTGTGCTGCTGTTCTCCTGGTCTTACGTTTGCTTTTTTTTGTTAATAAAGAGGAAGCTGTCTCATTCTGCAGGGAATGCAGCTGCATTATCCAGTGCACTTGAACCTTTCTCCCTCTCCCCAGATTTCCTCCTCTTATAGTAAGTAGAGGAATAAAATGTTAATTGGAAGTTCTCAATATGACTTACTTCTTTTTCTAGATTCTGGAAGTTACAGTCAGTCTGGGGGCCAGCAGAGGTATGTGTGGGGTTTTTTGCTGTTAGCAATTAAATCTGCAAAATAAAAGGCTATTTTGGATTCCCAGCGTGCTGTTTGAATCTTTGGGCATGATACAGTGTTGACAAGGTTTTGGAGTTACGGGTGCAGAAAGCTTGCTGCCCTGGGCCTTTATTAAGATGTCTTAGAAAACAGGGGAAAAAAAAAATTATATTCCTGAAGGGAAGACACTAAGCAGGTTTAAATTGGAATGCCATCTTGTAATAGTAAGAACTTTTGAAATCTTATGAATATAGAGAAATTTGTCATATAACTGCCTTAAGCTGTTCACTAAGATTTTAGTCAAAGGCTGTTATACATGGGTAAAGGTGATGGGCCATATAGATGTAAAATTTTATTTTTCCATTTTATTTTCCCATTGGAGGGACTTTTTTGTTAAAACCCTCTGATAACGGTTAGTAATTGTGGAATTTAAAAGCCAGTTCATAAAATAGCTGCAAATTTTGGTGGGGGCTTTTTTAATCAGTGAAACGAAAGTGTTGTTATGGAAGTATGAAAATTGCGGCCAATACTGACTGTGCTAATGAAAGCAGAAGGTTCTATGTATGTAACACTGCGTGAGTTTGAGTTTATATCTGAGTACGATATGAGTTTCAGCACATGGTTCTTCTGTCAGTTCACAAAGTTTTAAAGAGGCAGAATAAGGAGTATGTATAATCAAAAGCTAGTGTCGTTTTTGATGATGTTATTGTTGAATAGTCCGACAAATACCAAATTGACAGTACTTGATGAAAATAAAATTAACTTTGTAAGAATATACTGAAAAACTTAAAATGCCTTGGTTTCATACAATAAAGTTTTCTGTGATTGTGAAGAATCTGTCAAATTGCAGTAAGTGCAGCTTCCATGTACTTTAAATTTACACTTGAAACAGAGCAGAAATTAAAATAAGCACTTTTGGTTTCTGACAGTCAGCTGCAGTAACCATTAGTTTATTGATGTAATTCTGATATGCCTACAACTGCAATGCTGGGATTAAACACCTCTTTTGGAATGAAAAGAAAATTTTTAACATGAAAAGTATTTTCCAACCCACGTGGAGGGCACTGTAAGCATTTACTAAATGCATTTTTCTATTACAGCTATTCGTCTTATGGCAATCAGAGCAGTCAAAATTACGGACAAGCACAGGTAAGTTGAAAACAACATTGTGTGTTCCAAAGCAGATGTTCCTTGAGTAAAAATAATTGTTCCAGGGTGACCATATCTGGGCTGGGAAGAAGTCCATTCTCAGCTGTGCTTGATGTTTGCGGTTGTGTGTAGCAAAGGAAAACTAATTACCTGCTGTGGAAGTCACACTTGTTTGAATACACTCTTTAAATTACAGGGATATTCTGGTTATGGGCAGAGTGGAGACAATTCCTCCTATGGACAGAACTATGGAAACTATCATGGGAACTATGGACAAAATCAAACAGGTTTGGCTAGCTTGTTACATTCATTGGCAGTAATTAAAAGGTGAATATTTACTAAAAATTTTCTTCCTCGATTTCCAGGTTATGGACAAGATTCGCAGGGATACGATGATGAGTCCAGTTACGAAAATCAGAATCAGAGCTCATACAACCAGCAGTCTTATGGCAGTCAGGGGCAGCAGAAAGGGTCGTCCAGAGGGTAAGGAAGCAGAGATTAACAGTATCCATTTAAAGTACTGTCTAGTAGTTGTACATTCTTAACTAGAGCCGTAACAGTTTTCCTGCTGTCATTGCTAAAAAAAAAAGGATAAGCATCTGAAAATCCATATTCTTAAGACATTTTTAATGCCTGAAAGAACAGGAGGTAAGGGAACGATATTTATGGAAGAAGGATGGATACAGTTGTTCTGAAGTCAAGTTGTATGAGGAGATACACTTTAGATAGTCTTTGGATAGTGACTACAATGAAGAATGGACTTGGTAGAGAGTATTTTGGTTAAGAAAAAGACAGACTGAGTACTTCTCCAGTTATGTTCTTTTGCATAAGCTTACAGTACTCTTTATTAACTTCAAATAAGCTGTTAGCAAGGAAATTCTTAGCTTGTTTTAGATTTGCAGACTTAGAATGCCTTTACGTGGGGAAAGAAAAGATTCAGAAATATCATTTAAGAAATATATTTTCTTTATCCAACTAAGTAGGATTCTCAAAACGTCAGGGGTTTATACCCTTACCAATAACTTAAACGTGCATTTCACACTGCACTCTGATTTAGTACTTTATGCTATTGTGAGTGTATTTTACTTGTTAAGTAATGTTGTACTCAGGTCAGTTTCAGAAGGATTAATGATACAACTTCTAAAGTATGTTGGAAAGTACAACCTAACTTCCCATAATGACTTATAAGGCCACTGCATTGTCTAATTTACAAACTTCACGTGTATACCCCAAGGTTACTGCTTGCATTACATCTTTATTGAGGATCATGCGACCTCTTTAAAATAAACGGTCATGTACTAAACTTCTTGCTTGTGTCCAAGGTCCAGGTATTTTTTGTATTTTGTTCCAAGCTGATAAAAGAATCTGGACTTCAGTAAACCTGTACTTGCTTTCTGTTTTTGTAGTTATTATTACAAAACATCTTAATAGAAAGAAGCAAGGTCTTAATCTGTCAGCAGCAGGTGCTGTCGCTGAGTCTTTTTCACATCTCTAAAGGCAGGAACGTGGTTAAGTTTTGCTTTATTTTCTGAGCATTTATTAGAGGCGTACAAAGATAAGGGACTAGGCAATAATGTAGTTTTTAACTCTGTAGACATCCAGCGGGAAAAAAATGCAGTAGAGCATATATTCTCCAACAAGTTGGTTTTGATCAAGAAAATGAATAAAAGGCATTGGAGGGAAGTTTTTCAATGTATGCTTGTAACGAGTAAGGAGCAACGCAGAAATTAAAGAATAGCAACTTCGAAGAGGATGGCCACAAAACTGTGGCTCTCACATCCTAAGGGAAGGAAGGAAAATCAGCAACTAGTGGATGCTCTCAACAGTACTTCCTTCGTTGGTGATGTTGCAAAGGCTACAGTGGAGCTGACTTTTTTTGAATGAAGATATTAACAAAAATCTTTGCAACCTGTTTGCCACTGGGATTAGTTATGTTAAAGCTAAGATCTTGGCTGGAACTGGGAGGGATCAGATTAGAAGGTATTTACATGGATGGCATATTTTGAGATTGGTTGCACCCAATGGACTTCATCTTAGAGTGCTTTGAAAAACTGGTGGAAAAGTTCTGTAGGTTCTTAGATTATTTTTTGTTTGTTTTTCTGAGGCATTTTGGCTGGCAAGTAAATTGCCAGAGACTGGAGAGTGGCAAAAGTAGTGCCTCATCTTTTGGAAAAGGGTGGAAGCAGGGAGGAGGAAGAGAAGAAAGGGTGGCAGAGGTCAGTGATTAATTTCAATTACTGAAAAAACAATACAGTTAAGCCGCAACTAAGTACCCAGGGGGAAAACAAAGGTATGAGTAACAGACAGTGTTTTCTGGATGCGATTTATTTCTCATAAATTTATATAGTGTCTTGCTGTGAAAGGGTAACCCAACTGGAACAATTCTCTCATGTATCGAGATTTTCAAAATACTTTTGTTTCTACATTGGACACTGAAGTAGCCTAGGGAAATAAAGTGTGGGTGAGATATCCATGTGTTTGCTATAAAGTTGTTTTAGTCAGAGAACGGTTATGACACCCTTTGTGTATGTATAGCCAAATTGTGTTGGAGTATCCTAGGTGTGATGTTGGTCAATGTTTCTGATGACAGTTGGTGGGATAGTATATGTAGATGGCACTAAAGTGGGAAGAACTGCAAGTATGTTAGAGGATATCACAAGAGT
The DNA here is from genome assembly GCA_013398815.1 of Ibidorhyncha struthersii. NCBI lineage: Eukaryota > Metazoa > Chordata > Aves > Charadriiformes > Charadriidae > Ibidorhyncha > Ibidorhyncha struthersii. The sequence continues at coordinate 109,742 of VZSZ01008908.1, forward strand.
TAGAAAAGTTCTTGGCAAAATGCTAGAATTCCCAGAAAAAGATAGATTGCAATTCAGTGAAAGCAAAATGTTAGGACTTTTTTTTTTTTTTTTTTTNCAGCTGTACAATAAAACATGAGCAGCGGGTGTCTTCCCCGCAGTTCTGTAGAGAAGGATTTGGCGGTTAGCAAGTCATGGGCTGTCCATCAGCCATTGTCGTTCTGTTGGGGAGAGAGCAAGCATTGTACTGGGATATGTAAGGGGAGCGATACTGTTAAGTTACACACGCAGTGGAAATTGAGGATGTCCTGAAAGCGATGGTAACATACAGTTTTCTGCCTTGCTTTTATTGGAAGCTAGGTATCCCAACAGAGATGAACCGTAGAGTATTTCTATATCCATATGCCACTAATCACTGGGAGGTGACTGTGACTAGGAAATGCGACTAGGAATGTGACTAGAAAATGTGACTAGGACTAGCAATGTCATGAATTTTCAGCCATTATTTTGCTCTCTATTCTGTGAACATTTAGCTATTAATACAAATTCTGTTTATTTTAAGTGGAAGAGGCTCTTATGAACAAAAGTCAAACTATGGTCAGCACCAAAGCTCTTATGACCAGCAGTCAAGCTATGGACAAAACCAAGACTCTTATGACCAGCAGTCAAGCTCATATGACCAGCAGTCGGGCTATGGCCACCAGGGCTCATATGACCAGCAGTCGGGCTATGGCCACCAGAGCTCATATGACCAAAAGTCAGGCTATAACCAGCACCAAAGCTCATATGGCCATTCTCAGCAGTCCTACCAGTCTCAGAAGGGAAGCTATAGCCACAACAGCCAAGGTAAAATTCACAGGTTGAATTCAATATTGGCTAATAAAATTGAGCAGAAACACTGTGAAAGAGTCGGATTTCCTGCCACAGACAGTTGATTTGATGAAGAGTTAAAGCTCTTTTTCCATGCTGATATTCTTGGGGAATGTTTTGTTTGTTGAGACTTTCAAAATGTTATGCAGAGATGAAAAACTGTTGGGGCCCCAAAATTGTTGCATTTGCGTTTGTTGGAGAAAACCTTGCAAAGTCCATGTCCCTGAGTTCTGCAAATTCTAGACGCAATTTTCTTCCCAAGCTGTTTTGAACCTTCTTCCTGCATGAGGGTGACATGTCTTGATCAGTCATGAAGAGCTTTTGCACTTCAAATTCCAGCTTTATGCTGTGTAGGTGAATTCTGAGATAGAAGGAGATGAGACGTTTAAGATCAACCCTTTTTTGCAGTAACGTCACACAAGTGGCACAACCCACACTCTCTATCCTCGTTCTGTCTTCAGTGATGTCTTTTGCAAACTGGGAAGGTTATGTGGAAGTAGAATGAAAAGTGTATTTTAGACAATTTGTGTTTAATTGTTGGAAAATGGGGTACAATTAAAGTACAGAGTGTTTACATTCTGACATACCTTGTGGCCCTGGAAGCCGAGGGAGATAACTGGAACACAACCAAACTTTGCTCCATTACTTTGTGGCGTAGATAATGTAAGAGAGATTTAGGAGTTGATGCTTTCCAGATTTAAACGGCAGACTTGAGTGGAAAAAAAAAAAATGTATGTTGGGAATTTTCACTGCACTGCAGTTTGGACTACAATTTCCTCATGTTTTATTTTGCTTTACTCATTCCTCCAGATGATCGTCGTGAAAAGAGTAGGTATGGAGAAGATAATAGAGGATATGGCGGGTCACAGGGAGGAGGTAGAGGGGGATATGACATGGATGGAAGAGGTCATATGTCTGGATATAGGTAAGTGATCTCATTCCAGTGCCTGCAGTTCCTTACCTTTGTTTCTTCTTATTTAGCTGTTTTTGATTTTTGTTTACTATATGTCTGTTCCTAATATGGTTCAGATTTAGATTTCCCAAAATGGAAGGTTTCTAAAATTAAACCTTTCTGCACTGCACAGAAATGCATTTTGCCTAGAAAAAGCTTTTAGGTTCAGATAGATTGAGACCAAGCATTTGATTGTTAGGGCAGATAGCTGCGTTTTAGTTACGAGTCGCAATACAAAAACTGCCTGAGCCCATCCCTTGAAACAAGGTATTTTAAAACCTGTAAAAATTTGTTTTCAGTGACAAGAAAACCAACAGCCAGGGATTGAGAAAGTTTTATAAAATTCGTAGCTAAGGTAACTAACATTTTAACAGGGAATTGTTTTGACTTTACAGTGACAAATCATTACACTAAGGTTGGCTAATTATCTTTATGCTTTCTAAATAATTTAGGAGTAATTTAGTAGTAACATTACTTGTTCTTTACTGTTTATTGCAATTTTAATCTTCCATTAAAATGCGGTTTTTATTATTGGTTTAGCTGTCAGTCTAAACACACTTATTTTAGGTAGATTTTAAATAACTAACAATACTGTTACCCCTTCTGCCGTTGCCTTAGGCCCTGTTCCTGTCAAGAAAATTTATGCACATATTTAATTTTGTGCTTGCAGATGATTTCGTGCATAGGTCTGAGAGATTGGGACCTTTGCTTTAAATCCTGTTGAATTAGGCCGGATGACATTATTATTTCTTAATAAACTATCACAATTGGCTTCCCTTTATGTACCTCTGTGAAATGATTGGGGGTGTTGAGTGCTCATTGATGAAAAGTAAGAATGTTGAAGCTTCCAGTGAGCTTTGAAGTGTTTCTTGTCCCCACCACTTATCCTTTAATAGCCTGCCCAGTTCTGGGTTATTGCTAGAACTCGAACTCTTAATTATACAATGCTGTTTGTTTGAACTGATCTAATTTAAATAAAATAATCCAATGCTGTGTTAAGACTTGGTGACTTTTTAAAGTATTTATTTTTGAACCATATCTAAAATTTGCCTGCTCCTAAGGTGGTCCCAAGTTGTACTTCATGGCTTGCCGTTTTGATGACGTAGGTGGACCTTATCTCTCCTAATTAGGTGTGGTAGCACAATTACAAAAGCGTATTAATAGTTATTTTGTGTTACAGTTTGCTGAGGTTTTATATAATATAAACTTAATTAGCAAAGTAATTTCTAAGTTCATTTTCAGTTAAAAAGGAACAATTTTTAAAAATAATCTTTTCTGTGTGAATGAGGGTTTTTCATATTCCTGTAATAAAATGTGGGATTTTAAAAATTGTTTATAGCCGAGTCCTTTCCAATAAGAGGAATGAATGTGAGCTTCAAAAAACATACTTTCAGTAGATTTTATCACTTTGAAACAAACTTCTGTCTTTGCAAGATAAAGTAAGATAAATTGATGTCTGTGAAAATAAAGCCTCTTCCCATATTTTTCCAAAATGTAAGAAAAATTTTGTTCGCACATCCATGTAGATAATAGTACTTCAGTAGACTTGAAAGCCAAAGGAGGGGAAAGAGTGGAGGTGAATGGAGAAGTGGGGGCAAATACAGCAAAGTGGGAAGGCATTTATTAGGAAGTCTCTCCGCTTCTGTTATGTGATGCAGTCTTTAATGCCATTTGCAGTGACATTTTTCCAAAACTACAGTGTTTATTCAGTCTTTCTGTGTAATTATGATGGAGGATTCTGCTCCCGACGTATATTTTACCAAAGTTGTGCTTATTAGAAAAGTCTAAAAGGTTAAATTAAATAACAAACTGCATAATCAAGGGGAAAATAACTTTTAATAAGGTAAGAAATTGTGTCTAGTCCCGTGAAAGTGTGGGGTTTCAGAGTAGATTTTTTGGTTTTGTTTCCTTGGGTTTCTTTTTTATTACTATTTTTTTTTATTTTTTCCTAAAAGCAGCTTTGGTAGGAATGTCAAGTCTATCTACAGGAACTAGTTATCGTTTTCAGGTTTTTTACCTCAATTTCATTTTAATGTTTAACATTAAATTGTGGAAATTTTCATAGCCATCGGGTAATAATCTTATCTAAAAATCTTGTCTGGACAGATATTTGTACTGCTATAATAACATAGGCTTTGATTTTTATAGTGGTTAGAAAATAATGTGTAAAGGAGATCTATCAACATTATTTTATGTTCCTTGACATTACACAAAAAAATTAATAGTTTGAGATCATAGCCAATGAATCTCTTCTGTGTTAGGTAGTAATACAAATTTTGTCTTGACTGGCATTTAAATGCAGGGAGAGCTTGTTGCAGCTTGTTGTTCTTGGGTAAGAGCTTTACCCAGCCACTGGTGTTCTTACAGCTGTGTTGCCCAGTCTGCTCTGTAGTGCTGGGCCATCAATCCATCCTGTTAACGAGCGGCATCGCTGCCTCGCTCCTGTCCTGTGCTCGTGATACAGTGACTTTGGTTGCAACAGCAGTTCTCTCGCAAGATTCTTGCGAGTTACATTGGCTCGCAGAAACTTACTCTGCGTGCAGGACCTCTCAGAGCAGTCCGCAGGTGCGAAAAAGGATTCTGGGATACTTGGGGCAAAATCGAATTAGCATATTTAAATTTTGGAGAGCTTTTGAATAACCTTTACAAAAGTACATGCAAACGTAGTTGGTAATGTTAAGGTATTAATCATTATTCTGAAAGCCGGAATGACTTGAATATGTACTGTAATATATGCTTTCAGCACTCATTTTTCTTTTGTGTGCCTGTGCAAAGTCATGCAGCACTGACAAGAAAATATCTGTTGAGAAATTACTGTCCAGATTCCCTAGCTGATATTACGATAGAGAGAAATCATTTTCTGATGTGTCAGATGTTCACTTTTTAATCTTAGTAGCTTTGGGTTTCAAAATTCTTCAGATTTTTTTTTTAACGGTCTTGAATTACATCTTTTGGGATTTTAGTAGAATTTTTCCACCCTTTCATTTTGAAGCTTGAAAATTTGATGATCTTACAAATTTGTATTTTGGCTAAGAAGCAAAATCTTTTCTTTATTTAAATCCATAGTAGAAGGGTCTCATCTTTGAGCTCTTTTGGTTAGAAAGCAGGTACACCAGGTCTTGAGAATGCAGAGTTTTACTCTAAGTTATTCTTCCAAGTTTCATTGTAGAATGTCACCTTTTTGTTAGAGTCCTCATCTGGAAGGTAAGGAATTAATTGCTCGTTGTGGTTGTGGGAACGAATTGTTTTGGTTAAGCACAAAAGTGGGAAATACAGTAGCAATACAAAGCAGGTTTGTTTTTCTTTCATCTTGGGAAAGCCGCTCAGGCCGTACCTGTGACACTGCCCTTCTTTTAGCGTCTGTGGAATAAATGGGAGAAGCTTTGCCTTTGAATCTGCTCATGCAGTCTGTATGGGTGGAACTACGTAGATGCAGTTTAGAAAAGGATTTAGGAAATCCCAACTTTGCTCACCATAGATTCTGTTGTTGTTGTTTTCCTCTTGTGCAGGCTTGACGTTGACGTACTATAAACAAAAGTTAACCATGCAGCTTAATTGCTATATTACCTATTATGAGGGGAATTAACTTACTGTGATATAAAGAAACTACAGCGTAGTGCAAAAGTTTTTTACAACAGTGCAGTTTGTGTTCAGAATTAATATTTTGACTTGTAATGTATACGCTTGAGCTTAGCTTTATATAGACTTTGGAAAAACATGAACAGAGGCCATAAATATAGGCAGGAAAGAAAGCCATCTGTCAGTGACTTTATTGGTGCACTAAGCATTCCTTTCTTGTTTGTAAAAATACATTCTTGCGTGTAACTCCCACATGCTTGGCAAGACACAGATGCATGTTGGAGGCTGAAATTTGGTTCCCGAGTTCTTGGTGCTACCTCTGCCAATATCTCATCACTTTTTTAAAGTATATTTCTTGTTTCTGTAATATTCGGCTCTCCGTGTAACTGTGCCTTTTATTTAAGGAGTTATTCCTAGCTGAAGCAAGCAATGTTCAGATGAACTCCATTTACGCTCAAGTGGGTGATGTTTAAATATATGACTGAATATAGGGAGAAAAGAACATCTGATGATGTTTCTTTCATAGCAGTAAGTTTTTGTTGCTGTGAATGATGCTGTGTACGCATTCTGGCTGCTTGCAGTTCAGTCTCTCTTATTTTGTTATCTTTGTTGGTGGCATTGCTGAATCTTAGCTACCTGTTCATGATTCTAATATAGGATGTTAAAACCCCAAACTCCATTTGGTCACCCATCTATTTCATCTGTGTGCCAGACTGGTAAAGCAATAGACTGTGAAACACGGCAATTACATTTTCCACGTGTTCTGTGACGATAGTGTGGGAACTAATTCAGTTGCTGAGATGAGACATAGAGTTCAGGTCTCAGTGAAAGGTGAATCTCAGACTGTGGCATCAGCTGCTTGCAGCCAGTTTCTGTGTTGGACTTTGCTTGCTGTAGTATATCCACTTGCCTCCTGGCGGTCTTGGGTAGCTTTGCCTGGCAATCTTGGGAAGGTAACACACTGCAGCTTTATAAATCACATACGAAATGGGACTTAAAAATGGAGGAAAGTATTAATCTATCGTCACAGGTATCTGTCACTGATTTGGTGCAGGTTTTGGTTGGGCTGGTCATGTGAGACTAAGCAGAAGATAACATGTGAAGCATGCTTAGGCGAAAACATATTTCTACAGACATTAATTAAAAATTGTGGATTGCATTTGTTAGTGCAGGGTGCAGAATTACTCTATCACAAAGTTAGAAATTAGGCATTGATTGTGTCTTCCTTTGCATTTTATATATTAAACCATAGGGTTCTTGGAATCATGGTGCACACAGTTTTACCCCAGCATCTTAGCAAAATCCTCACTTCCTGTAGAATCCTGGCTGTGTTAATCATGAACTTATTTTCTGTATGTTTTTTAGATTATTGGGTTTTTTTCTAATTTATATCTCTGCTGCTGCATATTTTCAAATCAGAAAACATACACGTTCTGGATAATGCTGTCTTGATTTGGGACCCTAATGTAGGATTGGAAAACTTTGAAAACATTTCCACTGTTTTCCGTTCTTGTTATGTCTAAGTTAAAATCCTAGAAGAGCAGGCATCCTACTGCAAATTGTTGAGTGTCAGTTGTTTGGGTTTTTTTTTTTAGCTGAAGTGAATTGGAGGTGGTAGAAAGATATTTACAGCAAATTTTATGATCACCATTATGTTTTTATCGTTAGTCCTTGAAAATAGCCAGCCTTGAATGAAGACCAACTCTGATGTTGCATATAAAATTCATTCATTTTACCTCTTTAATGAGCAGAATGAATCACTTATGAGTAAATGGCACTGCAATTTAGCATTCAGATTTTTTTCTGTGGAAAAGCAATTTAAAATCTGCAGAAAAAATTTATTTTAAGAAAAGTCCCAGTAAAAGTGGTAGTCTGTCATGACAAACATCTACTGCTCCTTATATGTACTGTCGCAGAATGTCAGTCACCCTTCAAAGAATGTCTTTCTTAATCCAGTCTTGATAATATTTGGTGAAACCTTATTTCTCTCTGGTCCCTGACTTTGGACAGATTTTATCTCATAAATGTCAAGTAAGCAGTACCTCCCATTCATGACTTTGTGTTTGCTATAAGAGATATACAGAATGCCAAAGAAGTTACTCCCTGATTTTATTTCGCTGCCTTTTGCTGGGGTGCTTGTGTCCCACGTTTGGACTCTTGATGTGCTGGCAGATAGATTGAATTAAAACCTGGACTGACTTCCAGCTGTAAAGCGCATTGGTGAAGAAGCTACTCGTACTGGCACGGAAGTTCAGTCTGGAGGTAGTCCTCTGTGTCAGGGGTTGAACTTACACGGTCTTTGTCTTAGCTCTTGAGCCTGAAAACTAGCAGGATTAGGTGACCCTGCCAAATTTTCAGGTGGCAGCTGTTTGCCATGCAAAGGAGGGCAAGCAGGCAGTTGTACATGGCAATATTGAGACAGTCTTCTTGACACTTGGTTATTGACTTCCTTAAAAAATCCAGTGGTTGTATTTTTCCTGAAGGCTTTGAGTATTGATTATATTGTGTTCATAACATGGATGCAATTAAAAATGCTGCTGTGAAAAATCCTACTAGTACAAACCATTTACATTGAAAAGAGTGAGGGTTTATTTTCATGCACATAATTGGAGGCATAATGTCCTGTTTAAAATCCCCTTCTAACCTTTGAAAAATGATGTTTTTAATCTCTTAACTTGGTCTACATTTTGTGCCACAGGTTTCAGAATGAATGAAATAAAACTTCACGGCCTCTGCTTTTGAAGCTCACATACACACACCTTCTCTGTAATGTCAAGTGTTAATAGTACAGTAGGTCCCCAACAGACCCTTTCTCAGAGAATGGCTGATACTGCTAATTTGTCCCCCATATATAAATGCATAACAGTGCAGGTTAATTAACTTTAGCTCTTCTTACTTCTAGGAAACTACTAAAGTACTAATTATTCCAAAGTAGCAATTACATCTACAATTAAAGCCCATTAACCTTCATGATAATAACGTTTCTGTTTTAAAACCCAGTTTTTAGTAGCAGTCATTTTGCCTTACGGGATGGGAGAAAGTATTGAAACAATGACATGTGTGTGGGTTAGTTTAAAATACTCTTTTAGGGCTTCTCTTCACCAGTGCAGCAGCCTGTGAGATAATTCGCTTTCATGTAATTTAATCTTTGAACATGAATGAGTAGTGAGGAGAACGTAGAGATGGTGCTTTAGCTGCTAGACAGTAACTCTCAACTTGTGATCAGTTAACTGTAGATTGAGCCTTGGGCTCAGCACATAGAGACTTAAGGAAGAAATCATTTCTTCAATTTTTCCTCTGCAGTGGTGGTGACCGTGGTGGCTTCAAAAATTACGGTGGTAAGTGCCGAGTATCCAAAAATGTTTCAGTGGAAATTCTTTATAAATCTAAAAGCCACCAATATCTTGTTACTCTCTACTAGAAGCATTATAGCGTTTTGGAGAGGCTGGTGTGTCCATGAGTTTTAATAGCCAAACTTTTAGCAATAAACTGGATTTCTACTTTGTCAAATTGCATGAAAGAATTTGTGGAGACAGTGACGTTCACCGGATTTTTTTTTTTCTTTTCTTTTTAAAATTTTTGTTACAAGTGCTTCTTAGAAAGGTACTAGAGGTAAAAAAAAAAACCAAACAGACCAAACAAAAATGAACATGGTAAACTGCTTGGTGATCTGACAACCAGCATTGGCGAGATAACACCAGCATAGCATCAGTGTGGCAACTGCCACATGCTGCAAGTTAAAGAACACCTTAACGTCCTACAGACACCTTCTGTTGAACGTTTTAATCTAAATATTCTCTAAATCTCTGGTTAACGTTTTAGATCTTAGATGCATTACATACATACTTTAAATATTTTCTTGTCTCTAAAAAAAGTCACTTGAAAATGTTTTGCTAAAAATAGTATTTTTCTTTTTTTTTTTTTTTTTTAAAAAAAAAAAAAAAACGTTTCGTAGGTCAAAGGGATTATGGACCAAGATCAGATGCTGGTAAGAAAACAAGCAGTGAGTGCGAGTGGATTGTAGCTCTTAGATCATTGCTTTTAAAATGTACGTCTAGAAAGATGGATGTTGCTGCAGTTCCCGTGGCTCAAAAGGAATTTAGCTAAAGCTTTTCCTCCTTGAAAGAAATGTATGTTATTAATGCATGTGAATTTTTTGATGTCTTTTCATACAGCAAATAAGAATTTGCTGGTGAACTCTGAATCTGCTTGAGCCGAGCGGCTGCTTTCACTGCCGTAACACTTCTGCTGAACTTGTGTTATTTAAAACATATACTACTTCGATGGTTTGGGATGTCCGAGCTGCACGGACGAGTTGAGTGTGTGGCAGACAGCTGGTCAGCTGTTGGACGTGTTTGGTCTCTAATATACTGCAGCATCTGAAGGAGCTGTGCGTGCATTTTTGAAGTTGATGGTGTTAACTTCAAAATTATGCTTCTGCTCATCTTTTCTTTTGCACAAGATGCCTGTGGGATTTAAGGGTCTGCTACTGGGCAGCATAGGCCTGAGCTTAAAATGTTGCTTCTGTTGCTGCCACGAAAATGCATGGTAAATGTAGCTTATTTTTTCATAGATTCAGAGTCTGACAACTCTGATAACAACACTATCTTCGTGCAAGGACTCGGAGAGGATGTTTCAACAGATCAAGTGGCAGACTATTTCAAACAAATTGGTATTATAAAGGTATGTGAAATGAGAAATCATTGGTAAGAAGGAAGAGAACTTGGGGAGCTAGTGTATTGGAAAGGTACTGATATCATTCAAGGCAGATGCTCGCTCTGACTCCACAGCAGTTGTAGATAATATTTTTATCTGGATTCCCAGATGACAGCTCATTTGTAAGCTGGCAGCACTAGCAGCTTTTTTTCTGGTGACATTTAGATTGCTTTGTATCTCTTCTTTAGTCTTTATAACCCTTAACACTGACACTATCCGCTGTACTACCCTTATACTTCAGGAAGTATGCTTCTGTGTTCTGTGGCTGTTTCTTCTGTTTCTGTAATTCTAAATTAGGGCTTCCTGCACTTGACCTCAATTTTTGTAAAAACTGGGCCTGTCATTACTTCGTGGAGAACAGCCAGTCAGTATCCTTCAGTCAAAAGCATGTGTTTCTGTAGGCTAGCTCCAAGAGAATCTTCTTTCTAATGATACTTAGCTGTTACAGTTTATGCTATGAACTGGCTTTCCCAGTATTTCTCCTATGCCAAGTGTACAACCTTTCTTTTCAGACCAACAAAAAGACTGGCAAACCTATGATAAATCTTTATACAGATAAGGATACTGGCAAACCAAAAGGAGAAGCAACAGTATCTTTTGATGACCCTCCTTCTGCTAAAGCAGCAATTGACTGGTTTGATGGTGGGTGAGAATACCTGTTCTTTTTGTTATTTATGAGTAACAAGCTGTGGAAGAAGTAAATCAATAACCTCGTTGGGGACCCCATGCTACTTCTTGTTTCTGTTTTTTTTGGGGGGGNTGTTTGTTTGTTTTTTTACAAAGGCCTCTATTTCATTGGTATTTTGTGTGTGCTGGCTTTTCTCTCATTCAATGGAAGAGCAGCTAGTGATTAAAACCAAAAATGTGTAATGAAACCATTAGGGTTTGCTGCTGTACCTCAGTCATCCATGCACAAAGTATGAAAGATGCTGTTCATGTCACTCGGATGACATAACTTGTTCAGACCAATAGAGCTGTAATCCGTGCTAGCAGCTGGAGGGATTTCCTGCAGTGTTAGTATTGATATTATTAGTGTTGTGGTAGCATTTTTAGAGTTTGGCAGTGGTTATGGCAATGTTGTGCCAAGTGCTTTGTATATACGCAGTGAAGAACAAGGGTTTTTTAAATTACGGGTTCAGTGGAGGAAGAGAGCAGATCCCAGAAATACATTGATATAAAACTTTTCAGACGATGCAGGAAGTGCAATGATACTCTTTTATAGTAGTAAACTTGAGGGGGGGAGTGCCTGCTCCTATGACCTTCTGTGTTCACAGGATTTAAATAGTATTCAGCAGAAGCAAAAGGACATACTCCGTATCTGGTGTGAAATGGCAGCGTGTAAAAAATCTGACATGGCATACTATTTGATGGTTTATATTTTGCTAATAAAATGCAAATTGACTTTTGTTTAGAAGGGTAAAGCACACATGACTATATTAGGCACACATGCAGTCCTGTTTTTTCTGTGATAAACCTTGTATCTGTGAAGAACTGAGACTTTGTATTTTAAAAGTTCATGGTTTTTACTTACATGGGAGTATTTAATTTTTTTGATGACTGTTGAATGGTGCAAAAGCCTTGTTGCCTGTCTTGGGAAAAGAACAAGCAGAGTTCTAACATCTGAAGTACTTATCCATGGACATGGCCAAAAATCTTTTAATGTTCTTATGTGTCTAGTTAAATTGCAACTTACGGGTCGCATTTAAATCAAGAGAAATATCTGTGGGTTGATGGAGAATCTAGCAAGTACCTCAGTGTTTGCCATCTCACATTTGGACATTTGCTTTCAAAAGTAAGAGATTTACTCCAGGCTCCCTGTGTCTTAAAAGCTTTTTATTCAGTCTGTATGTGCAAGTCACTTCTGTTCTTCTGAACTTGCTGCTGTGTGGTTGGGAGCTGTATTGATCTTTGTCCCACTTCCTGTCTTTCCACAGGAAAAGAATTCAATGGCAATGTCATCAAAGTTTCTTTTGCAACTAGAAGGCCTGAGTTCATGAGAGGAGGTGGAGGTGGTGGACGTCGAGGTGGGACTGAAATATGTAGAATCCTTTTTTTTTTTTTTTGCATAGTTAAATGCTTTTTAGCTATTGTTGGTTTATAAAAGAGAAGTTGACTTTGAAGCAGTGATTCATCAAAGTATATGAGCCTTTGGGATTCTGCCATGAAAGGGAGTAATAAGGATTGAACCAAGTTAAGTAAACTGCAATCTGTAATCTCTTTTGCACAGCACAGAATGTATGCTTTTCTTTTGAACTGGAAAGTCTCCAGATCGTCTCTCAGCATTGCCTTTAAAGAGATAGTATAACAATGATGTTGAGGCTGTACAGGTTCCACATACATAGGTGTGAATTCCCAATGAGCGTTTGCTTATTACAGCAAAGCCTTGAGATACTCTGATGTTTCCAGATGGTATTAAGCAGTGTAAATTATTCAACTGCCACTGACTTAGAGCAGCAGTTGGATGTCTGACTCCTTCAATTAAGGAGATGTTAATCTCCCTGATTCTCTGCATAATACAGTCTTGCCAGTAGTCCACTGGATACTAATTACCATTTTACAGGAAGCATGCTTGGTGTGGTGGCTGTCAACAAATTTTAGTTCCGAAATTGGGCAGTTTTGTAGGCTGATTAAAAAACGATTCTTCAAGAACTTCAGTTGGTATACAAGTTCTTAATCTTTTTGATGGAGCAAGCAAGAACTATGTTGTCTGTCTGTTTGTGTCAGATGCATCCTGGCATTAATCCAGACAGATAATTTTTTTGTTAAATTTTTGTTCTGTGGCTAAGTCTGGCCATATGTGATTGATATTATACATTGTTAAATCTTTATGAAATTTCATTAATGCACGTAGGGGGTTTATATTTACCCGTTGGCAATTCAAGCGGATCAAGTTTCCTTTTACTGCAGAAAAAAGAATTTATAAAAAATATGTGGTGGAGCAAATTTTTCTGGCCACCACGTGCTATCCTTGCTTCTTATTTTTCCCTGTCTGCCTGAGTTATAAATCTGTGCATATGAACACATGTATTTCAGCTATGCAGATACGTTAACTTCAGGACACTGAGTGCTGTTGAGATTTGGTAGTGGCTGAAACTTCCATTGTCATTTGCCCAAGTCTTCTAGCTGTCTTGTAGCTAGTAGTAAGTCAGTTAGTAGATGCTGAATTCTATGGTGGTACAATTTTTTGTCATCGGCACTACCTGCTTCTTTCAGAGTTCCTAGTATGGTTTCAGAGGCTTGCCTGGTGGGAATATATTTACATTAAACACTTACCCTTTCTTCCACCTTGAAAAGTCTGTAGCTTGGGTTCTGAAGCCAGTGACAGTCCTTAATAAATGTTTCTCATGTATAAGTCGTAGAGACTTCCCCTCCTTTATTCTGATTATAATTTTGTCTGCAGGTTCACGAGGTGGATATGGAAGAGGTGGGGGCTTCCAGGGTAGAAGTGGGGAACCCAAAAATGGTGATTGGGTTTGTCCTAACCCGTAAGTGTCATTTTAATTGGGCAGTGGTGTTTCATGTGTGCTGTCTGAGTTTCTTAGCAGCTAAGTCTGGGGAATCCTTGTCTTTTCTAGGGCCTGTGGTAATATGAACTTCGCTCGCAGGAATTCCTGCAACCAGTGTGGTGAGCCCAGACCAGAAGATTCACGTCCATCAGGAGGTGTGTAAAAACAACTGCATCTCTTCTAAAGTGTTAGAAGTGTTCATGACGTGCAGCATTTTGAAAAACCTGGCTGTTGTGTTGTTTTGCGTTTTCCTCCAGATTTTCGTGGGAGAGGTGGCTATGGAGGAGAAAGAGGATATCGAGGGCGTGGTGGCAGAGGCGGTGATCGGGGAGGTGGCTATGGGGGTAAAATGGGAGGAAGGTAAGCAGTTTCTCTGCCCTTGCTTGGCTGCATAGCATACAGACTGTGGAACTGATAGGGACTGTGGGAAACGTGTTGTTTATGTGTGCATGCACAACTCTGCTACGAAAATGCTAACTGCACATAGGAGCTTCTGGAGAAAGTAAGTCAGTTTGCCTGTTGAGTGTGTTTTGTGAGCATTTTTGGATAAGGCTATCTAAATGTAGAAGACGACGCAGAAGTTGGCTTAGAGACGTTTGACTGAAGGGACTACTTGTTATTTGCTTCAGGGATTCCTTATAACTTCTTATTTCCCTTTCAGAAATGATTTCAGAAATGATCAACGCAACAGACCATACTGAAGACCACTGTGAATGTTTTGTTTGTCTTCTTGATGCATTTGATAGTGAAATTGCCAGAGTTTTGCCTGCCGCTTCACCCATGGCCTCTTTGGATAGTGGAATTGAGTGAAACTAGATTTTTATTTTGGTGGGAGGGACTGGGGCGGTTTGGGAGAATTTTTTTTAAGGAAGACATTGAAATTTAATCTTGATTTCAACATTCTCCTCTTTTCTTCCCCACCCCCATACCTTTTCAACAGGCCCTTAGAAGGAAAAGGATAAACTGTAAAATATTGCCAAAATATGAAGTGTTTTGTAATACAACAATAAATGCTGATTGTTTTATTTGTGAAATCTCACTGTTTCACAATTACTTCAGTTGCATGCATTTCCTTAGATATTCCCTGTCTTCCGATGGTCTGACCTAAGTAGTAGAGTCTTGTTTGGGATGGCGCTGCTGCTTTCACCCTAGCTCTGTGCTGTCTCCAAAAATCTGTGGTTCAGTCAGTGGTGAGCCTACTCGCTATCCCTGCCCTCTGTCCCAGACTTGCAGACTTGTCCCCTGCTCCTTTCTTACTTTGCTGTGAGACTGAAGCCCTGTTTTTCCTGCGTTTCCTGCTCGGAATGCTTTGGAGTGCCCTGCAGCCCTCATGAGAAGCAGGCAGATGGCACTGTGTTCTTGTGCTGCCAAGGAGCGTGTTGTGTCCAGGCCAGGATAATTCCAAAAGCAAGGTGGGATGGCTTCAGAAGGGAAGAAAAAAAAAAAAAAAAAAAAGGTAATTTGCTACATATTGCTGTACCTTTTAATTGCTGCTTTTGAAGTGCGGGTGATGGCAAACAAGTGTTAGGTGCAGCTGTTTCATCTTCCAGGTAAGATCCAGACAAGGTTCAGTAGACACATTGTAAGTATTTGGGATTCAGCGCCCAAGGCAAGGTTTGAAGGAACGAGGGAGGTTAATTTTAACTCCTCCTTGGACTAGGTCACTCTGCAGAGGTGGGTTGGTGGGAAGGTGTGAGAAGGTAGCGCTGCCACAGTCGGCTTGTGTCCGGTGCTGCCTTTTCATCACAAGCCTTTAAGAGAGAACGTCTGGTCGTCCAGTACTCCGCTGGGCAAAATGCTACCAATACGAGTTCTCTGGGTCCGTAGTTAACAATCTTGATAACTGGGCACACAGCTGCACGATATACGTAGCCTCTCACAAAGAAGTGAACAAAAATAGAGTTTGTTAATGTTTGTATGGCAGCTCCCTAGTTTGGTGTACGTTCATGGTCACGGTAACAGTAAGTTCAAATCAGCCGTTACCTGTGGCTGTAAATGTAAGAACTGTGCCGTGCCTTTTTAAGGTTTCTCCTGGAAAGCACCGGTACTGTTGCTGCTCTGTCAGAAAAGGCATTTGTCACAAATTTTGGAGAGCTTGTTCCTCTGAAAACAGTGGAAGTTGAGGTATATGTGTATTAGTGACATAAAATTCGACGTATGGGTGAGGCTTTAGAAAGGCAAACAGTAGACAAATTCAGTATCTGTTGTTTTGCTTAAGATTTAAGATCTGAGGCTTGATAACTCCTAACTTGGTTCTGTCAAAAATGAGCCGGGCTAGAAAAGTTGGCGTACTTATCATTTTTAAACGAGCATGATGATTTTGAGTGAAGCAGGCTAGAGGGTGCTCTTGCATGAAGCTGCGTCCGCAGACCTGAGGGAGTGGAGGTGCTGGGTGGGGCGAAAGAGGAGAGCAGTGACAAGCAGGGGTGAACGGAAGGGGATGTGTCGCTGCCTGAGGTTTCTTCCCCAGCGCAGCTGTGCTGGCACGTTGCACTGCCCAAAAACTTCCTTGGGGCTACACCTGGAGCCCTGAAAGCTGCTCAGGGTGAGGTGGAGATGGCTGAGCTGAGCCAAACCCAGCTCTGCCCCGGCAGAGGCGGTGTTGCCTGTCCGGTCCCACGAGTTGCCTGGTGGGGCTCTCACTTTTGCCCTCCTGGGGAATGGAACGGCGGTTGGTGCTTTCAGTACTGGGAGCAACAGTTCTAGCTCCTTTTAATGCCGACTCAGCTTCCAACCCCGCTTTCTCCCCTGGGGCTAAGAGCGTTTATGTCTTTAAACAGTCACTGCCCAGCTGGATTACGAAGTAGACCAGTATTCAAGCAAGCCACAAAATTGCTGGAGCTGTCACCACCTTCACAGCTTATCCAGCCCGGCAACGATGCTGAATGTTTGTATTGTTTATCTTCTATTCTGCATCGGGGCAAAACACAACCTGTGTTCTTCTGTCTTTGTTAAGACAGTGAAGACATCTTCACCAGTTGTTTTGTCTTACAGAACACTTGCAGGTCAGGGAAAGGGTGGTACTAGTTTGGCACCGGTTTTTAGTTGCTTTTGGTGTAGAGGGAGTTAAATCAGTTTAGAGGGGCTTGGGAAGCCATCTTTTGTAAGAGGTGTAGATTCAGATGGTGCTTTAACTATATCATTGCTCTCCAATGGTTTCCGCTAAGTCTGTTGGCACTGTAGTTCTCAGCAACTGCCTAAAGTTCAGAAGGGTAAGCTTTAATGAGGTTAAAAAGTAAAAAGCTTAAAAGAAAAAAAAATCGCTAGCTAATATATTAAGGGTTGAATGAATTTTAGCTCTTCCTGGGATGGTAACATCAGCTGTTAAGTTCTTGCGCTCTGGTTAAGCAGACTGCTCTCTTCGATCATACGAGGCCATACGTGGCCGTGGTTAGATCCACTGAGCAGGTTGCATATTTAAGTCAGCACTGCTGGCACTGCGGCTAGCTGCTGCTCTTTCTAGGGATTTATTTGTAATACTATGCAAATAAAATGCTTTACGGATGGTCGGCACTCTTCCTAAGAAGCCAAGGTTTTACAGACACTGGAATTGCTGCTGTTTAACAGGTGAGGAAGGTGTCCGTTGACAAGTCATCTCTCACTTTTAACAGACCGACAGCTGAATCAGAAATAAAAGGCACCATCTCACAAGTCCTACTCTGCATTTGTCTTCAGGAGGTGCTCTGGGAGAATTTGGTAGAACATCATATAATAAAATTGCAAACTTAAGGAGGGACAGGACTGCAGGTCTGTCTGGAGGTGAACAACCAGGGGAGGCGCTCTTCCAGCAGAAGGAACGGGTTCAAGTTGTCCGAGCTGGCAATGGCTGTGCTCTCCTTCCGTCATCTCTTTTTATCATCTATCCTCCAATACATTTCCTAAGCGGTGAGGTTTTAGTTTTGGAAATCAGTCCTGTGTGGAATGCTGGTGGTTTATTTATAAAAACACATCTAGCACTTGCCAAGCTCAACAATGACTTCATGGAGAAAAGCGTAACGGAGGGGTGCCGATGTGGAAGAGGCATGTGGTCATTACAGAGCTGAAATGCAACAAAAATAGCTAAACAATTTCAGAGACGGCCAAATAATTTCGGTGCTGGCTCTATACAGCCAGACCCACCTCACCCTAAGAAGCAATGCAACTTAGTAAGTTGCTCAAATACCACAGTCCTAGAGAGAGAGATGGAAGCTGTGACTGAAGCCAATAGCTCCAGTCTTTGGGGGTTTGAGGCCGGGATTCGGCCAGTGCTGCTTTGCCTAATCTAGAAATGATAATTCCCATTTCCAGGGTAACAGAGAGCTCGTGTGATGTTGCCCGCAGAAGACGATGTTGCTAATGCTGCTGTAGAAACTGCTTGTAAAGCTGTTGTAGTAAAACACGGCTGTCAGAACGCACCCAAAGTTGCGGAAGGGCTTAAAAGTCCACTTTTCCTACTAATAGGGTGATGTCTGCTGGAACGCAGGCGACGCTCTGATCCTAGAAAGAGTTATATGTGGTTTTAACAGTGTTCTGAGCGAATAACCGATGAGATTCGGTCAAACCGCTCCAGCAAATGAAGGCCAACGTGCCGATGTGTTTGCAGGAGGGCTGGCAAGCTGGATGCAGCCTCTCTTGACCTCGCCGACTTCCCAGGAACTCTGCACAGGAAAGGTAGACCCGAGGAAAGTATGTATGGATTTTGCGTTTTCCTTTTTTCCTAAACACCCTTCTGATTAGGTGTCTGTTCCTGGCTCTGCTGGAGACGGGATACTGGCCTAGACAGACTTGTGTAACGCGTTAAGGACAGGGGAAGTCCTGTGAGTTGTCAGAACTTACTGTGCCCAAATGAAGTACCCAAGAAAACCATTTTTAGGCAGAAAAGCTTCACCCTTGTGACAGCTAAAGCCAGGGGAACGTAAACTTCTTGTGCCTTCGTAAAGAATTTGACTCTTGCGGGCTGGGGTCGCTGCCCGTACCAGCGGGCAGGAGGGAGAGCTGGTTCCTGTCTGTGCCCATCTGAACTGAGGTGGTCCCAGATCTGGCCACCTCTCAGCAGCAGGGTTAGTATTTTCGGCGTTGCCTGACATAGCGCCCAGCGAGCCATCCCGCGGCTCCCCAGCTGCCACAGCTGTTGTTGAGCGGCAAACATTTAAAGAATGGCTGTTCTCCCGGGGCGGTGCCTCGAGTGGATGAGATGGAACAACTTTAATGCTTTGCACTGAGAACACATTCGAGAATTTTAACTGGCAGTTCTCCTGCATCGCATCCATCCCGGGCAGAAACTGCCCCGGAGGAGTAATGGTGTTGCTATTTGCTTATCAGTTGTGGTAAACATTAAAAGCTGCTCCGAGGAAATTCCACGTCACTGGAGTGCTGTTTCGTAACGCTGGTTTACAAACCCCTCTCAGAGCTCACCTCCACCAAGAGCGGGGCGGTGATTTGCTGGTGGTCCAGCCGGTCCCTTGGCAATGCCCGGCTGCTCTACACCCCACCCCGTCCACAAGCCGGCCTCCTCGAGGTTGCAACCTGTTGTAGGTGACCCTGCTCTGGTGGGGGGGTTGGACTAGATGATCTCCAGAGGTCCCTTCCAACCCTGACCATTCTGTGATTCCCCCCTCCGCACGCCCCGTCCGTGATAACAGTGCTTTGTTCGCCATCATGTTTTCAGGTTAATATGCTAATGGTGTTAAATTAGGAACCCTCTGGGTCTCTGGATTCAAGCTGTGGAGGCATCTTAGGAAAGGGTTTTGAAATCAGGGTAGCTGACTGCATTGAGAGCTTTTGTGTTAAATTCGAGGGAGATGGGATTTTGCCTAGAAACCCGAGAAATCAGGAACGCTTAGGCAAGCAGAGCCTTCCACGCTCTTCTTGCCCAGCAGAGCCTTATCATGCTCTTCCAATAATGTTCTTTAGTAAAACTGTGTCAGCTATTTCCCATAGGCCAAAACTTCTCAAGCTTCATTTTTGGGGCAGAAGTTACAAGGATTCAAACTCTTCTGCCCCACTTCTGAGCTTTTACCTAACGCTGAGAGAGTTGGAAATCCGGTCACCTTTCCACAAGACAGCTTTTCTGCTCCTGATACCGTTCTGATTACAGCAGCTGCATAAACAGCTTTATAGTCCCAGCCAAAAGTCTGCAGAGAGCTGTGATTTGGCATCTCCAAGGCTGGGCCGACTACATCTCCTCCGTCTGAATGTCGGAACCCCTAAGGACTAACTCAGCAGCCCCGGGAAATGCCAGGTCGGAAAACTGGCTGCTCCGGGGGTGCAGGTGCCCTCCCAGACGCTTCCCCGCGTCACAATGAGCCGAGGAGGGAGTTTCCTGCTCCCGCTGGAGCCGAGCCAGTCACTTTCTCATCATCCACGTTCTTAAGTGGAAGAGCAGATGGATCAGTTGCTTCCTAGATACGAACCAAACACGGATGCGTTTGCGGACAGAGCTGCTCTTGTTTTGAAAGGAAGCGTCGGGCTGACCTGCGCGAGGAGCGGCCGTCCCTCGGAGCGCTGTAGCAAGGCCGAGTATTCCCCTTCCACCAGCCCCTTACGCCGTGCCAGCCGCCTGCCGGGCTCTCCCGGCACCCCATCGCTCAGCGCTTACTGGCCCAGCCGCCACCTTCTTCGTTTCTCCCAGATGTATCTTTCTCCCCATGGCTCAGCGATTTCCTTATTTTGCCATGTTACGCGGATCCTTCGTGCTCTCCCTCGCATCCCACTTGCCTTCCCTACACGCTAATCCCCATCCAGCTGAAAAGCAATGTGTTACAGGATCCACGCGGATCTCTTCAAGCTGCACCCAACAGATGCTCCTGTAACTCCAGGTTTTGGCGTGATTAAAAACAAGAGGAAGAGGCCTCTGAGCTTTAAAATAGGTGTGTGGTCAAAGCTGGCATGAAAACAAAGGCAGATATAAGTCACATCCGTGTTTTTTTTTTTTTTTTCACCCAAACCAAAGCAGAATCAAAACATCCTTTTGCTTTAGTCAAATTAAAACAAAATAGGCAAACAAAATACTGCTGGGAGTAAACAGAGCTGTTAACTTGGTGGAAACCGCAAGACGATGGGCTGCGTACTAGTTGCAGGAGAGCTGCGACGCCCCCACATGTGCACCGTGTTGGTTTGGGTGGGAAACAGCCCCTCGTGTCCCCGAGTCCCAGGTCTAGGAGGGCAACTGAAGCACAAACGGTGCAAACCAACAACCCTGAGGTGGGGGGTTATTTTGTAAAGCTCGAGAGCATGCTGCTCTAATGCTTGGGGTTGTTTTTGCCGGACCCTGAAGAGGGGTGGCCTTGCTTGCCCAGCCTCCTGCACTGCTGTGCTGTGGGGCTAGTGCTGGCCGCCCTCAGAGAGGGGCCCCCTGCGTCCAAGCCCACGTCTGCTCTGCATCTGCGGGGTCTGGACCAGAGGTGGACACAGGTTTAGGAAAAAATGGGCTCGCTTTCTCCTTCTCTTTCCCCCAGCTTCAAATTGGGCACAGCCCAAGCCTAGCAGGAGGTTTGTCCCAGCACTGTAACCTGCCCGTGCTCTGCTCCCCATCCGGCCCCGAGACACGGCACCTTCAGCGCGACGCAGCCTGACACGGCCACTGTGCGTGTACTGCTCTGCGATAGACGGGGTGAGTCGGTGATGCGCGGCAGGCCTGGGAGCGGAGCAGAGGTGCTGCACGGGGGACACCCAGAAGGATCCATCCCCCACGGTGCGTGGGAGCGAGCTGGGTGCAGGATGAGCCCCTGGGGGCAACTCTCCCAGTCTTTCCCCGGGGCTGGAGATGGGGCGGTGGTGGACTGAAGACCCCAAGGGGAATTTGTCCCCAACAGCAAAACCATCCCAATGGCACAACTGTCCCAATGGCATAACCGCCCCTTGCCCCGAGCTGCCTTTCCCCCCGATCCCAAAATATGTGTGTGGGAGAGGGATGTGGAGGGAAGGGGCATCGCCCTGCTGGGGGAGGGGAACGGAGAAGGCACAAGGGACTATGTCCCCCGGGCAGAAGGGACAATATCCCCCAGGCGCAAGGGATGATCTCCCCTGGGCAGAAAGGATGATGTTCCCCGGGTGCAAGGGATGATTTTTGCTAAGCAGAAGGGACGATCTCCCATGGGCAGAAGGGATGATGTCCCCCGGGCGCAAGGGATGATTTTTGCTAAGCAGAAGGGACGATGTCCCCCAGGCAGAAGGGACGATCTCCCCTGGGCAGAAGGGATGATGTCCCCCAGGTGCAAGGGATGATTTTCCTCGGGCAGAAGGGACAATCTCCCCCGGGCAGAAGGGACGATCTCCCCCAGGTGCAAGGGACGATGTCCCCTGGGCAGAAGGGATGATGTCCCCCAGGCACAAGGGATGATTTTTGCTAAGCAGAAGGGACAGTCTCCCCCAGGCAGAAGGGACGATCTCCCCTGGGCAGAAGGGACGATCTCCCCCAGATGCAAGGGACGATGTCCCCTGGGCAGAAGGGACGATGTCCCCCAGGTGCAAGGGACGATTTTTCTCAGGCAGAAGGGATGATGTCCCCCAGGCGCAAGGGATGATTTTCGCTGGGCAGTAGGGACGATCTCCCCCAGGCGCAAGGGACGATGTCCCCCGGGCAGAAGGGACGACGTCCCCCCGGGCACGACCGCGATGTAGGCAGCGGGGCGGCGGGAGCTCTCCGTGCGGGGGAGTTGGGGGGGGGGC
>VZSZ01008908.1:132162-148168 GCA_013398815.1 Ibidorhyncha struthersii
CGAGGGGGGGGAGCTGGGAGCTGCCACCCCCCCGTCCTGCACCCGGCCGTCGCGGGGGGTGAGTGGCCCGGGTTGTGCCCGTGACACCGGGGGGTGTGTGTGACATCGGTGTGCGCGTGACATCGGTGTGCCCATACCATGGGCGTGTGCGTGTGACATAGGTGTGTGTGCCATAGGGGTGCCCGCATGCCATAGGGGTGTGCCTGTGACATCGGGGTGTGTGCATGATATAGGTGTGCCCATACCATAGGGGTGTGCGTGTGCCATAGGGGGGCACGTGTGCCATAGGGGTGCACGTGTGCCATAGGGGTGCACGTGTGCCATAGTGGTGTGCATGCCATATGTGTGCCTGTGCCATACGTATGCGTGTGCCATAGGTGTGCCCGTGCCATAGATGTGCATGCCGTAGGTGTGCCCATGCCGTAGGGGTGTGTGTGACATAGATGTGCCTATGCTATTAGTGTGTGTGCATGTGCCATAGGTGTGCATGTGCCATAGGTGTGCCCATGCCATAGGTGTGCATGTGCCATAGGCCTGTCCGTACCATAGATGCGCGTGCCATAGGCGAACCCATGCCATAGGCGTGTCCATGCCATAGGCATGTGCGTGCTGTAGGTATGTGCATGCGTGCCCAAGGCATGTTCACCCTATAGGTGCATGCCAGTGAGTGCCCGACACGTGTGCATCCACGCTACAGCTGTGTGCTGTGGATGCCCAAGGTGTGTGCGTGGCACAGGCGTGCGCCTGTGGATGGTGAGGGGGAGCCCTGTGTGCCGCAGGGGTGTGCGTGTCAGCCACAGATCTGTGCCCGTGTGCGCTGGCAGTGTGTCTGTGCCAGAAGCGTGTGTGTGCGTGGCACAGGTGTACAGCCATGTCTGCTGGAGAAGCTGTGGCTGCCCCATCCCTGGAGGTGTTCAAGGCCAGGTTGGACAGGACTTGGAGCAACCTGGGCTGGGGGGAGGTGTCCCTGCCCGGGGCAGGGGGGTTGGAACTCGATGATTGTTACGGTCCCTTCCAACCCAAACCATTCCACGTTTCTATGATTCCGTGATTAAGTTTGTGGTTGCCAAGGTGTGTGCCCACATCTGCTCTATGTGGACGTGTGTCCCCACAGGTGATGTACGTCTGCCAATCCGCCCTTCCATATAGCTCCGACAACAACAGAACTTGCACTGGGAAACCTTCCCGTCTCCCAGCAAATTGGGATGGGACAAAAGCGAGCCTTTCCCCTGCCCTGCCTCTCACCGGGGCTGTCCCCGTCGCCTCTGTTTGGATTTCTTCTGTTTGTCCCTGTACCATTGTCACACCATGCTGCCATCCGTTCCTGTTTGGTTTGGGAGGACGGGGCAGGAGATTTGGCTGGTGAGCAAAGCTTCACATTGGGGTGGTTTGGTTTTTTTTCTTCTTTAGCCATTGGTCCAGTGTATGTTTGCACAGATGCTTGATTTTAAAACCCCAGCAAGTCCTGGTGGATTAATTGGGATTTTTCACATGCTCTAAGATGAAAAGTGCCCATAAATGCTCGGAGGCTTGTTTTAACATGCAGGCTTCTTATGCTGGGAGATGCTGTCTCACAGAGGTGATTTATACGTGCACTTGTCGCAGTGTGTGCAAACCTCAGCCCGGCCCCTCACTCCAGCTGGAGAAAAATAAATCTGCAAAATTCTTTATGCTCAGAAAATCAATAATTTAAAATTCACTTTAAAAAGAAAACTGGCTCACTGGGGGTGAGTGCTTTAAAAGGGCCCATCTGACTTTTGGTTCCTCACTGGTAACTTCTGAGAACTTTTCCCTTGAAGCCCCAGAGCAGGTCCCAGATTGTGGCAGATCCCGGATCGTGGCAGATCCCGGGCGAGGGGCGCTGGGCGAGTGACTTTCCTGTCTCCCTGCCTCAGTTTCCCCCGTGCGCTGTGCTGTGCTGCACTGGCCAGGGGCTTTGGGTTGATATATACAATGCAAATGTATAGCTTGTCTAAATAAACTGAGCGGTTAATTCTGCTTTTAGGAGGAAGCTGAAATTCTCACATAACATCAAATAGTTCTAGTTACTTGTGGCTTTCAGACCACTGCCAGGCATTGCTTCGAAAGCTTTTTTTGATTGCTTTTAAAATAGCCAAAATTAGCAACAATGGGTTGTGCAAACTGAGATGCAAAAGTCTGAGAAAACATCCAGTTGTGTTATTTTCCTGGCTTGTGCCCTTGTTTTCACTGCATTTGTATCAATTGCTGCTCCATAAAAAAAAGCACAAAAGTTTGGGAATTTAATTTGAAACATTTGTACATTAAATTGTTTCATTATCTGCAGGCTCCAGATAGGAGAAGGTCCGGTGCTAGAGAGCACGTAGTTTGGCAGACCTGGTTTCTGGCTGGGCTGTGCTCAGGACAGCAGTTGGGTGTGTGGTAATGCCCCACTCTCCCTGATCCCGGGGGAATTCTGTAAAATGGGTGGCACGTGAGACCTCACCCCGTGCTGGGAGGGAAGAGCGTGGCCGAGTGCTGTTGGCGCCAAGGACAAAGGACAATAAAGTCCCTGTAGTGATTTGCGTGACAAGTTACAGGTCTGTTGCGATGGGAAGAAAAATTGGGTAGAAATTTGAGGAAAGCAGGGAATGGAAATGGAGAGCGAGACTAAGGGACCGAGACATTCTCATTTTGTTTTTTTTTTTTTTTTTTTTCTATCCTGCTGCCTTCTCCATCTCTTGCAGTGGCATGTGGCCTCTTGCTTTTCCCCCTCGGAAACCCAAAGGCTCACATTTAGCGTAGGCTCTGAGCTGGATTTGTGCTGAGAAACACTCCGGTGTTCGGCTGAGCTCCTTTACGGAGTGGGCAGCCAGTTGGGATGCTGGATGCTGAGCCCAGCCGGGCTGGATCGAGGGTCTCTGGGTACCATCCAGCGTGTGATGGGGCTCAAGGGGCAGCTGGGACCCCCGGGTGCTCCCAGAGTACCCCATATATTCCCTCTGATTGAAATAATAAGAAGAAAGCCTTCTTCCTGGGAAAAACTCCTATTGCTCAATCCCAGCAGGGCGATGGAAGGAGTGGGGGAGAGGAGGAGGGATTGCTCAGGTGCCGTCACCCCTGCGAGGCACTGCTGGGCTCTGCGTGGCGGGGGAGAGCCTCCGCGAGGTCGTGGCTCCGAGTCGCTGCCGATAGCGGGGAGGTGACAAGCGGTTCCCAGGCACTCGGCGGTCCCCGGTGTGATTACCAGGCCCATGAGTCACCGCAGCGCGAACAGCCCCGCTTTCTTCCCGGCTCTCCGCGCCCCCCCCCCCAAACAATCCCCCCTTGTTGGGACGAATAACGCCCTCCAGGCGAGGGGCCGGCGGCTGCCGGGAGCGGGCACGTCGCCTTCGCCCCGGTTCCCATCCTCATGGAGGGCGAAGACCAAGCGTCTTGTTTCCCTTCTCTCCTTAGACATGAAAGCACAACCAGTCTGCGTGACCAAACTGGTTTGTCAGCCGCTGTGGTATTCGCAGGGGAAGGTTTGGCCAAGCCCAGTGTTTTCCCCTCTTTTCCCCGAGCGCTTTGGGTCACGTTTTGGGTACCATGGGCACTGCCGGAGCTGTGGCTGGGTGGCACAGCCTATCGCTACCCCCAGGGTATGGGGTGCCGGGGCAAAGCTTCGAGCTGGTTTCAAAAGCAGGAGTGGGTTGTGGTACTTGCTGATGAGATATTCCTGTATTTAACACTCAAGCGGAGCGATCTGCCGGCCCCGCGGGCAGGTAACACCAAGCCCAGCGCATTTCGTGGCGTTTGTTTCCTTTTAAGTGACGCAATATTTATTGTTCTTCTCCCGTAGCATCCCTCCTGCCCGGGCAGACGGGGCAAAAGAGGGAGCTGGTTCCGGTTCAGCAGCCCGAAGATCGGGGTTACTGAAACCAGGAGGGGTTTAATTAGACCTCCTGCGGTCCTGGGCTGCTTCTCAGCTCCGGAAGGTCAAGTGTGAAAATTAAAGGAGCTCAAAAGACGCTGGGTGCAGTATTTCCCCAGCTCCACATCGTCAGCGGCAAGTAGATAATTTGCTGCTAAAGCAGGTTTTCTGGAGGTGGGAGAGGAGATTCCTTCAGGACCGGGTTGGGCACAGCGAGGGAGCACCACGGCAATGAGACGGGGCTTGGGGTTTTAATCAGCCTCTGTCATTAACGCAGAGAATTAGCTGATGTTTCGCTGCCTTTTCAGCGCGAGGACAACCGGGCTCTGTACTTGCTCGTCTCCCTTCTTGTATGTCTCTGTGTGTCTCTCTATATAATGTTTGTGTAGATACTTATACACACACTTAAACAAAAGAGACACAGGGACTCTGCCTGAGGGTTTGCTACTGCAGGCAGGAATGCAGCTTGGGAGAGTGGCAAGAAATTAATGTTTTTAAAGGCCTGGGCACCTTCCGAAGGCCGTGCTCGGGCAGGCAGCGACCCCATGGGCAGGAGGAGCCGCCTCTCCTTCTGCAGCCGTGCCAAAAACGGGCTCGGGGCTCAGCTCTCCTTCTGTCTGTGCTGTGCGGGGAAACGCGCACTCCTGGTCTGCTGGGAGGTGTCCCTGCCCGTGGCGGGGGGGTGGAACTAGACGATCTTCAAGGTCCCTTCCAACCCAAACCATTCTATGAGTCTAAACTGAGGCTGAAAAGTCAGAGCTGTGGCTCCCCTCGTGTCCGTCTCGGCAGTGAAATGATGCGGGATGGAGCCGGGGGCTGAGGACCCACCTGGGCTGGCTCGCTGGGCTGCCGTTGTCTCCTGCTTAAAAAACAAAAGCCAGTGGAGGTGCAGCTTGTGGCCGGCGTCCTCTGTATCTGCAGAACGAAATGCCTGCCCGTGCCCTTCGGCAGGATGGGATCGCTTCCCTCCGCCGCCGGGGGATGGAGGGGAGAAATGGGGTTTGTGTCCAGGCAGAGCAGAAGGGACCACGGTCAACAGAGGCTCAGCGTGAGGCTTCTCTGATACTTAACTGGTGGAAAGGTGCCAGAAGCTGAGTGTCTGGAGAAGGGGGGGCAGGCAGGAGCGGAGCCTGCTGTCTCCGCACTCTTGTTATCCCGGTTTCCAAGGAGGGAGGTCTAATTGTATTTGCTGTTGGCTGTCTTCCACCTGGGATGCCTGTGGTCGAGGGCAAGGTGTTTCCTTGGCTTTAGCTCGCAGCAGAGATGATTTCCAGGGTTGTAACCAGCTCCCCGTCAGAGCCCTGAGGTGGGAAGGGCCCCTCGGTCTCCCCCCAAAACTGTCCTCCCGCTGTCCCTGCTGCAGCCCCAAAGGCTTTTCTGCCCCGGCGCCGGCTCCTGGGCAGCCGGACCTTTCCTCTTCTCCTTCCCTCCTGCGGAGGGGAAGCCGGGCATATTTCATCTTAATGCTTAGCTCTTGGTTTCCTGCTGTTTTTCTTTCCCCATTGTATGGAAAAGAGCATTTCCCCATCTGGGGCAGGAGGGAGGGGGGTTTCCCAGCACGGCCAGGCTTCGCATCGCAGCCTCTGGAGAGGTTTAACGGGCTGGTGCCAGCTTCCACCAAGCCCTACCAGAGCCTGGCNTCAGCCTGAAAAGTCCCTGGTCCAGGGGACTCCATATGCTCTGCTCTCTGATAAATTCCTTGCACAGTGGTGGATCAGCACATCCCTCTCCTGTAGCTCCGCGTTTCCAGGACTAGCATCGCCTGCAGCTCGCAATCACTGCGTCTGGAAAATGGCATAAAATGTCTCCCGGTGGTTTCGCGGCCTGAGAGCTGGTGCCTGTGTGCGAGAACCTCAACGTGACACGGGCCAGAAACTGCAGGGGAACTGCCCCTTCGGTTGGACTTGCAAAGCTCAAGGAGATTTGGACAGGAACAATAAAGCCACTGGCCTGGGTACGTTTTGGTGGCGCTTAAGAGCAGCTGCTGCGATAGCGGTTGTTTTTTTGCCGTGCACCCTGACCTGTCCAGATGGGGTTTCAAGCATTTGTGAGATCATGGTGGGGAAAAAAAGCATTTTCATGCTTTAAGAATGGGATTGTGTTAGGTTGCAGGGGAGGAAACAGCTTACGGTTGTTACCTTCTAGATGCTAAGTGAAAGCAAAATTGCGGTAGAAAAGGTTTAGACTGTGCCATGCTTTTGAGACCCGGGACTTTCTGTCTGGGTGCTGTGCAGCTCACATTTATCTGCCGTGATGTAACCACTGGGCGTTGTCACCCCGCGTCCATATATGTAGCTGGCGATTTTCTAATTCTGGAGAAGAACATTATAAAAACACAACAACCGGGAAAGAGGACCAGATACCTTCTCCTCTCCAGACTACGCTCTCAGGACTACCAATCCCCCCTGCCACCCCCTTCCCCAGGAGGCTCCCCCGTCCCTGTATCCTCCTTCCCTGCGTCACCATCCCCAGTCACTGCTGTGTTTTGCCTCCTGGTACCCATGGGAGGGGATGGAGGGGTTATCCCCGTGTTACTGGGGAGAGGGCACGTCCAGGCTACACGGTCCACCCCAGGCAGAGGTGTTGCGACTTTCCCCGGTGGACAAGCTGAAGCTCTCTCCTGCCGGCGCGGCTCTTACTCACACCTGATTCATCCTGACTCACTGGGACCGGGTGTGCGGTGTCGGGGTGACTCCGACCACGCTCGGGCTTTTACTGCTGCAGCCTCATGCTGCTACAAGATCGCTGCTACCTCCGGCCAAGGTGGGCAGCTGGTAAACGTGTTCGGTGGGAAAGACGGCCAAATTTTTTGGCTGGGGTTGGGTGAAGAGCGTGTCCCGGCAGGAAGCCGTGCTGGTCCTTGCTGCGCTACAGCCGGAGGGGGATCCTCCAGGTAGAAGTGGTGTAAAGGAGGAGATCAGACTCAGCGGCTGGAGGAGATGGGGGCTGGGAAGGGGGCAGGGAGGGCTTGCAAAGGGGCAAGCAACAGGCAGAGAGCACGTGGAAGGTGCCGGCCCTGCCCGCGGGAGGTGGCAGACATGGAGGATGACGTGTTTGGGGATGATGTGAAGATGACTGTTAACGGCAAGCGGAGGGTTTGGGCAGGAGGAGGAGGAGAGGGAGAGGCCCTGGCACACCCCAGGGGCTGCCATATCCAGAAACTGCTCCTGCTCCCTGCCAGGCGATCGGCAAAGCGCGGCGGGCTGCGTGCTGGCTGTGCCCGGGAAGGGATGTTGCTGTGGGGCGCGCTGGGGGATTGAATCGCCCGCTGGACGTGGATGGTCAGGAGTAGCATCGAGTGCAGGTTAACACCAACCCCCTTCCTCTCCCTGCCCTGACATGAACAGGGAGGGAAGAGGCTTTAAAAGCACAAGTTTTTCCAGCAGGCAGCAGCCGTGTTGTCCCGCGGCGGTCCACGGCATTCCTGGTGCTCAGCCCACCTCTCCTGTGGGATGCGGGAAACGAAGCAGCCGCTTTCACTTTTTATTCCTCATTACTTTAACTCCGATTCTCTTGTACTAACAGGATGCTGGGCGGCTTGTTTGTCTCTTGCAGACATCCCCGGCGGCGGGGAAGGCGGGTGTGGAGCATTCCAGCGACCGTGGCTCTTAACTTCTCCAAAAGCTGGGGGCACAGACTGGGCAGAGGGAAGCCGTTTATTTTCTTTAACGTGCATTTTATGTGTTGGAGCAAGTTCAGAGCTACAATCTCTGTCCATGTAACTGGCCGATAAGAAGAAGAATGGTTTGGCAGAGCAGGTTGCCCCCAGGGTGTCTCTGCTTTGCAGCGGCACATCCTGCGTGGGGATGGGGAGAGGCTGCAGCCTGACCCCATCTCACCCCACCCTATGCGTGTCCACAGCACTTTAGCCTTTATTTTAATAATTGCGTTGAGCCGAGGTGATTAGAGCTGTGAGTTTGGTAGCCTCTGGCTGCGGATGACATGGGAGCAATGGGGTTTTTTTGATCTGTTGATAGCAACGTTTCCTCCTACGCCTCCATCGTGTCATGGCCAAAAACCCAAGAGCCATCAAAAAGGATGGGGAGGAGACATAGACCTGTGTGACTGCAGGAGGTGCGGCTGCCTGGGGTGCAGAGATCGCAAGAAAAAAAATAACTGAGCATTTCTGCACAGCCCCGGCTTTGCAGTACCGTTGCCCATTGCATCTCCTTCCCCCCCCCCATCTCCCAAGCCAACGTGTGCAAACGCCTGCCCGTGCTCTGAGCTGCGCCTCTCCCATCTCTCTTCTTGCAGCTGTTCCTGGAGAAATACGGCTACTTTGGTGAGCCGGGGGCCGGCACGCACAGCCCAGCCGAGTTCACGGAGGCGGTGAGGTATGAGCCTTTTATTTAAAACCGCAGCAGAAATGCAGTGACTCTGGCTGTGTGGGAGCTGCTGGTGCTCAGGGGGTCTTTTTTTTCAGCTGGAGGGGTCTTTTTGCAGCTGGGGGTGGGGGGGTGGACTTTTCGCAGCCGAGGTCTCTCTTGCACGGTCCGATGATAAAGCACAACCAGTCCTTTTTGGAAATGCCGATCCGTACCCAGCTCCCGCAGCTGGATGCCGGCTGCTGGCAGCCCAGCGCCTCGCTGCGCTGCTTTATTTGCCTTTTATGGCCCGGTGCTCCCCTTCCAATAATATCTGCGGCGAGGCCGAGGTTGGGGACAGCTGGGAGATGTCAGGGGGCCAAGCTGACAGCCCCCACTCGGACTTCTCCTAATGAGATCACATTGGCTCTGGGAGCATCCCTGGCCTGACCCTGGGCAAAGTCAAGTGCAAAGTTGAAAAACAGGGGTTAAAAACTGGAAAAGGCATTTTTTAGGTTCCCCTGTCCACTTTTGCCCTGCTGGGAGATGGCTCGCTGGTCAGAGGTGGTTGCAGAGGCAAATCCTTGCTTTATCACCCGGGTTCATTCCTGACGGTGGGACATGAAGCTCGCTGGGTGAAAACTCTGGCTTGGGTTAAACACCCGGCACAAACATAACCGAAATCCCTGGGGTTGGGTCCGGGTGCTGACATCTCCCTTCTTTTTCCAGGGACTTCCAGCGGGTGACCCACCTCCCGCTCAGCGGGGTCCTGGATGCTCCCACGCTCCATCAGATGGCTCTGCCTCGGTGCGGCACAGGCGATGGGGAGAGCCGCGCTGCCTGGGCACAGCAGGCATCTGCCGCCCGGCGCCGCAGGCGCACCACGCAGCACGGTGAGCACTGATGTCAGGGGTCCCGATGGGTTTTGGGTTTTTGGGGTGCTGGGAGTCCAGCTCTTCCCTCCTGGCTCCTGGAGATGCTGCCGTGGATGGGAGGTGCAGCCCCGCCAGCAAAGCATCCATCCCAGGACCCGCCTGGGTTTTACACTGCTTTATTTTTAAACCTCTTTATTTTTAGTTGTTCTGGTGTCAGCAATGATTAGAGAGATGCAACTCCCACTCGTGGGGAAATTCAGCTCTCTAGGGTGGTTTTACTGCTGTCGAGGGAACCGGGACATCTCCCAAGGAGATATCGGGTCACCGTGGCCCAGGGCACAGCCGCGGTGGAACAATCCGGAGGGCAGGGGCTGGCACGCAGTGAGGCTCTTCTGAGCTTTGAGAATCTAACATGTGTTAGTCACCCAGCGATAACCACAAAACCTGCTGGTGCTGGGCTGCCTGGCCACAGGGAGTTATTTCACCCCCATTAAAAGGTTTAATTCTGCTTTGAGCAGCTTCTCTTGCTCCTGTGTATCCAGGATTAGGCTCTTGTCTCACGAGCTGCCTCCTGGGCTTGTGTATGAGTAACTGGATTCCTAGAGAGCAAGAGGGCTGGGACCAGCTGCGCTTAGGACATGGGAAAAATGAAGACGAGATTAAGAAAGGGCTCTGTGCCGTGTCAGGCTGTCTCTGCATCTGGCAGGGCTGGCGATGGATGGCCCCAGGAGACCGCCCCATCATCCTCCTCCCGCTTCTGGCTTTCCTTCCAAAGCCCTGACACGCAGCATTGCCCCTGCAGGCACCATCCCGGCAGAGGGTCTGCCGTGCCCCGGGTTGGAGGGCCGTGAGACAGAGCCGGGAAGCAGGAGATGGGCAAACAGAAGCATCCTGTGCCCTACAGCTCATGGGGCTCCTTTTTTGGGGATCGTGGTTCAGGGGTGGGTGGCAAGAGATGCCCAACGGCCCTGAGCCCAGGTGGAGAAGAATTATTGGTCCGGTGGTCTGGTGCCGGCAGATCCCCCGCAGCAGCAAGCCGGGATGGGAGCAACGCCTTACCAGTGCCGGCAGGCTGGAGGGGAGGGAGGGGATGCCCGCACGGCTGGCGGCACCGGCAAGGAAGGCTGGAGGCTTTGTGCTAAGTTGGCTGTTTATCCTTCTTGGAGCAGGAAGCCGCTGCAGCTGAGCCAGCAAAGTGCTTTGTTATCCACCCCTCTCCCAGCAGGATCTTCGTGGGGCAGCCGCCATGTCCGTCATCCCACCAGCTTCGGGCAACGCTCGCACCCCGGCGTGTGGGCAAAAGCCAACCCCAGCTGAGCGTTGGCTCCCAACCGTGTTAGCCCCACAGCGTGGGGCTGGGGAGGGTGTCCGTCTGTCCTGTGGCTCTCGGGCTCGCTCCCAGCCCGGTGGTGGAGGTTGGCTCCCTGCATGGGATGGGGTCAGGTGTGTCCCCCGCTCTCTGCACCTCCGAACAAAACCTCTCCTCTGCAGCTAAGCCCTTTCTGCTCTCTGCAAAGATTTGGGGATGGGTCCTGTTTGCCTCTGGAAAGGGACTGGGTTTGGAAATCAGGGTCTGCAGTGGGGGGTGCTGGGAAGAGGACTTTCTTCTAGCTGCTCTGCTGGGCTTTACCAGGCACCAGAGCTGGCCGGGAGCTCTGCTGACCAGCGGGTCCTTGGCCAGACAGTGTGTCGGGCAGCGGTATCCTGGATTTCCCCTCGGGGAACTCCCTGCCTGCGATTGTCCCAGGCTCAACAGCTGTGTGCGGCATCCAGCCCTCCTCTTCCTGAGAAACAGTTGCCTTTGCCTCACCCAGCCCTGCCTGCTGGTGCCATCCATCACCCTCCGGTGGGAGATGCTCTGGCCAGAGCCACCTGCCCGTTGGTGCCACCCATCCTTCTCCGTTGGGAGCTGCTCTGCCTCCGCGGAGGGAAGGGCAGGATGCTGGAGCTTTATCTTAGGGCTGCAGCCGTCCAGGCAGGTACTTCACTTCTGCCATGCAGGGTTTGGCCTGGGCACTGGAAAGCGCAGCCGTGTCCCGTTGGACGTGGAGCCTGTTGTTGCCCTGATGACCAGGGGATGTCGGTTCTGCCGCCGGGAGGGTGACCAGAGCTGGCCCAGAGCCTCCCCTGCCGTGGGCTGCTCACAAACTGGGGGAAAGAAGCAGAGCTGGTGGGGCTTGTCCCCGTGGCTGGGGTGGGTGAGCCGGGATGGGATGTCTGCCAGCCTTGCTGAGGGACTTGGCTCAGACTCATGACAGCGAGCTCCGGCGTGCTGCCGGCTCCGTTTTCCCTGTTTCCCCGCACATCTGGAGCAGGCGCAGTTGCTGGAGGTCTGTCGCCGCTCCCACGCCTCAGCACCGGCTCTGGCACCTGTGTCTTCCCAGAGTGGCCCCACAGCTTCTCTCCCAGTTCTGGATGCCCCCATCCAGATGTACTTGTGGGGCCCTGGGTTCCCCACAGCTGCTGAGGGCGCTGGAGGAGGCGGGGGGGGGAGGCTGTGATGCTGCGTGGCAGCTGGGGGAACATGCATCTTTGCTTTGTGGGGAGCTTAGGGGGATCTCACGGGCTTGTCCTCTTCATCATTGTCACCATCTGCCCCGGTGGCATCGGGGCTGTGTTGCCCCTGAAAGGACGGAGCCTTTAAGGAAGCCACGGGCAGTAAGATCCGTGGTGATGATAAAACGATGCTTTTAAAATGAATGGTGAGCAGTGGTTTGTCCCTGCTGGGATATCCTCAGCTGGGCTTCCGGGCGAGAACTTCTGCAGGTAGGAATGGTCAGGATGCCCTTAAAAACGCTGAAAATACAGCCCCAGCCACTGGGGAGCTGGCCTCCTTTTGCTTGCCTTAGCTCAGTATCTCCCATGTTCAAATTACGCATACACAGGGAAAAAGAAAAGAGATCCTCTAAAAACCCAAAGAAGGCTGGGACTCAGGGAGGGAGGTGAGGGGAGGCAGGGAGGGCCCCCCTCTCACCGAGGGAGCTTTGGGTGCTGGGGAACCCCAGCCCCATGCGCACCCCCCGGTTTCGGTGTCCCTGCAGCATCCAGGCTTGTTGCAGAGGGTGCAGAGGCACCGCAGGGACCAACCATGGGGACCGACCGCAGCGACTGACCGCAGGGCTCCCCCTGGTAGAAACAGGCACCTTCCCTCCCCTCCGCTGCTCGCCGTCCAGCTGGATGCAGCCCTGGGCATCTGTGGGGTCTCTGGGCACATGATGGAGATCAGTGTCATGGTGGTCAGTGCCGTTCCTTCCCGGTGTTTTGTTTCAAACCTGACTGCTTCTCCCTTGAGCATTGGCTCTTTTTTTCCCTCGGGCTGGTGCAAATCTGCCTTAACCGGGCTGCAGGCCCACACCCCCAGCCCCGCAGTCCCGTTGTGCCCCCAAGGTGCTGCTCAGAGCCCTTCCCATTCCTTTTGCCTTTGGGCTACTTGTTTTCAGAAGTGGCTTTGCTTTCGCTCCCTGAAAGCCAGTCTTCAGGCTGCATCTTCTGGGCATGAAGGTGGCATCAGGCAGGAGACCTGCAGGTCAGAGACCTGTGCTGGATGTGGCCCTGAAAAGAATGGCCGGAGGGGGGTTCAGACCGGGTGCCCCAGCTTCTCCTCTCCTCAAGCAGGTTTTGGGCCCTCTCTTAGTGTTTGGTTGCAGCTTCAGCCTTGGGAGTCTCTGGGTTGGGATCTGGTGGTGGCACCTTCAGAGGCATTTCATGGGTCCTGCTGCCAGTGCAGGGCGCCGAGGCTGCTCGTGGGATGCCCAGGTGGGCTTTCAGCTTCAGCTTGGGAAAGCCATAGCTTTTCCCAGCACCGGGAAGCTTTCCTCCACCCAAGCAGCCTCTGGGTGGAAGAACAAGTCCAAGTCCCCATCATCATGCTGAGCTTGCCCCTTTTGCAGGTGGGAGGTGGTACAAGCGGCACCTGACCTACCGGGTGGTGAACTGGCCCTCCTACCTGCCGCAGCATGAGGTGCGCCTGGCTGTGAAAGCCGCCTTCGAGCTCTGGAGCAATGTGTCCTCCCTGGTGTTTTGGGAGGCGCAGGATGGCCCGGCCGACATCCGCCTGACCTTCTTCCATGGGGACCACAACGATGGACTCAACAACGCCTTCGATGGACCAGGTGCTGGTCGCTTCCCCCTCGTAAGCTTCTCTTTTACAATGTGGGCTCTTCCCCGGCAGGGAGGAGGGCTGGGGCGGCGATGGGCTGGGGATGATGGAGGCAAGGCTCTGCTCCAGCAATCCTTCTTACTGAGGACAGCTACCAGTTTGCACCAGTTTGCTTTCTGATTTGGGATCCTCACTCCCAGTTCTGCAACTGGGGTCTGCCAGCAAAGCGGGTGAGATGCTTGTTCTAGGATCATGCTGACAGCCTTTGAGGAGCCCTCCCCACCCTGATGGCACCCTCCAAACCCAAGCTCATTCCTTCCAGCTGAGCCTTTCTGCGCGGTGCTATCAGACACCCTCAGGCTTTCTCTCTTCTTGAGCCTTTGCCTGGCATGGGTCACTGCAGTGGCTTCAGTCCCTGGCTTGAGCCTGGGGAAAGAAACCAAAGAGCAGACAACCTCCCCCTGTGCTCAGGAGCAGAAGGCAGAACGGGTTTGGGTTGCATCTGCTGTGGGAAACGGCTGTTCTTTCTCAGGAGACCTCCTAAAGGCTAAAATTGATGCATATTTAAGCAAACCAGAGCTGCATGTACCCCCCACCCTTGGTGTGCAGCTGAGGTCCTCTCCTGCCCCACAGTCCATGATGGCTCTCGTGTCCCCAGGAGGTGCCCTGGCTCACGCCTTCTTCCCCCGGCGTGGAGAAGCCCACTTTGACAGCGCCGAGCGCTGGTCCCTGCACAGTGGCAAAGGGCGCAACCTCTTCGTCGTGGTGGCACACGAGGTCGGCCACACGCTGGGGCTGGAGCACTCCCCCGTCAAGAGCGCCCTGATGTCTCCCTACTACAAGAAGCTCAGCAAGGATTTCGTCCTCAGCTGGGATGACATCTTGGCCGTCCAGAACTTGTATGGTGAGCCTGGCGTCCCTGAGCATCCCTCGGTTCCTCCGGGGCTGTTCCCTGGGATGGAGAGCGAGGAGCAGGGATGGGAGCAGGTCCCTGCAAGGGGAGAGGACTACATGGCAAGGGGCGTGGGGGGGATGGGCCCCATACCTTTGTGGCTGGTGAGGAAGATGCAGTAGGGCATGTGGGATGGGTGCCAGGTCTTCCAGGACAGGGAAGTTTGGACTTGTTGCCTGCTTGTTTGCAACCAGGGAAACGCTGGTACATGTGTTT
The DNA here is from genome assembly GCA_013398815.1 of Ibidorhyncha struthersii. Taxonomy (NCBI): domain Eukaryota; kingdom Metazoa; phylum Chordata; class Aves; order Charadriiformes; family Charadriidae; genus Ibidorhyncha; species Ibidorhyncha struthersii. Next base: position 146,480 of record VZSZ01008908.1, read on the forward strand.
TGGAGGCACCAATGGGTCTTTGCCACTCTTATAGAGGGGGCAGGGACCAGACAGTGGGACAAGGAGTGTTTGGAGTCCTGGGACGGATCTCCAGCCCTGTGCTCACGCAGTGCTCTGGGCAAAGCTGTTTCCCTGCCTCTTCTCCACAACTCACCACCCCTTGCTCCATCCCAGGTAAGCCTTCCAAGGGTTTGGCCATCCAGCTCCCAGGAAAAGTCTTCACTCACTTCCAGGACTGGAGCACGGACCTTTACGGTGGGGACCAGCAGCAGAGGACCCTCAGTGCCTATTACTGCCACTCCTACTTCGACGCCGTAACCGCTGGTGGGTGTTTTCTGGTTCAGCCCTCTCCCAAAAGACATACCCCTGCCCCTTGCCCCGCTGCTGCGGCAGCCTGTTTCTGCTCTGGTAACCTTTCAGTGGTGGGAAAGGTGGGTTTGGCTGGTCCACAGCCCCATACCTGCTCCCAGGGCTGGTGGCATCACTGATGCACATCGTTGCCCCAGAGTGGAGCATCTTGAGGGCACAGCGATGGCTTAGTGTCTTGGGAGACTGGGAAACATCCTAAAACTTGGGCTGTGGCAAAGCTTATTCACTGCAGGAGCTCAGCTGTGATAGGCGAGCCTTGAGAGGGAGCTGTGGTCAGCTTTTGTCCTCTCCAGGCTGGAGTGGAGGCAATGAATTATGAAAGCCGAGGGGGTGGCTGAAAGGCAGAAGGGAGCGTCCAAAACCTGAGCATCCCTGAAGCAGCGCAGATCTGCGCGGGGAGGAGAGGGGAACTGGGGAGTGGTGACTGGGAAGGTGGGATGAGGTTTCTCGCATCTCACCCGGGACCCCCCCCTCACTCCTTCCTCTGCCTCGCAGACGCGGATCACAACGTCTACATCTTCAAGGGCAGTCACTACTGGGTAGTGCCGGCGAGCGGCAACGCCAGCGACCCACAGCCCCTGCAGACGCGCTGGCCCGGCCTCCCCGCCGGCATCGACGCCTGCGCCTGGTCTCAGCTCAGCAGCAAGTTTTACTTCTTCAAAGGTAGGTGAGGCACAGGCAGGAGAGGTCCTCTCGGGGCTGCTGCCGCTCCTGCCTCTGGTCTGGCTGGAGCACCTTCTCCTGCCCCTGTCCCCTCCTGCTGGTCCCGTCCCAGTGCAGAACCGGGGCATCGCTGGGTCCCAAGTGTGCAAAAACCCACAGGAGCCCTGCGCTTGGTGCCTGTCATGGATTAACTGTATGGCCTTGGCCATATCTCCCCGGCAGCCCACATCACCCCCTCGTGCCTCAGTTTCCCCATTAGCCCGTTCAGGAGAGCTGCGCTCAGCTGTGTTTGAAAATAAAACGAGATACATCAGACTCTTTGGGGTCTCGGGGAGAAAACGCTCCCTGAAGGCGCGTGGCTGCAGGGGAGCTGAGATGAGTGCGGCGTTTTCATGGTACACATGGTTCCCTGCGCCCTGCCGGGGGCTGAGCTGCCCCGGGGAGGAGCTGAAATGCCATCTGCAAGCTGCCTGGTGACATGCTGCAGCCGGACGGGTAGAGGAAGGTCAAACCAGGCAGCCGGGCTGCCAGGGTCAGCCCCAACTTTTAATGGAAACCAGTCGCTGGCTCGTCAGAAAGGGGGCTTTGTTGCTCCGGCTGGGTGAGAGCCAAAAGCCCCTCTCCCTCCCCAGCCCTCGGCCGCTCCCTCCCTCCCCG
>VZSZ01008908.1:169252-252164 GCA_013398815.1 Ibidorhyncha struthersii
GGGATACTCGGGGATGGATGCAATGGGATACCCGGGGAGGGATGCACGCAGCGCCCGGGGAGGGATGCAGTGGGATGCCCGGGGAGGGATGCAGGCAGTGCCCAGGCAGGGAAGGAGGCAGCGCCTTGGGAAAGGAGGCAGCGCCTTGGGAAAGGAGGCAGCGAATGCTCAGACCGAGTTGCAGGAAGCCAGAAGGGACACCGGCTTTTCCTGGGGTTTTGGGGAGGTGACGATGGGAAAAGACCCTCCCTGCAGTGTGCTGGGTGCAACACCATCACCCCTTCCCTCCCCAGCGCCCAGCAGCATCCGTGCCCTCATGCCCACCCTGTGGGAGCCCCCTGGGGCCAGACCCCTTTGGGGGAGGCGAGTAGGACCCCCCCAGAGAGCCTCTCCCTCCTCTGACACTCCTGCTCAGTGTGCTCTTGGGCACATCCCTTTGCCTCCGTCCTGCGCGAGCCCAAGGTCCAGCTGGCAGGGCTGGGGGTTCCTCTGTGCCCGCTGTCACTGATGGGTGCTCTCAGTTTGGGGTGGTGCCAGGCCCTACCCCAAGGGAGGGGCGTTTCTGTTGCAGCACCTGTGTTTTTGGGACACCCCACACCGAGCGTTTACCTGCACGCTGGATGGCGAGGAAGATGCTGGTTGCACCTCCAGGGACCGTGGTCCAGGCCCCCGTGACACGCTGCTGATGGACTCCCTGCGCCTCTTTGCTCCTTAAAACGACCCCGAGCCCCGCTCCAGCTCACCGTGACACCAGCGAGCACCAAGGTGTCCCCGTGGGGCTGGTGGTGATCGTACAGGCTTTGCTGACCCCCACCAACGGCCACAGCTCCCCACAGCCTCGTAGCACCTTTTGCTGGGAAAAGCATCATCTCCAGAGGCTCCTCTGCAGGGTGAGGAGGGGGTACAAGTGGCAACACATTGCCATATCCTTCCTGGGGGAAAAGGGGATGGCAGACAAGCCTCAAGGTTTGGGGAGCGGGGGGGAGGGGGGGGAAGGGCAGCTGGCAAAACGCAGCACCAAGCCTGGGGCTGAGATCAGTGCCAGGCAAAGGGAGTCAGAGCCCCTTTTCCCTGTCTCCCATTACACCCAGGCTTTCAGAGATTTGGGGCTAATTTTCCTGCAGAGCTGTATGACGCTCACAGCTAGGGTAATATTTAGGTGCCCCTGGGGGTTATTGCCAGCCCTAGATGCTGCTCCTCCTCCAGACCCCCCCAGCTCCCCTTCCCCGCGGCGCCATAAGCAGCCCTGAGCCCTGAAACGTTTCTGGGAGAGGGCAGGGATCGTGGCTGCACATGAACTCGCCTGCACAATTCAGGCTCCAGCCTCGGGGCTATTTTTAGCAGTTCCCTCCGAGATGCTCTTCACTTGCAGTTTTATTTGTGAAATTTAATATAGGAGGGAGGCAGGGGGGAGGGGAGCGGGGCTGGATCCTGGCACGTCCCCACTGGCTGGGAGGCTTATCCCAGCCTCAGCGACAGGCGACTGACACAAACCCAAAATCATCCGTCAAAGAGCTCCCGTGTCCTGGCACGCAGGCAGCAGCGGGGGACAGGCAGAGCTGATGCCTCGGGGGGCTGCGGGCAGCCCCCGCCTCCGCCACAGCCTCCAAAATCCTTGGGCGAGTCCCTGTCTCTCCCCATGCTGCCACTGTGGGCTCAGGGACCCTTAGGACAGGCGCTGGTGTGGAGCAGGATGTGTGTGAGGCTGGCAGGAGCAACAGGGATTTTGGGGACCCAGCCCCATCTCCAGCCCGAGCAGCAAGGAGCAACCCGGGAGGTCCCTGCGCACAGGGTGAGCCTCGGGAAGGGGGAAGGCTGTAGGGACCAGCCACCCTTGTGGCAGCTGCCAGACCCGGGAGCACCACGTGCGTCCCCTGAGCTCCCAGCACCGGAGGCTAACGATGCTCATGAAACAAACCCAGTTTGCAAGGTACAGCGTGGCCCGGAGTTGGCGTGTCCCCATTTACAGGACACCAGCGTGCCTGCAAATCCAGAGCAGCAGGGAAGACCTATTTCTCCCCAAGGAGCCCCTGCAGAACGGTGAGGGAGAAACCTTCCCCTTTGCTAGGGAATACGAAAGGGACAGCGGTTGGCACGGCAGAGTCCTGAGCACCTTGCAGCAGTTTTTGCTCCTGGTGGGCCAAATGCTGCCCCAAGCTCAGCCCCAGCACCACCACAGGAGCAGACGCACAGCAGGGAACCACCACCCATCCCATCCCGTCGGCACGCAGCCCAGCCCAGGCACATCAGGGATGCGTGAAGGGACACGGCAGCACCATCAGTGACCCCAAACCAGCCTGTCACCGTTGCTACCAGACACATACACCAGCGTCTAACCCCAAACCACCCCTGTGCAGGGCACCACGGGCTGACTGGGTACCCGCCCCCTCAGGTCCTCAGAGGGTGGAAGTTACCTGGTCTCCACGTGCCGTTATGCCGAGGCTGGGCAGGGGCGAGGGAAAGAGTTGCTCTGCTGGAGCGCAGCACCTCTCACACCTGCTTCTTGGGTTGGTGCATGTCTGGTCACTTCGAGGGCCAAGTTTGGGGCTGCCTGAGCTTGGCTCTGGCCTGGTACAGAGGTTTTGCAGCCCAAGCCATCCTGCCTGAGACAGGAGCAGCGACGGCAAAGCCCTCTGGAAGATCCCCAGCACTGGCCCAAAGCAATCCGAATGCATCGCTGACTCACACGATTTTATCATTTCCTCGCAGGGAAAGCAGGTCGGGTTTTGCAAAGCCCACCTGGGGCACAGAAAGGGCTAAATGGGTACATCCATCTTCCTCCCACGACTCATCAGAGGCTGTCGGTGCCGGGGTGCCAGTGCCCCCTGCGAGCCAGAGCCCTTTTCCCGCTGCCCTTCAAGATGAGAACAGAGCAGCAGCCGGAGGCAGAGGACCAAGGATGCTTGCTACCTCCTTGCCATGCAAGCGCCTATTTTGGGGGGTTCTCCGCTGTAGAAAAGTGGCTGGTGAAAAGAGAAGGACAAACAGCTCCCAGTGAGCAAACCACCTCCATCCCACCAAATCCAGCCTTGCTTGCTCCGGCGGGGGGGGCCAAAACAGGGGAATGGGATGCTCTCTTCAGCCCCACAGAGCCACACACAGCCAGAGCGTCGTGGAAATGAGTTTATTGACACGGACGGCAGGTAAAGCCTGAAGAGCAACACAACTACGCGGCGAACACTCGAACGAGCGGCGCGGCAGGAGAGGAGGGCGAAACACCACCGACTGAGCCCAGACTCTGCCCCATAGCGCAGAGACACCCCCACACCCACAGAGCTGGGAAGAAATGTGGTAAGAGAAGGGGGTGCTCAGCATCCCCTCCCTACATCAAAGCCACACCAGCTGTTTAGTGGAGAAGGTTTAAGTGTTTCTTCCTGACCCTCTACCATCTCCTCCCTGCCTCCACACAGCTTCACGCTCAGTGCCACTGGTGCTTCCTTAATTGCTCTATTAATGATTTTTGCAGTGCCCCCACCACGCTCGGAGCAAATCACCTCCCAGCACGCGTGGGCAGGGCTCAAGGGCTGGATGGCTCCAGCTCTGCCCCATTTTTTCCCCAGCCAGAGCACAGGGGTTCCTACACAGGGACACCACCTTCCTCAGGGTCCCGCAGCTCCCATGCCCTGCTGGAGCCTCTTACAGGGCATTGTGACCTTTTCCCAGCACTGGCTTCTGGGTTGCAGACAGTGCCGAAGCCCTGATGAACCATCTCCCACCGTAAAACATTTATTGACTTTAAATGTGGCATCTAAAAAGACAACATGGGGGTTGCTAAGCATAAGAGCTTTGCTCGCTGGGGAGGAGATGGCGTCAAAGCATGCTCGGGAGGGTGAAGCCGTTCTGGTTAGTGGCTTGGTTTAAGCAGGACAAGCTATGGATGGAGCAAGGACATGCAAGAGGCTTTGCTTTCACTGCTGTTGCCGCAGCACTTAGTGGTTGCAACGTGGTGAGTCCACAGCCATGGATTGGAAAGGGAAGCAGTCCTGTCCCTAAGGACAGGTTGGAAAAGAGGGGCCAGGGCATGGGGCTGCTCGGGACAAGGGGGTGACAGCAGGAACCCGACTGGCCCTTGTTGCCCTGTGCCTCTGGGCACACAGAGCCAAGCTGCAAATGGAAGAAATGCTTCCACAGTCTGCTCAACTCTCAGCCCAGGGGGGACCTGAACCCCCAGGCAGGCAGGGTACAAACACTGCCAAGCCCAAACCATCTCCCATCATGCCACAACCTGGGTTTTGGGGGACAGCGCGGGACCAGGAAGAGCCGCTCCGCTCCCTATGGCACCCCAGGACACTGCCAGCAGCGGCCCCTCTCCGTAGGGGCACGGCTGATGCCTGCAGCCCCGGCGGGGGAGCAGCACTGCCACATTCGGATTTACCACTGCGAGCCTCGGGGATCGCTGGGGTTAGCGCAGCGCTGGGTGAAGGTGGCACAGCTCAGGGAATGGCCGAGAAGGCAGTCTGGCCATAGCAGGCACGGAAAGTACAAGAAGAAGAGGGGCTGCGGATGGGTGAGGATGCAGAGACCATACCTGGAGCTTTGGCAAGAGCCTTTCGCTCTAAGAGCGGGCTCGTTTCCTTCATTTCATTCACCGCTGTCCTGTTATCAATCTGGGTCTGCAGCTCCTCCCCACACAGAAGCAGCCTCACTTCTCAAATCAGCAGCTAATGAGCCAGGGAGATGGCTGGAGTGAAAACACACCACCAAACGCAGCGCTGAGTCTGCCAGCACAAGTGTAATAAAAAAACCCCTCTTTAGGGCTCCATCCGCCTCCACGGACTGAACTGATGGCTCTGTTCCTAGTTCCCCGAGGCTGCACTCACCCTGCTAGAGCCCGACGTCCCTGCAGGGCTCCCAATACTTCCTTGGAATTGCCTTCCCTTTAAGCCAATTACAATAGAAAAACTCAAAAAAATGTATAAAAATATAAAATAAAGTGCAGTGTTATGTTTTCGACACTTTTGCCTTGTTTTAATGAGCTGACGTGTGGTTTTTGCTTGTTTTTTTCCAATGAGCGGTATTTTACAAAATCGTAACTACGCCTAAAGCCATTTAGAAAACACTGAACATTGGCACAAAATGGAGAAGCCCACGAGAACGGACAACGAGTGAGGGGCGAGGGGGACGTGGGAGTAGTCGAAGCAGTGGTTACAAACTCCATGGACGCTAAAAATATCAAAGGGGTTTGTTCCCTATCATCATTAGCACGTGGATACTAATTGCTACCTTGTTTAATCAGTGCCTTTGACTGAAATCCTACACATGAATACAGCTGCTTCCAGTTAAGAGTGCTTTTCCCCGTGCCAGTGGTGAAGGAGTACCTGGGGACCCCTTTCTCCCCCCTCCTTCCGCAGGGTGAGGCACAGGCTGATCTCCTGTTAGTTTTTCAAGATGGCATCGTAGGCCTGGTAGATGTACTGGGACACTTCAGGAGCTCGGCATTTCAGGGAGAGCTGCAGAGAGGAGAGGAGAGGTTAGCGGTGCTGCAGAGCAAGGCAGGAACTTTCTGCCATCTCCACAAAGGCAACTGGAAACGTCTGACCTACAGCATGGGTTGGACAGATCAGGCATCTCGCTGATGACAGTCACCCCAAATATTTCTCCTGGGTACTGCTTTCTTTGTCACCAACACCGAACTGCCTTTTCAGAGCTTGCCACAAGCAGGAGGAGGTAGAAGAAAGTAAGCTCCCATCACGGGGTTCCCCAATTCCTTAACAAATGTAGGTGCCTCTGCAGGCATGAGGGAAGGGGACGCTGCCCCAGACCCCGGGACATGGGACTTGCTTGCCCTCATGTGGTAAATCGCAGCACTAAGCCTGGGGGCTTCTCATGATTTGCTGCTCGGTCCTGGCAGAGACAAACTTGGCTGTTGCCCCTTTCTAAAGCACGGATCAGACTGAGGCCAGGCTTGCGGCATCGCTCCTTGTACAAACATTTTAAATCACCTTCCAACGCTCACTTTCACCCCGCAGGTCCCCAGACCACAGATTTCTCTTGAAACTCCTGGAACGGCTTCCAACAGGAGATAAATCCTCTAATATCGGGATGCTCAGACACAAAGGTCCTCAGAAGGGGAGGAAAGGCAAAGGGAAGAGCTATATGGGTGCATGCTGCGGGACAGACCGCACCTTCCCACCAGCCACGGGCTGACGCCAGCGCAAGGCCAAAGAGGCTCTGACATCCAGACAGCCGGTCTCTGCTGCAGGAACGCGGCAGGGCATAAATTCGTCCTTGTTTGTGAGAGGGGGAAGGGCATTCTGGCAGTGCTTTCTCGCTAATGTCTCTTGGCTTTATCTCTGGGTAACCTTGGCAAGTAACTGCTCATTGCTGAGTGGGCATTATCCCAGCTCACTGGTGACAGAGCACTGCAATTCTGTTGTTTCTCACCTTTCTCCAGTTCAGTGGGCGTTCCTAACCCCTCAAATTAACAGGATCTCCCCCCAAACAAGCACGTTTGGCAAAGCAGGGAGAAATAGCTCCATGGGCAAGGGGAGTCAGAAGGATCCCAGCCCGTGCCACGTGCCCTCCGCAGTCCGACACCTCACCGTGTAGTTCGGGTTCCCCGGCTGAATGCGAAGCTCCGCCAAGATCCAGATGCCGTTGGTGAGTTTCAGAGACTGGTAGAGCATGTCCTGGCCCTCCACATTCCTCTTGGCAATGGTGTAGACATTGTTGTTCTGCAGTTTGCTGGAGACGGTATCTTCAGAGAGAAGGAAGAAAAACACATCTGTTAATTCAGATTCATCATCTGCAGAGACGGGAGAGCCCAGAGGAGCATTCTCAGGATGCAAGCGCACGTGGAAATGCTGACTTCTGTCCCAGAGTTTTCCCTGGGGACAGAAGCAGACATGACACAAGGAGAAAAAAAAAATCCAATTTGCTTCCACGGACCCACCTCATTCTTTTCAGACTGTGATCCCTTGTGAAGTATTCACCCACCTTGCAGGGCTTTCACTTACTGCTCACTGGTCACCCAGGACTTACTGCCTTTATGAAGGTGAGAGTCTGCAGCTCAGAGGGTAAGAGGACTCTGCTCTATCTATAACTCCCAACAAGCCCCAGGCAGGCTAACCTGGAGGCAGCCAAAAGTCAGAAGATGCCTGCCTGAGGCTCGCTCGGATCCTGGTTCTGAGGTCCCGCCCCAACCACAACAGCTCCCTCCTGCTTCATCCCCCTCCCACACACAGACACTTCTGGTCAAACCAATGTCCTGCTAGGTAGTAAAAATACTTTTTTTTTTTTTTGTCTTAAGCCATCACTTGAAAGGGTAAAAACCCACAGACATCCGTCTCTAGACATCATTGGGCTGTGATACAGTTTTAACACACTGTACGACCTCAGCACTCGCAGATGTGCGATTTCACCTGCAGACCTGTACGGATGTAACTGTGACACTTGTTATTTCTAAGGGACCTTTCAAAGAAACAGGAACAGAGGGAAATATGCAGAACACAGACCCAAACCAGCGGCCTTTGGATGCCAAGGGGTTTCTCAGCACAGAGCTGGGCAAACCTCTGTCTTCCGACACCAGTAAAAGGGGCAAATTCACACTGTGGGTGGAAGGCTCCCACTGTGGGAGGAGGACTCCACACCTGATAAACATCACTGGCAAATTCCCATTCCTGGTGCCCAACAGGAGAAATTTAACTCCTTCAAGCTCCCTGCTGGGACAGGGTGGAACACCCTGTCTGTGCCGGGCCATTATCAGCAGGTTGGGCACTTCCGACAGAAAGCAAAGGAGAGAAGTAGCTGTACACCAATTTGCACTGAAAGCCAAGAGACTGGGAACATGGGATCCATTTCAAGGAGTGCAAGGAGCAGGACAGCAGGAGGGAAGCAGCACGAAGTGACCATGCAGCTCTAATCCATCCCTGCACCTACAAACACTGAGGTCTGCTGGCATCAGAGCCGGATTTGAGAACGGACACAAGTCTGTGCTGGTGCAGGGAGGAACCAGCGAGGGGACAGCAGAGTCTGTTCATGCACCAGGGAACAGTAGAAGCAGGAAAGAAAGAGCCCCACAAATCCACACGCTGATGAAGAGACCTGGATCCGCTGCCTCTCCCCAGGGCAGCGCTGATAACCAGAGCTGCGCAGCAGCCCAGCAGGCAGCCTGGACCCTTCGCCTGCAGCTGGGCTGAACCCCTTCGCTCCCCAGGCTTCACAGCGGCTGCGTGCAGGTTGAGGAGGGTTCGGGCATCCAGCTACCCAGGCACACTCAGATTTAGGTTTCCTCTCTTCCCCAGTTACTATGGAAACTGGCAGATATAAGTAACTAATGAGATCTTTTGCTTAAAACCCCTCTGTCTCCTCCTCCCACCTCTACTCCTCCTCTATACAACGAACTCATCCAGATGAGGGAAACAGGCAATGCAGAGCAGTCCCCTGCTCGCAGGCAGCGCGGCTGGGAGAAACTTGCGCCGGGGGGACATCACCCACTAGCAATGAAGGCCAAACTCCCATCTCCGATGCCCCTCCAGCCAGCGAGAGCTGCCTCTGGGGCTTTGCGAAGGCACGGTGTTCAACACAAGTGCTGGCTCAGAGAGGACATTGTTGTTTGGAAGGGATGTTGGTATTAAGATTGGACAAACAAAATCACATTTAACAGGCTGTGGTTAAAGCCCACTGGTCTGAAGCCCCTCTGGACATGTATCGTGGAAGTGGAATTGCTGGCAAGGGTTCAAGACTTGCTCCAGCAAATCTTTACTCCTGCTGGGAGCAGTCTCCCCCTCCGCCAGGGGATGCTGTCAGAGCAAAGGCAGTCCCCAGGGAGCATGGGTGCAGGGTTAGAAGCAAGGCTGCAAGCAGGAAGCTGTAATTTTGGCAGCTGTGGGGCTGCGGCCCCATCACACAGTGTCACAGCAGAGGAGGGGAACACTCCTGCCGCCCAGGAAGCTGCGCTCCGGGGACACAGCGGGCGAGATGGGGCCACACAGCAGCTGCTCTTACACCAAAGCCTTCAACTGTGTGATGGCACCTCTTCCAATTTAAACAGCCACTGCCTCTGCTAGGGGCAGATTTCCACGCAGGGACTTGCTTGTAGGAGGGTACAGGGAGGGAAACTGAGGCAGAGCAAACTCCTAGGAAAGCCCATTTTCTACCTCCCTGGCCTCAGTTACCCCCCGAGGAGCGCAAAAAGCCCTACAAAACATACCCTGTCTCAGCCAGACACCTGGAGCAACTGTGAGCAGGCTGGGCACACCGAGCATCAGCACTCCAACTCCTCCTGCCTCCTCCCTCTGCACGATTTGGGGACCGACGAGAGCCTACCCCCTCTCCCCCCGAGTGGCAACTCCCATCCCTCTTGTGCTCCCGAGTGTCAGGATTTTTGGATTTTGGAGATCGGGCAGAGTTGCTAAGCAACAGTGCCAGGCTGTGCCTGGCTGAAGGCAGGACCACTAATGCCATGTGACAGCACAGCCTTTTTTAAAAAAAAATAAATTAAAAAAGGCAGGTATTTGCTGGGAGCAGAGCGCTGAGCCCAGCTCTGAACAGGGCTGCTGGTTTCCCAGCGAGAGCACAGCACCCACCAGAGCCCCAGTTAGTGCCCGGCACAAGCAGGAAAAGAGCTGAGCCACGCTGCCTGGGGACACATCTCCCTGCACACAGGGGGTCTGGTGACACCACAAACCAGAGCCACAAAGTCGTTCTGCAAGATGGCACCGTCTACATCTGACCTTGCTAAGCAATTTTCTGCAGGGCTGCTTCTTTTGGCTCAGCGCTTATTCTCAAAACCTTCTTGAAGCACAACGTAAGGATACAGAAAGATTTCCCCATCACCAATACCAGGGAAGCCTCTGCCATCAGTCCATCTTTCAGGGGTATTTTGTTTGTTTCCTTGTCTTTTGTTTTTCAAACAGAATTCTTTACCCTACCTCAGTCCAACATCTAAATAGCACATGTGGAAAGACCAGCACGCCGGGCAGAACAGCTGGACAAGGTCTCCTCCCTTGCACCGAAGTAATTAAATTCTTCTCAACAACACTCTTCTAGGTAAAGCAAAGGACATGCTTAAATCTCCTACCCACACAGGTTAAGAATTTCACTTCTAAACACAAACAGCCAAGATGAACCAATTGGCAACAACGGGATTTTTCACAAAGGACACGCACCACTCAGAATCAACACCAACAACGTACCTTTTCTGAACTTGGACCTTCGTGGCATTTTGCAACGAGCACTGGATATCAGGAAGTAAAATTTAATCCCTGTATTTTGTGCTGTGGTAGCTGAAAACATCTCCAAGCCGTTTCTAGTAACACCTGAATGGTTCTGAGCATCCAGCCAAGAACTGCATTCAAATACCAAACACATCTGCAGACGTGGATCCAGTGGGGAGGCACTTTAGTCAATATTATGACAGTACATTCGTTTCCAAGATATGTAATATGCACGGGTTCTATAATTTATTAAATGATCAGGATACTAGATTTGCACGTACAGAAAAAAAAAACCATACCAGGGAAGCTTGCATATGATTATGTCCCAGGTTATTCCAGCAAGAAAATCCAATTTCTCTTTGTTCTGGCATTAGCAAATTACTTGAGGGGGGGGAACCAAAACAAAGTGGCCACTGCATACCAATAAAGCCATATTCAACTCAAAACACTAAAGCTGTTGTTTCACACCAAATTGTGGACCAGCAATAAGCAAGCAAAGACAAAGTTCCTAGAACTGCTGAACGGCACAGCAGCTAATTGCCTCCCGTTTAATGGCATTCAATCTCCATGTGCAAGTCAGCTTGTCCTCTTTCACTCTGTGGGTTTGGGTAAGCAGAATTTAAAAAAGGAAAAACATTTAGCTAATCTGATTTGCATATCTTAGCTTAATGTAGCGGTCCTTTAAAATTTAATCAAACTTTGCACGTTGAAAAAACAGTGTAAACAAGGCAAACTGAGCTTTAGCACATGCTCAGTTGCAGGGGAAACCTCAGTTGGTATAGTTGTACCAGCAGCACCCAGATTATTTGAGCTGTAAGAGTCTATGAATCTATCTTCATGCATTAGATTCTTATATTTTCATTAAAAAGCCCCAAATCAATTAATTTAGCACTGGATTCATAAGAGATGAGGATGCCGGGGTATAACCACGGCCTTGTCTTTTCATTACAAGTTGTATTTCCGAATATGGTTTTCTCTGTAGCACTATCATAACCTCTTCCTAAGAGGCAGATGCATGAAACAGAGCTCTAATGAATTCAAGATGTGCAGCGCATCACAAGTACACCTCGGCCTCACGATACGGGTCTGGTACAAGTCCAGACAGACTTGTTCCTCCACGGCCATACGGCTCCAACCCTAAAGAACAGCCTCAGGCCAGCGCCAGCTCTCACCGCTGGGAACCTGAGCCCCAAATCCCTCTTCCAGAATTAAGCATTCATCTCTTTGAGTTGCTGGGAACTGCGGGAATACCTTCAAGGGTCCAGGACTTGCTTTCTTTTTTTTTGGAAACAAAGACCCTGGAGACAGGGATCAGAGTGGAAAGCTCTACCGCTTAAGGGTACCTGCTCCTCACCCCGCAGCCTGGCACCTTATCCCAGGCTTCAGCTTGCGGGTGCCGTGGGCTACCTGCAGCAGCCAAGATTTTCTGGCTGTTCTGTGCCCTGTTACGGAGTGAGCTGCCAGGGACCGGAGCTTTTGCTGCCATCCCTGGTGCAAACCATCAAAGCTCGAGTCAATCCTACTTGGCTCGCCTGGCGAGCACAGGATGGATCTTTTCCCCACAAAGGCCTGGGAGCAGACTCACAAAGAAGCATCTCCACTGATGAACTGTGTTTATCTCCTTTTTGTTTAAGGAAACAAAAGAAATAACCTGGGGAAAAGCCTGCAGTTTACACAGGAGGTGCTGTAGGGTGACTGTTGCACAGTAACAGACAGACAGCCCTGAATGTACAAGGAATGCACAAGCTGCTTTCTTGACAGATAAAATCCCAGCCCTCTAAAAATCCCCCTTCCGAGCCCATTTCACTTTGATTTAAAGAAATTCAAATTTCAGTTTCTCCACTGAAAGAAATCAGCATCCCCTGTTTAGCTGCTCCGTAGGGCCTCCTGCATGCCTGCGCATAACTTCAGCCCCACTTCTCACGCGGCGCAGAAACAGCACAGGTCTGAGCGGTGAGGAAAGCAAAGGCTCTTTACAGCTAGCAGAAGAGAAGTCAGGCACCGAGGGCACAGGGACCACACTTCTGATCAACCCTCTGCCCAGCAGCAGCCGTTAGGCCCGCTCTGCTCCATCTGTCCGACGCCTGCCGCAGCTGCGCAGCTCTATTGAAGTGGCTGGTGGTGCTGCGATTAGGGCACATCAACTGGGAGCAGAGGTATATTTTTAGCTCACAGCTAAATCCGCATCACTGGGCTGGAATCGGTTAGACCAAAGCATGAATGGTACGATGCGTCCCTGAGCCTCAACGACAACTCGCCACCAAGTGGGTGGGCTCACGCTAGGCATGAATTACTTATCTGAGCGGATGCGGGAGGAGGGATAACGATTCACACGGCGGCTGCACACCTCTGCAGAGCCGGCAGCGCTTAGAAGCTTTTTATTTGTGCCCAACGGCTGAGAAACCCCAGCACATCCTAAGTTTTAGTTAGGAGCCATTGAAACCTGCAGACTTTGCTCTGCACAGCTCTGCCACGGCAGCCGTTGCGTACCTTATTTTATGCCGTGATATGAGAGCTGCACACAGTGGTATTTCAATGGTGAACAACAGAACCACCGACAGCCCAGGTCAAGAGCTTTATTCTGCTTAGGCATCTCCTCCAGGAGAGTCTTTTGAATACGAAACAGTCTTTCCTCCACAAGGATCAAGCTCCTAAAGATTTTACACCCAGAGCTGCTATTCTTGAAAGAAAGGAGGTGGCTTAAAACAAGGCTATTTTCACTGGATTTAAATGATCAAGACTGTGAATCTTGAAAGACTATCGCCCTACTGCGGCACGCAGCCAGACACGCACCCTCGCTCTGGTATAAACTAGCAGGAAGATGGATTCAGCTGTCATCAGAGCTCACCCAGTTTATTTCGCCTCTGCCCTGGCATGCACCACCAGCCGCTTGCCACGCTATGAGAAGTCTCCATCCCCGAGGATGCTGGAAGCCCAGCCTTCCATGGAGCCTGGGGCTCGGCTGATCCTTGTGCAGACAGGTTTGATACTCTTAGGATGGTCAGTACTAGAGGAAGTTACTGCTTAGATGAAATCAAGGTGAGCAGCAGACTGAGTCAGGGTTGCACTGGTAGTTAAAATACAAGGGACTAAGACAAGCACACAAGATTTCCCTGATTTCCCTAGTTTTCCCTCCTGCAAGCTATTGACCTGCTCTGTGCTGAAGCCCAGGTGGTCAAGGAAGGAAACGGCCGGTACAGTCGAAAGTGGGAGGAGGTGTCGGCAGCGGAAATACAAAAACAGAAGCTTCAGCGGATGGAAGCGTTTGAAATCTGTTTATGAGACATGACCCACTTTCTCCCGCACATAAGCCAAAGAGGCTGGCAGATCCTGCACACCCCCGAGCAACCCAAGTGACGGATCGTGCTCGGGAGAGGCACTGCGTCCAGGGTTCTTGCTAAAGCACGGAGAGAAGCCTCTTCTTGTCTGAGCCCTGGCAGCGGCTGCAGATACCACTGCAAAGAAACCGCCCAGCGTTTCCCGTGTTCTCCCTGCGAGCTAGTAACATGTTCTCCACCAAATATCAGCAATTAAGGCAGGCATGGGCAAGCAGTCTGGTCTTGAGCTGGCAAACCCTCTCCGAACAGGGAGCACTACCCGTCACTCTACATTTCCTAACATTTTCTTCTGGAGGGAGTAGGGGACACGGGCCAGTCTGCAGGATGACCAGTGCTCACCCTCCCAGCCACGCACATATCCTCTCTCCCTCCCAACTACACCCTCCACTAGCCAGCGCCAAACATGAGAAGCTACCAACATTTCTGGTTAGAGATGCAAAAAGCTCTGGACAGCGCGGTCAGGACACGGCCGGCGCAGAAGGCATCACTGCAGTGCAGGGCGAGAGGCAACGCCAGGCTGGGTCGGGAGCAGAGGGAGGACTGGGGGAGGCGCAGAGGTTGTTCTCATTTGAAACCCCACAGTGAAATCAAGTCATAAGGTCCAACAGCTGCTATTTTCCCCCCCCTCTTGTGAGCTCCATCTTTTATATTCCAAAATAGTAATAATTATGAGTACAAAGAGACCCATGGTTTCTGTCTGCAATTGAAGCAAGAGGGTGTTCATTGTGTAAGAGCAGACACAAGAGAATAAAAAGGTTACAGGGTTTGTAATCAATAGGGACACTTTTTTCCTCTATGAAACATAGCAGCTTTTGGTAGAATCACTTGGCTCCCGTCCAGAACCTCTCAAACAGGAGCAAAGCTGCTACGCTGGCCTCATTCCACTTTTTTTTTTTTTTCTTTTTTACACTCCCTCATCCTTCAGCAGTAGTAAGGTCACACGTACAAGTAGGATGCTCACAGAGGCAACTAGACAGCTAAACACAGAGCTGAACAGGACAGAGTATGATCGTAAGCGAATCAATATAGCAGCTAACAGCAGCAGACGGAAACTCTTCTCGCGTGGCCTGTCCTCCATAGATGACAAAACATGTTATAGTGGTTTGTAGGGTTACACTTTCACAACCGAAAGAAAGCAGATGCCGAAAGGCGAAGCGACTGGCCCAGGATTATACAGTAGGTTAAAGTCAGGGCTGAAACACCTTGCCTGAAACACACAGCAGAACAGGATTGCTGAACAGCCCCAACACCTTATTCAGCTCTTTTCAAAAGAGCAGCTTTGCAGAGAAACAAAGTATAAAAGAGAAACAAGAACACAAAGTCCACAATGAAAGGAGGAAACAGATAAGTAACATCTAAAATCTGGGATTTTAGATGTGCTTTTATGGGGACCCAGCTAAAGTTTTTACTGAAACAAGCCCTAGGATCCAAGCCTGTTCTGTTCATGAGTGCAATACCCATCTATCCGTTAGCTATAGACAATGTTATTAATAAGGTGATGTCTGGTGACCCCACATCAAAAGCGCTCTCAGCATGGTAGAATTAAGCTACTCACCGGCATTCAGGTGACAGTCTTTAATCTGGAACTGAAGCTCATTTTCATTTGGAATGTCTTTCCATGTGGCAAGGAAGACCTGGCGCTCTAGAAACAAGACAGACAATTAGCACTCCTGGATCCTCACAGGACTGAAGCATTAATTAATTCACCATAGAACAACACAAGGTAGAGACACCGAAGATCTTTTGGTCACATTTTGCCCTGCTGTGATCAGATCCAGGATTTGCTCCTATACAACTTCAGTCTCACTGTAAAAGCAGCAAAGCTTTGACGGATTTTGGAACTCCCAAACCAGAGGCTGCCTTTACCATATGAGCTGTATACAAACCAAGAACAGGCGGGATTTGACAAGAAGGAAGGAGATCCACACATTTAGCATTACATTAGCGAAAGTGGCTTTTCAAGCAGCTTCCCAGCCAATTCAAACAACAATTTCATAAAGGTGAGGAGGAATACAGGAATGACAGTGAAAGTGGTATGGGGGCAAATCCTAGACCCATTTGAGTGAACCAAACCCTCCAAAAAAACCCAACCAAACCCCTAAAGTCAGCTTCAAAGGAAACAGATCCACCCCTCGCCTGGCAGAGAGAATCAGAGCAGAGACTTGGGTTCTGGTAACTACTATAGTTGCAGGACAACAGGGACAGGCTACCAAACCACTGCAGATCAATTCAGGCTGCCGAGATGCACTGGCACGAAAATCGTGGCCAAGCCCATGTGAATCTCAGCCATGGGACAACTGCACCCAGCTGGGTGCTGCAAGCACAGTCTGGCTGACCACACGCCTAAAAGCACTCACCCATTTTGCCATCCTCTACGAAAAGCACGTTGAGAGGAATTAGGCAGCTGAAGTAAAAGACATCAATGTTGTTTTTCACAGCCACCTGTTATAGAAGAAACAGGAGGGTTAAAGCATCTCTATCAGCTGGAAGTCCAAGGGGATCCCAAGACTGCACAGTCTCATCGCCTGCCCACACACCCTGGAGCGCTCTCTCCGAGCAGAGGCCAGCTCTGAACGCAAGACCACCTAGAGAGATGTTACCGACCTTCTGGGTAGTTTCAGACAAGGATTGGTCCCACCCCTCTGTGCTCACTCCATTTTCACTAAAAGCTGCTCAGTCTTCTATGAGCATTTCACCACACTGCTTCAGAGGCGATTGCGCTAACGGGTTCACAGGCAGCGTCCTTGTTTGCGTTCAGCCTCTCCCTCTCCTCACTTCTTCCACTTCCAAGGTACCTTCCTATCTCTCGGCCACACACAGCTACTATCACGCCTGTCATATTGCACACGAGCTCCTCCACCCCTGCTCTTTGCCATCTCACTCTTGTGAGCTCCCAACCCCTGTGTATTCTTTATTTTCACCCCCAGCTCTCAGTCATGTCTGAACACGCAGACTCCTTGATTAGCCATATCTCAGCCTGAAGCTGGTCCACTACCTACACCTTCCTTACAGCATCTCCCAAGTCTCCTGCCTTTACCTTTTTGAAAGCCATATAGCGAGCACGTGCCGGGTGTTGATTCCTGGAAGAAGAAAGCCCTGCTACAGAGCAATCAGGGCAGGTAAAAAAAAAAGATCACTTGACAGAAGACTTAATTCTCAGTGTCATTAAACTCAACCAGCCAGGGAGATGCACTGGATTCCCTTTTATCACACGTGCTTGCCACATTACCGACTAATCTCCGCTAACACAGAGAGCAATCTCACTTTCAGCCTTCCCCAGGCTGAGAGCTGATGGTACAGCAGGAGCAAACCGGAGGGCTGAGGAAGTGCACTGTCATAATATAGCACAGAAGAAGGTAGCTCTGGGCTTTATTTCTATGCCTCTCACGCTCTCCTCACATCATCCTGCATAGCGATAGCCTGTCACAGGAGTACAGTTCAGCAGACACCTGCCATTGCTTGCAATGAAGGAAACTTAGCCTGTAAGAGAGACCTAGAATTGAGGTCGCGCGGGGAGCCCTGAATTTCAGGAGCCATTTGAGCTCCTGCTTTGAAAAATCCCAGGAGTTCTCCAATTTGTCACCCAGCTGAAATACAAACCAGACCATGCTAAATGCTGAGCCAAAGAAATTAATTCGCTGCTACAAAGATTTATGCCAAGACAAACTTCATTCACATTAATAATTACACACATTAGTGTGCTGCTGAGGAAAATCTATTGTCCCATAGTGGCAGGTTTAGAAAGATACCCCCAAATGTTGGTAAAAACCGCTGCGGATAGACAAGGGAGGGGAATAAACCACATAATTCAAACACAAGTCAGCTGATTAGACATGCCAGAGGACAAGTGGTAGGAGATCAAGCTTCTGAATGAACTCTTCCAGCAATTGGGAAGGTCTCAGAAGCGCAAGCAGCAGCAGAAAGGTGGACGTGACGGCCTGTGGGGTTTCTACTTTCAGCCATCACTAAAGGTAGCAGCTTATATTTAATTCCCGCAGTGCAAACCAGCTTAAGAAGGGATTAGTTTGAAGCCCGCTAAAACCATGTAAATGATGGTGCGACCCAGAAAAAAAAAAAAAAGGAGGAAATGGTCTTCTGTACTGGGGAACTGACACATGCTTTGACTGCTGGAGTTGGAGTGTGTAGTGTTTGAGCTAGAGGCACTGAAGCCAGAGGAACAAAAGCAGATTGGTGGATGGACCTAAGTGATTCACCTCTGCAAAATGTGATTGAACAGACTGGATGAGTAGCCAAAAACGCACCTCCTAATCTGGGAGGGGAGAGCTGGGGAAGGGACACCAGTGTAGCCGTTCCAGATGCTATGCTTGGATATAAGTCATGGAGATGAGCAAGAAGAGAAAAAATTTAGGCTAAATGCCTGGGAAAACTTGACAGTGAGAATTATTAAGCGGCACAAAATTCTCCAGAGGAAGAGAGAAGGTCCAGTGCTTGGAGTATTTAAAAATCAGCCTTGATAATGCTCTCAATAAGAGGAACTGTAGCAAAACAACAAAGCATAGCAGGGACTACACTGCATGACCCAAGATCTTTTCCAACTCTGATTTAAATCATTAATTGCCTTGCCTTAGAACAATAGAGATCACTTAGCTTTTGTGGCTAATTGTTGTTGCCATACAACAGCAGTTTCTTACAAGAGGGGCTGGAAAGCAGTGCCTCCTCTCCAGTCACGGTTCTAGAGGCACACTCCAAATTAATATGCTAAGCCTGTCCCTGCAGTTATAAGAATGCTATAAAAAGGTATCTGCTGACCTGCTTCTCAACTCAGCAGAAACATACTGAGTAAGCTGCTTTGGCTATACTCTGGAGAGCTACCCAATTAAGATGCTCTGAAGTGCAATTTCTTCCCAGCAAAGAAAAGCAAGCCACACACCAGGCTCCCTCCCAAACTGCATCATTGGGTTCAGTAATATCGTCACGTGTCACCTTGCAATGATGCAGAAACCAGCTGTTACAAACAACTTTTGCAAACAGGAGAGGAAAAAGCTACAGTCTCCTTAAACCTATAGCACTGGGACAAGACTGGTAAGCTTTTCAAGACTTGCTTCCATCGTTCCAACACCACACACTTCCCCCAGACAGCCAGGCATGCACTGTTAGCGCTGCGGTCTCCAAGATCTGGTCCATGAAAAGGCACTTGCAGATACCCAGATGGGGAAATTTGCACCAAGAGGAGGCTAAGAGGCCCTACCAGCTGGTAACAGCTTCCCAAGGTCACGCTTCAACCTTTGCACTGCCACATCAGGAGCATCCAATGCCATCTGACAGCTTACTAAAGCAAACGCAGGCAGAAAGCAGATCCACAGCAGCGCCTGAGTGAAACCGAGTAGCTAACAACAGCCACTTGCCAAAAAAGTCCAGTGCTCCTTAGGTGGGAACATAGACCCGAGACAATCAGTGACATCTAAAGTAATACCGGCAGCTGTGAAGTCTCTCCAGGTTTAACATGCTTGAAAGGAACCTCCACTTGCATTCAATAAATCCTCCAGTCCAGACTAACTTTCCCTGTGGCTTTGCAGCTTTAACCTGCTGACCGGGACATGAACTATTAAATCTTTAACAAGACCTTCAGCTTCAGACATTTGAAAGTTGAAACAGAATCGTTTTAAATAAAAATGGCTTTCCATCTGTAACCTTTTTGAAACGAGGAGAAAAAAAAAAAAATATTACTACCTTATGAATTTAG
Source organism: Ibidorhyncha struthersii (assembly GCA_013398815.1). Taxonomy (NCBI): domain Eukaryota; kingdom Metazoa; phylum Chordata; class Aves; order Charadriiformes; family Charadriidae; genus Ibidorhyncha; species Ibidorhyncha struthersii. Next base: position 188,452 of record VZSZ01008908.1, read on the forward strand.
TCAAGCAGACTACAAAGCTTCTGAGGGATAAAAGTCAAAAGGTGCCAGATTTTCACGTGAAGCTTCGCTGCTGAAATGGTGAGCCCACTAAAAATTGGAACAGGGTTCCCAATCACTTATGTCTTGTTCATAATCAGACTAGAGGAAGCAGCACCTCTAGAAATAACCCCTGAAACGTATCTGCTCACCTCGCAGCATGAGCACCCTTCTGATGTCCTTCCTTGCAGCGCAACCTTCTGATAGCCAAAACATGGTATTTGGGGGAAGAGGTACCTCACCAGAACAATGCTAAGTTATTTTCTTCAACAGTGTAGGTTTCGGATGCTTTAAATCCCAGACTAGAGCATAAGAACCGACTTTCAAAGTCAAGTCTGAAAGCAACACAGATGCTTTCCATCAGCAGCAAGTACACAACATACCCACTTGGAATCCCATTAGCACCTACACTAAATTAAGGATTTGCTTCAAGTTGGGTTTTGCTTTAGAGCCTGGTAACAGCCAAACTGTTAAGGCGAGAAGAACTCTCCTCTGCAGAGTCTTTTTTACGTCCGCCAGCACAAGGTCATGGTTTATTCTGTGACAGTCTGCTGCTCTGGCTGTCAGATGCCCCCAGGGAGTGCAAGCTACTTCACTTCATTTTGTTTGACAGGTAGGGTTCTCGGGATCCTGCAGGCTCTCGACAGCCGCTGCCAGCCGCATGCTTTACCTACAGGCACACCAGTTTGCAGCCGGGGCAGCGGAGCTGCGTGCAGACAGCGAGGCTGGGTGCTGCGCCCCGGCTGCAGCTGTCAGCTCCGGGTACGCCGCTTGACGTCAACGGTCAGGGAACAGCGAGTTACTGGGAGGGTTACGCTCTCGTGTGCGTCTGGCTGTACTTGAAGTTCAAAACGTACATTTTATCAAATGCGCCGTACCATGTGGCAGACCTGCCCTTCACCGGCAAGCCAACAGCCTTCCGCGGCTGAGCTAGGAACTGGCTGCAGACGCAAAGCTGTGATCCGAGTCCTTAATTCGGGGAGCTCCCAGGAGGGTTCTCTGCTGGAGTAAGACTCTCGCTAGTAGAGGCTGTTAAAAAATAACCGAGGCAACAAACCCAAGAAAGTACCTTCCACAACCAGCCACCCAAGGCTGTTCTGTGGTGGTTGGTCCAGTAATTTTGACACAGCTCCCACACAGGCAGATACTGTGTCATTTATCAAGAAGGGGGAGAACATCTGCTGGCTGGACTTGCTGCTCACACCGGTTCTCAGCCGTGTTTTTATGGATTTGAACGTGTGAAATCTGTTTCCAAGTACCGAGAGCTCTACATTTGTGACCTGAGATGCATTAACACTTCTGATGAATGAGAGCTCCAGCGGTTCTGCACTGCAAGCGAGACACAAAGAGCGGAGGAGCACGGGTGAGGAGTTACAGCAGACCCGAGTGGGAAGGACAAATATAATCCAGTGCATTAGCAAGACCGATCTTTTCTCAATGAAGAAACTCCACTTTCATCTGCCTTTATAGAAATGTTCTGCCCAGCTCATTGCAAGAAATAAAAACGTTCTGCACCTCACACTGCTCAGCAGCAAGGGAGAGGTCTGTGTTTCCAAGTGTCGCTTTTCAGGAAGAAATGCAGCTGGCAGATCCTTCCCTTTCAATACTCGCCAGGTCCTTTTTCGGGCATTTTTGAAAACTGAAGCTCTGCTTCTTTCAGTTGCACGCTCAGTATCTGCAACAAACAGCCCTGGCAGCTGACAGCAGGTAACGCTGGGGAATGCAAGACACTGATTGCCAATTTTGAACGTGGGTCCCAAGAGAATGGCAATGCCTCGGGCTCAGGCACAATTGCTGCTGCTCTGGAAGTCCCTGCAGCTTATTTTTGATTGTATCACCCCCTGCAAGTGGTTACCGTCCCACAGAAGAGACAGCCGTATTTGTGACATGACAGGCCAGGCCTGAGCTCCGAAACCCTCGCAGCAGCCTGGTTCCACTTCACCCATTCCAGGGTTAGGGGAGCAATTCGCATGTACCCCAATGAACAAATCAGATATTCTGATTTCACAGCATTTCACAGCCCTTGAAAGGCCGTTTATTAGGAACAGCGGTTCGCTTTAGCACAGAAAAGCTTTCATCCCAGGCATTCTCTTATTCCAAATTTGACTTGAAGCCAAAGAAGTAACTGGAAAGAAGATTCCTCATCAATGCAAATCCCTATTTCGGAACCTATTTTCCTCTTTTGAGAGCTCAAGGTCTCACACGCCCAGTGGCAAAGATACCCCCATCAGTCCCATGTCTTCTACCAGGTACGAGCCTAACAGCCCACGTGCCATCAGAGGGGTCGCACTGCTTTGACTGTGAAAAGGCAACTGCAGGACACAAACAAGCCTGTACAACTACAGCCATCTCCCCGGCTGGCAAACGAGCCACGGCTATCAAATGCTTGTGAAGCTCAACACAGCCTCTCACACACCTTTGGGCAAGAGCTCGGGACCGCTTACGAGCGCTGTGCTCTGCAGAAGCAGCTCTGGGCAGGGGGACCACAGCACCCACAAGTGCCAGAAAGCCTTTGAAACGCTGACAAGGCACTGCAAGAGTGTCCCTCAGCAGAAGTTAGCAGCACACAAATGACTAAGTCAGATTCTCTTTCGCAACAGGTGTATCCCAAAGCCATACTGACAGAGGCTTTTTAACCTGCAAGAAGTGAAAAAGAGGAACCAGAGTGGAGATGGAGTCTGTTCAACTCTGCAGTGCTGTGCCCAGTCTAAATTTGGCTTGCTCGACTGGGTGTTGAATCCGAGTCACCAGGTCAGATTATCAGTCAAATTATCATCACAGCTTTGGGATGGGAGGGAGAAGCCCACCATCCATTATCACAAGATGCAGGGTGACTGGCAAACAGAAGACTTTTCAGTTGGGAACCATAGTTATGTTTTACCAAAGAAAGCCTCTGAAAATATTTCAGTCTTCCTCATCTTCTTGAAAAAATGGCTTTTTTTGTTAACTTGTTCCATATTTTAGTTTCTTTCCATGATTACAAATGTTAAGATTAAACCAGCTGTATTGGGTGAAAGATTAGAAATGGTAATAAAAATAACCTGAACAAGACTTGAATTCATTACTTCTGAAACAGTTGCCTAAGGAACGTACAACTAGTCTTTGAAGTTTCTAATTAACATGACAAAAAGTTGAAAGCTATCAGTTTGGTTACTTCAGGACTTATTTTTCTTGTTACTAAAACAAAAAACCCCCACCAGAATAGGAGATGAACATAAGGTGCTCAGGTTCAAACCAGCCCTGCATCTACTTCAGAGTTCCCCAGCTCAGAAAAAACACATTAAGCAAATTCAATTTGATGAGTGTTTTGGTTCTTCAATGAATACAGCAACATTTGTATTCTCTACTCCTATATTATGCTATAAATTGTTCCCTAAGTAGGTCACCAAAACGATTTCTGAATGTTTCAAGACAGATAATTTCTATACGAACTCACAAAACAAACCCAGAGCCTTGGCTGTCAGGGCAATGACAGATCTCCATCAAACCCACTGCTGTCAAAAAAGTAAGGGGAGTGCTCTTTTTAACTTGGCATCTGCTATCATGATTCAACTCTTTGCAGAGAAATATACTATTACTCCATATGGCAGCTTCCCCAATTGTAAAAGGGCAGCCAACTTCTATGGCAATGAGAGCGCTAGCAAATTAGCAACTAAGTCTGGCACTAATGAATGCTCTGCTGTCTTAATATAAGGTAGCTGGAGGTTTCCTCGCATGTTGTCTCTTTGCTTTGTTCTGTCAGAAGATGCTACAAGAAACAAACTGTGTTCCGATTCCTTTAGAGATTTAATAACCCAAATACTTCACTTCCTTCCTGATCAAAGGAAGCAGCAACTTGAAGACGCCTCGTTGAGAGAGTCCCCAGTGTTATGGAGGCAGATCAGGACCGTCACCTCCTAGAGACTTCCGAATTTGCTTTGGAGCAGGAGGTAGGTTTTACCACAGCTGACCCAAATGCAATGCTGCAACCACATCCTCGTGACCTGGCCGCAGAGGGAATCCAGCTTTGCCACAGGCTGGAAGGGCCCTCTGTGGAAGACAAGCACATGTAATTCATTCACTGTCCGCATGCTCCCCCAGTCGCATGACTGAGCTCAGAGCCGGAGTGTAGGACTGCTCGTTTGAGCGCCAAAGAAGCTATTTCAAGCTGTTTGCCCAAAGACTCATCAATAAGTCATAAGCCCCAGAATGGAAGTCAAAAGAAGGGAAAAAAAACAGTTGCTCAGGCAGAATAAATAGTAACTTCCATTGCATTCTCCTAATCTAAAAAGAGAATGAGCTGCTTCAAAATATTCCCCTCCATGGGCTGCTATGCTACAGGAACCCAACTTAGTTCCATCTCCTGGAGACTTGAGGCAAGTGAGACATGCTACACTGCAAGCTAACCGCATTTTTGGGATACTGGGAAAGTCATCCTGGAGGACCCAGCTACACAGAGCAAAGGCAGGAGTCACTCCCTGAGCTCCGCTCCACAGAGCGGCTGCACATGGCAGCAGCGGGGAAGAGCATCTGCCCGGAGACAACTGTCTGCCTGATGAGTACTGCAAGATCAATGTCCCTGAGGCACAACAGGACTGATGGAGACAGTCTCTGGTCCAAACCAGAGGAGATCATCTCCCTGGATCTGTCATGCCTTTATCAGATTGGCCGCCCAATCTGATAAAGAGAGTCTCTTCTAGGGAATGCTGTCCCTGACACGCACCAACAGCCTCATTAACGAGACATTAGCTGCTTACGTCACTTCTCCTCTGCCTTTCCTGGAACACATCCTGTTTGCCTTGGATTAAGCTATCTGGGGCAGGGATGTGCCAATACCTTTGTAAAGCAGCCTGGAAGTTAAGAGCACTAGAGAAATATTAATCATTCAGCAGTTGCCATCTTTCCTGCAATTTCTTTAATTGCCTCAATTCTTGCTGACAGCTCTCGCTGCCTGCTCCACCAAAAGCACGCACTTTCTCTCTTCAGACCAGCTCCAGTTCATAAGCCCAACCAAACCTCTCGCCTGGTTTACAGAAGTGTTTCTGGAGCAGACAAAGACCTTAGTCTACGCAGATGCAAGGAGTGGGTTTGAAGTGTTTGAAAAGGCAAAGTCACAAAATTCAAGAAATGTCTGCTTCAGTCCCCCTGGAAGAGACTAGAAAAAGGCATAGGAAGAAGTTTTGGTCAGACTCATGGCCACATCCATAAGGTCTGCTGGCTTACGCTGTACACATGGTATTTTGTTACTAGAGTCTTACCACATTGTGTTGAGCCAAACAAACTGGACTGAGCAACTGCTGATCTCCCCCCCTGCCCCAAACGAGACAATCCTTACCTGCAGGTTGTTCAGAGGCTCCATTTTCATGACTGGTCCCAGAGTGTTGAGGGGCAGGGAGACATCAATACTTTGGTTTGGCATCAGAGGCGTGTGAATGGCCAATGGGGTGCTCGGGATGACCCCAAAGCTGGGCAAGAGAAAGACAGAGGTGACAAGAGCAGCACTGCATTGCCCAACACCTATTCCCTTTTTGCCAAGCACGAGCTGGCGCATCTTCCCATTACTCCTGAGCTGCCCCTGCTGTTACTCCAGGGAAGGAACACAGCTCAAAACAGCAGACACTCAAAGTAGGACAAGGCACAGGAAACTCAATCACGTTGGTCTCCCTGACAACATGCACCATCCTGCCCAGGGGACCAGCATCTGGGAACTCTTCCATTACTCACACAGTGCTGGTCTGTGTGCTGAGCAGCAGCCTGCCCAGCAAGGATCAGCACCTAAACTCAGACTTGGGTCTCTTGGCTTGCTCTTACAGAGCTGCAGAGTACTGTAAGTAGAGTATATCACACCCTGCATGGCTGTTATATCATTGGGAGCTATGGAAGAAGGAACTGGAGCCAACACAAAACAAATAGATAGCCAAGGAGGAGTATGTGGTTTGTAAGAGAACACAGGAGAACAAATGAATCAATGCAGCCAGCTGTCTGGTCCCGAATGACAGCATCTGGCTCTGTTGCTTGGCTTGAGACTCCTTCAGCTGAGGATGTATACCACCATAGCAAAGTGAATGTTTACTTGCCCCTTCAGTCCAAGAGGCTTTTAATTCCACAGGCACCTCTACTTAGTGTGGAGAAGAGGAAAAGCAGCTAACATTTAACATAACACTTCTGTGCAATGTATCAGCTTCTTTTCGAAAGCAGATGGAAGTGCAGATGCATAACAGTTTTGGTGTCCACTTGTGACCACATTTTTCTTTAGCACAATTCACTTTAGCCCAGAGGTGATAGTGCAATTTACAGGAACAAAGGTGTACAGCTGCGTATTGTAATTTTATGCACTAAAAACCTGATCCTGTCTCTGCACAGAGTCAGCCACACGTGTATTGGGTATATCACTTTTTCTGAAAAACCACTAGTGGACGCCCCATTCTTTGTTCTCCTTAGTTTTCAGCTAAGGTATATAGAATAATAAGAATATTCTCAGCAAGGGCCTAGCCATACGATTTGCCTTCTGCAGCCATTTCACCTTGGGGTACATAAGCCCTCGTGTTTTCCCTTAGACTCAGAGGGAAAAGAAAGTCGCATTTTGCTACTAAGTGGCTGTGATATTACAGCATGCTAGAGCTCTAGCTTTCTCTTTTTTTTTTTCATGCTTTATCCCAAGACTGCAGTGAATGCGATTAGTAGCAGCAGGAGAGGGAGAAAAGCAATAGAAACTTCCCAGTCACAAACCTAAAGAGCCAGCCCACTGCAGCTCTTTGCAATGCACCAGCCACAGTGGAAAGCACAAGTGACACGAGAAGAGTATTTGCAGAAGAGTAAACAGTAGTAGATTGTATACGGCGCGTGTGCTGATACGCTGCAAAAGGAGGAACTGCTGGTTTACTGTACAGTATTTAAACTTCTTACATCCTTGAGAAGTACCATGTAGGTGTGGCTAGAACACAGCTCAATATATGGGGAAAGAATCACAAGCAAAATGGCTTTTTTCAGGCCAATTTGCATGAAACATTTGCATACAGCAGCTCAGCAAAACTCTCCAGAAAATACAGTAGTCCAGGGAGAACATTTACTAAGACTTACTTAGCATAATGTCTTTTGTAAGTAAATATTATTCGTCCCAAGAAATCCCAAATTTGCAAGGCTAACAGTGATATTAAAGAGATGGTTTCAGCGGATCTTTAGTAGAGCACCCTTTTCCAGTGAAGGGATATTAAGAAACACGGGGAACATTTCAGTCACAAGATATTCTTTGCAGTCTTGATAAGAACTGGCCTGGTCCTTGCTCAAGATAACAAATAGCAAACTACACGATAAGCTCTCCGACTGGGAAGGGTAGTTGTGGAAAGACACCGGGGCTGTACTGCCATGTCATGTCTTCTGGCTGAGATGGGTTTCTGAGAACAATCTGTATGCTCCAAACATTCAAGTGGCTGCTCCTTCTGACAAAATTGTTCTGCTGCCAATTACAGGGAAAACATGTGCCATAGGCTCTTGCCTTGCAACTTCTTCATTGGCAAATAGCTTTATTAATGAGACCCATACTTCCAGACAGTCTGAGGGGCAGCACAGCAATTAAGTCAGGAGGTAGAGGCATTACGGATTGATACTCATGCAACTGAAATGCTTGCCTGTTTATGCTCCTGCTTTCCTCGGGGCACTTACTGGCTAACAACCACTAACCTGCCTAACAACTCATAAGGCTGCTTTAAAACTCTGCAGAGATTAAATGGGGCAGATGCTGTTTCAGAGCTGGGAGAACAACAGGACTGTCTGCTGCCTGTTTCCTCACGGATTTATCAGTCTGCATTTTCAGCCCTTGCACACAACTGTGGTGCAATGGAGAGTTCAGGCTGTATCATCCAGCTGTTTCCATGACTGCATTATGCACCTGTATAAAAGTCCTTCCTATACCTAGCAGTGTAGACACAGACTCCTCTCATAGGAGCACTAAATCTTTTTAACATAGCGGACAAAGTGTATTGATTTCTTACCTGTTCTTATTGAACTGAATGGCAAAGTCGGTCATGTGCTGCAACGCCTTATTGGTGAAGTTCATCTCCATGTAGATGTGTCCCTGCCTGTGACTGAACGTGCCCGAGATCTCCAATCCTTTAGCCTTCACTGCAGGCAACCAAACCTTAAGCACAAGAGATGTCATTCAGCATGAGAAGTCTGGTCTGAAGACAATAAACAAGCACAGTCTTCCAAACAACAGAAGTCTTGAGTTTGGAAATCCAGCTACGTTGGCACATTAAGCCCACAAATGCTAAAAAAAAACACTACAGGGAAGATAAAACACGGGGTGTTGAAAGGCTCAAGCTTACCAATGAGAAACAAGCTTGCTGCTCCTAATCCATGTTCACAGCACTCACATAAGAATTCAAGTATACTGTAACATTAGTGTGCACAAGAAACAGTGAAAGCTTGTGTCCATCACACTAATGAGAGACTTACCAAGTCTGCTGATGGACAGGCTTCTCCAAGGATCTGTTGGGCTACCAGAGGCAGGACAATACTGAAGTTTGAACCAAATAAAATCACAAGGCCGATGCTATTAGCTGTTTGGGTTCTGGATTCCCAGGTCATCTTTGTGGGAAAAATCCAGACTCAAGTTTGAGTGGTGCAAAATGAAGTACTTAGCTCAAAATTACTGGGTTCTTTCATACTTGGTCTTATATATGGTGTAATACCTGCAAGCAGCCAAAGACCAAAAGCTTCGGGTATACTCTGCAGTACCTTGAGATCCTAGATTTCATAGGGTGACTTTAGTTTATTAATCTAGTGACTATTTAACAAGAGTGCTAATTTTTGTTTAGTCCCTTTCAGGCATGAAAGGCCGATCCTCAGGTCCCTGTGGCTGCTCCACAGCCTGTTACCAGAACCACGTTCTGCATGTCACGAAGAACCCTTCAGACTAAGCATGCTTCAGTCAGCGCATCTGCGATCTCTGTCACTAACAGAGCATTTATCCGCATTACACTGCGGCATGCTCATCCCAAGCACGTGATTTTATCTTCACTGTCACATTGGATTCCTCCAAATAAACAAATCTTCTATGAAAGTTGTAGCAAACTGTATCCTGCCCTCCGTTTCCTGGGGAAACTTGCTAAGAAGTAGGTCTCCAGGAAAGCTGCTCTGACAAAATGGAAATTCTCATATCTTACATAAGCCATTCTTTAGAGTAATATTGTTACAGGCAAAATGAGGGAATTTCTAAAAATAAAACCCAGAAGTCTGTACCTAACAACTAACATGGTCTCCAACGCACTGTTATTCTGCCTGGGAAAAACCCAGGGCATCCCTAATGGGACTGAGTTGAACTAAGGTGCCTCGATAGCATCAGAGACCCACGATAAAAGAGACACGCCAGCAATCTCAGACTTCTTGTAGCCTAAGGTAAGGCAATATACTGAGGATGATTCCTTTTCCTTACGTACAGACTTCGGAGCCACATATCCTCCAGGAGCCATGCCTATACCAGATGAGAGCTCGAAGAGATCATTGAGTCCACTGCTCACCACTGCTGGGGTGGGTGAAGGGGCAAAGGTGGCTGGCACAGAAGAAGGAATGTAGGTCTGCCCCACCTGGAGGAGTTAGAAAGAACAGGCACCGATTAACATCACATATGGAGAACGCTACTTATTAAATAAAGCATGAACTCGGGCAATATTCTAAATATTTTAAAGCCATTTGCAGCTTCCCTGCTGAATTATCAATAGTGCTAAATAATGCATTTGAATTCCAAAGCTCTTGGCAACTTATCCCTACACTCGGCTGTCACCTCAACCATGCCATGGCTTTGACATCATTTTTATAGCTCCAGTTATCTATTCCTGCTGTAGAGGAATCTTTCTTCTCCACCTCTCCTTCTCATAAAGACAACATGCTTTGTGGATCTACACTACATAAACCCAGGGAAAAAAAATAAAAAACTTCAAATCTTCCCCCAACTACAACAGTCTTCAGGGATATGCAAAATCTTGCATATCCAGAGATAGCACGGGAGTCATGACCATATTGTGTACTCCCACCCAAAGCCAGAGCTCTGCATTCTCAGCGCTATGGTCCAAAAAGTTCATTACCTGAAGCAGAACTAGTTGTCTCTGCCTGTCAGAAGACAACCTTTCCGCAAAAAGGGCAGTCCTTCCCTCTCGGGACTTAAAACGAGGGCACCAAACCCACTATATTAACTTTCAGGTGCCCAGCTCCAGGTGGGACAGTCACACTCAAGTTAAGCTCCAAAATTCTCCTCTTCACTGTGAGCAGGAAGAATTACGTGCTTGAGAATAGGATTCACAGGCAGAACGACTAAGGCAGACAACAGGAAACACTGGTGACTGCTCTGGGCCTGAAGTCTCAGTGCTGTTCTGTGTTCAGGAAACATCTGAGATGTGGTGTTTCAACCAACGCTTTGGAAAGGGAGAACTGGTGGTTTTGCAGAACTGTTCGGTAGGTTTATGCTGGTCCAGGAAGGCAGAGACCTGGCTTTGTAGGTACGATCTCTACAGAGTACGTATCTCCTGTGTCCTGGTGTGTGCTGCCTGGGGGCTACAGGTACACTGTACCACCGGCTCTCCTCTGCCCTTATGCTGAAGTTAGAAAGGAATGCATGATTCACAGGGAAAGAAGGAGAAAGAATGACTGCAGCCGTAACAAGGGTCTCGGAAAAGCCCTCACTCCAGAACTGAGTATGCTTTCCTCACTGAATTACTCGCTACACAGTCCTGGGAAGAGGGACTGGAGCTTTCTCCAGGAGATCATTTTTGGCTGTGGGTTGGAGGCACATTCCCTCCTGCCCACCACATCTCCAAGTCATCTTGCATCCTTTCCCCATGCTTTCCTGGAAGAAGCCGGTATGCATTTGAAGCCAAGGGTGCTTTGGAAGCAGCCTGGAAGTCTCCCAAGCACTCTAGGCACTAGGACACTCACAAAGCACAGGCACAGAGAAGGCGGCCGGTGGCAGGCAGAGTTCAGCACTGAGCACGCGTAGCAGGAAAGCTCAGATCACCTGACCCTGATGTCCAGGAAAAAAAATCTTACGTGGTGTTTGGGAGGAGAAAAAGCACTGAGTTCAGACAAGCCTGTGGTGATGCTGGGTTAGGGTTACAACAGAACAGGCTTTGCAAGTAGAGAAGGAAGCAAGCATCCTTGGCCTTTCAGCTGCCGAAGCAGTTGCACAAGGACTGGGGTACTGCCAATGTTAACACTGGTGCTCAGACTAAAAGCTTGGAGAAAGAAGAGTAAGCAGATAGAGTCAACAGCTCTGGCCATGGCTGCTCTTAGGAAAGCCCAAGTGACAGCTGGACTCAAAGCTACAAAGGTCGGGACCTGTGTGTGTGTTGGTTGCGGTTGTCCATTTTCAAACATCTTCAGGGATTTAAACATCTTCCAGCACACAATGGGTAAGGTTGTATTTAAAAACCCTGAGCTTTGAGCAGCTTTTTAAATTGGGGAAAAAAATGGAATGGCACTTACTGCCGGGCTTCCTCCAATGCCCCCGCCAAGGTCACTGCCAAGCTGAAAGAGAGAAGGAGAGAGAGGAGAGAAAGACCGAGTTCATTTAAGCCAAGTGTCAGATGGCCGGAGTGGAGCTCAGTTGACCGCACTGCTGCGAGCACGTCTCACTCGCTTGCCGCGTACAGAACAGATAGAAACGCAATGATGGGAAAGCGCAGGGAACAGAGGGGCTTTTTTCGTTGTTGGGTGAGCAGAGCTATTTGGAGAACTACCCCCCACACCCACTGCGCACAGGAGCGTTTTGCAGCTTAATAAGAACAAAAACCCATCCCCCTGTCATCTGCACCACAAACTCCGCACAATTCTTCATGTTTCATGCATCAGTGCTTTCCCTTCAACCCACCACGCTGGCTGCCAGCGGTCCTGAGCAGCTCCACAGAACCCAGTGGGGTAACTGTGAAACGGAACAAAAATAAAACTGACAGGAAGCTCACTTCCCGAAAGCTTTAGTTTTCTAGGGAACAGCTACGAACTACAGGAAAACACAATGCATCTTGGCTACGTTCCTCTGACATGCGGCTCTTTTCAATAACAAGGAAGAAAGAGAACAGGATGCGTGCCGGCTCAGATAGGTGGGCTTTGTCTTCCCTTTGAAGATGCTCCCCTCCCTTGGACACTAAAAAAACCCCGCCAACCAACCAGCTTCATGAGCTAATGGGCCACACTAATAGCAAAGAGAGCTTCCGGTGCACTAGGATATTTCAGCAATGATCCCTGCCAAGCTACACAGCTACAGTTTGAAGCGACTGAAATAGCCATTGTGTACCACCCGCACAACCCTCCATAAGCACTAAATCCTCCCTGGAACCCTTCTGCCAAACCATCCTGCAGCCCACCTAGAAGCTGTCCTACCATGAACTCCCTTTACAAAGCATCCAGACCACTTTCTCAGTGATAAAGCTCACTTTTTAAACATCCACGCCATTCTACACGCTTGAGAGAATTCAGTGATCAGGACAGACTCCAAAGTCGGCTACAAGGGCTGTTTGCGAGTACAACATCACTCCTGTGAATATTTATAAAGCACTCGACAGATGACTGATAGCCAGGAGGAAACAAGCACAGTTCTGCTGCAGTTATTCACTACAGAGACATTTCCAGGCTTATCTGTGTCCTAGACTTTGTTCAGAAGACCATGGTAGTTTTTCTGCTTAGTGCAGGCAGGTTTTTTTGGTCACATTCAGACAAGGATCATGCCCTGACAACGCGCACAGAGGATGAAGCAAGTGCAGGGGTGAGGTAGGAGTCAGCCCTATGGAGAAAAGGTTGGACTGGCAGACCAGAACAACACAGCTCATCTCGTAGAGAGCTTTGCTCTTCCATTTGATTAGGGTTTGGGGAGTTTGTTTGCTTTTAAAAAGCATGTGACAAACTGGGTCAACAAAAGCTCTAGGTATGTTGTTCACATACAAACTGATGTGTTAAGATACTGAAAAAAAAATGCACCTTATAGCTAAAGCACAGAAGCTTCCAGGGGCGCACGTGCTTAGAGCCAAAGAGGCTCCAACCATTTCCCTCTGCACAGATGACTTGGAAATTCAACTTTGTTCTGGTCCCACTAGCCTGCTCCCTGGGAGGTCTCACGGCAAACGTATCTCTTGACCAGAGTAAAACTTCGTACTTCTCTCCCTCAGAGCACAGATTAAAAGGATAAAATGCCTTGAGAACAGCGGCGAAGTTGCAAGGCAGTGACTTACTAGATGATAATTAGCCACCAAAAAAACCTGTAAAATTTGACAAATCCCTGTGCTGTTCTGGATCCCCCTTCTACCCCCTGGCATCTCTCCTTCCCCATGTCCCCACGGGGGCTACCTGATGCAATATTCGCTACCATAAGTAGGTGTTAGAGAAGTACAAATCACACACAATTCGCCTTTTGTTAAGAAGCCTTAAGAGCTTTTTTCCTGCGTGAGACTCAGTTTATCCCTACTTGAGGTCATGGCAGAAATTTATAGCACATCCCTCATCTTCTGCAACAGCCACATCTTCGTACAGCAACCCATCCTCCTGCTGCCCATGGCAGTGCACGGCGCAAGTCCAGGTTTTCTCAGCTTACTTAAGAGATCACAGGTAAGAGTGAGTGATTCCAAAGTCAAAAGAAGGACCAGTCTCAGACCAAAGGAAGCCAGCCAGAGGATGCAAATCCAATTAATATTGAGCTTATAAAGTAGGGTTTATTACATTATCAGGTCTCCCCCACTGAAAGAGCCTGGCAGAGCAGAGTTTTGTTCTACAATCTGCTCTTTAAGCCAAGCCATGTTTTAGATTAATATATCAGATCATTTACATCTTGTTACTGGCTGACTGAGGAGTAATAAATGCAACTATTACACCTCATCCCTATTCATAGTCTCGCACGCAGATGAACTTCACACTTTATACTGACAGGCAGTGAAGTCCAGAGGAAAAGAAAAAAGGTAAAGAATCCAGTTCGTTTCCAGATATTATTGTATCCACGGAGGATTTCTGGTACTGTTGTCTGAAGCAGGAAAAAGACTGGTTTATCAAGCAGCAAACATTTTACAAAGGGTATTATGAAAATGACTGAATAATTCTGCATAATAAAGCCAGATGTTAACTATTCTACCATTTCCTACTACACTCATCATAAGCAGCTGCAGGCTAGGAATCCAGCGTCGAAGAAACCCGTACAATGGGATCTGCATGTGCTCACTGTGAAGGAGGAAAGGACTGACACATCGGGGCTCCTCAAGCTATCCAAAAGTCTTCCATTCTCCCTAGCTGTCAGGCCTCGGGGGAAAAGTAGAATTTGGATTTATTGCTTGTCTTGAGTCAAGATTCCAGCTCTCACCCCCTACAAGGCGGAGAAAAAAAAAAACCTCACTGGCTCCAAGAATTTACCATGAGCCTTCCTTACATTTCTAGATTTCACTCAACACCTCTGCTTTAGGGTAGAAAAGATCTCTTTCCAAGGCCAGGAAGCTCTGACCTGCTCCTCCTGAAGTCCCGCTTTACTCATTGGAGGGGTTCGCACACAGCAGCCCGCCACTCACTTGGCTCCTATGCTTGGGACCAAGCACTGCAGATGTGTGCTACAAAGCCGCAGGGCGAGCTCCGAGGAGCTGGCAAGCTTCACCAGGTCCCTACAGGCAGAACTGGCTCTACCTAGACAGGGAAAAGAGAAATGACAACATATCTACTTCAACAGAAATTAAAGGGCATGTGTGTGTGTTAATAAAGAACTAATCAGTTCCACATCAGATCTGGGGTGCGCTATGGGGTGCAGCAGCACAGAAGTCCCTTTCTCCATTTTTCTTGCCCATCAGCCTCCCATAGTACCAATGCTTTCCCCAGTCAGAAACTGCAGTTCTGGTTTACGCAATCCTCCTGCAAGATGCCCAACACCTAACTTTACCCCAAACTCAAAACGATGGAAGAGATTGTAACAGCGACGTGTGTGAGTAAGAGGGAAGGAAGAAGACAGAGGGAACAGGAACCAATTACCCACGGAGTGTCCTCTCCCATCTGGAGTGACAGGCAGAGTGCAGAAGGAAAGAAGCAGATATTAGTCAGGCATGAAGTGCTGCTGAACCAATTCCCCAGGGCTGGCAGCTCTAGTTAACCATTTCCATTCGTCTCGCGGGCAGGTGGGCCCTCCTGTCAGAAGCACAACGTGAACCTGCCTTACATGAGAGCAGGCAACAGCCCCATGGAGGACAGGACCACATTAATACTGCTGCCAGCCCTACCTGCTCTGAAACACTCGCCATGAAGGTGGGGTGGGCGATGGCTGCCACGAGATGGCCAAAGGGAACTTGCAGCACTGCAAAGCCCTGATCCTGAGCCCAAAAGTTGGCAGGCTTGCCTCTTGCTGGAAAGCACAAAGCCTCCATCCAGGATGAAGAGCTGCCGGCTTCAGGAGATAAGCAGGGGATGAACAGGGAGCCTTTGGCCAACAAACACTAAGTTCTTCAAACAGGAATTCTCTTTATTCGCTCCAAACCCATCCTGCCATAGCAGCACTCAAGCAGCCTCATGGGTTTAAAGAAGAGGCTGAGCTTGATCCCATACCAACAAAACCGGTACCAGCACCTCTTCCCAAACTGCATTGGCACCTTTATTTTGTATTAGTTGTCTTGGATGGCGTTGCAGCTGCTCTGCAGTTGAAGAGCGTTTGCCCTGTAATTCCAGCTCCCTGGAAGCAGTTACGCTGACTTACGAAGTGCAGCAGTGCTGGAGTTACTGCATTAAGAAGCTTTATTTGCATCTTAACAGCAGCTTGTAATGAAGTGACTCTGCTGAAGTGTTCATGTGATCCGGAGGGGTTACAAACACTTCTGCAACATGACGTGAGGCATTTGGAGCT
Source organism: Ibidorhyncha struthersii (assembly GCA_013398815.1). Classification (NCBI taxonomy): domain Eukaryota; kingdom Metazoa; phylum Chordata; class Aves; order Charadriiformes; family Charadriidae; genus Ibidorhyncha; species Ibidorhyncha struthersii. The sequence continues at coordinate 204,311 of VZSZ01008908.1, forward strand.
CCAAAAAATAACAGGGAAGGTGGGGCCAGGGACAGGAGCGGCAACAATCACTGCGTAGCAACCACTTTGCCTTGTGCCCGTAGCACAGCCATGGCTTTCAGAGCAGCTACGTATCTCATGAAGCCATAATTCAAGGGTTAACAGGAGGCAATTGCTGCCTCCTCCCTCCCTCACAGCCCAGACCAAGAGTTAAGCATCACAGCTCAAGGATCTAGCTGAGAGCACGCACTCAGTAACAGCAGCAAGGAACACAAGGCATTTACTGAACAAGAATCAGGCGACGGGGCCGACTGAAATGCTGAGAGCACAGTTGCTAGCCAGGCCACTTGGTCTGGGCTAATCCTGTTAGAGACATCTTAACTGCAGGACAGACTACGCATGGTCTGCATCTTCTCACCTCCTGCAGACATCTCGTTGCAGACTCCGCTGTGGCTCACACACAGGCATGGTACCTCACTTGCTGCTTATTTTATGTGCCTGTTTTCACGCTGCCAAGGAGAAGGGCTACTGTCGCAACCAAGGACAGCTGTGTCAAAGGTGGTGGTGGAGGACAGGTCACGCTGCCAATACCACAGCCACCAGTTTCAGTAGCACTTACTACTATTGCTTTGCCTGGCTGAATGATTTCCATCAGCAAATGAAACTAAGTACTAACCATTTTCATTTTCTAAAGTGTAAAAAAAGCAGCTCTACAAAGCTCTAGCAGTCCTATTACTGTTACAGCAACAGCAGCCTTAAACCAGGCAGGAACGAGTGACCAGAAGAGCTCTTTTCCCATATCAGCACTGCTCCAGCAATGGACACATGCTCTTTGTCAGGAATGCTAACAGATGTCCTTTGTAGCTCAAAACCAGAACAGCGGAGATGAAAGGAGATGCTCAGCTCCTTGTCGGAGGCTGGAGGAGCACCCTGGGGAAGCATCGCATCCACTGCATAAATGGATGTCGGGGCTGACCCAGCTTAGCTCTCATGCCGTAGTTCCAGGAGAAGGTAAATGAAGTAGCCTCTATCAGGCAGGCACTTCGGACTGCAGAACAGGCGTTTCTTCCCAGGCTGCCAAGCCTACAGGCGCCCAGAGCCCAGGACACTCTGCGGGAGAGGGTGATCCATCGCTCAGCTCCCAGTCCTTCATCACACATCGAAGCAAGCGCAGTGGTGGGATGCAGCCCTGAACCACGCAGAAGAGACCCCTGGGTTCAGATCCCCCTGCATCCAACCTGATTACAGAGAGGGGCACAGCTCTAGCCGAAACAGCCCGAACCAGTCCAGGTATTACAGAAAATTGTGGATATCCAGTGTTTATCAAACAGCTTTACAATTCAGAACATAAATCAGTCTGACCAGCTGCCAGCCTTGAATCAATAATATTCTTGTAGATGAGTGGCTAGAGTATTAAATAAAATCCTTACATAACAGACAATCCAAGCCTGTCCATTCCTACAGATTTACTGCCCTGCCTCCAGGTTTAAAGCCAGCCCCCTTGGCTGCCGGCCACAGGGCCCCGCTCCTGTGAAACGCACAGACTCACAGAGAGCCGCACGATGTGCCGGGCAGCACGGAGCTCTCATGCCCGATGCATTTTCAGAGCAAATGAACACACAAAAAGGTTTAAAGGCAAAATGAGCCTAGCTCATTACAGCACGGATAGACATCCTACAAAGCGCTGTATCAACAGTAAACCAGGAGCTGGAGGGCTGCCTATAATCTGCGTGAAGTTTAGCCACTTAGAGCCAGCTTTAAGGGGATAAAGCATCAAACGCCAGCTCTCAGCATGCACAACTCTGCCTCCGGCAATCTGCTGTCCAAGCAAGTTTTGCTTCTTCCATATTAGTGACTGCTACCGTTACTTTACATTTTGGAGCCGGAGATCTCAAACAGCTTTTTAACAGTGGGATTGGTCATCATTTTACAGACAAGAAAGCAAAGCAGAGAAGAACAAGATCTGCCCAGGGTGGCAAACAGGGGCACAACCCGGAGCAGACTCAGTGCTGGCTCTGTTCACTAAAGAACAGCCCCTCCGTAAGTCGTATAGCAAGTCTGCTGTGGTTGTAAGCAAAGCATGTCTTGTTCTGGTACCAAAGGCCCTTTTTCTCCTACCCTGCCCCCCCCCCTTTTTTTTTTAAGTTGTTAACACACGCTCAGCATCTGTGCATGCACAATATGCATGTTACATTTAATACCAATTACAGGACTCGCTATGGAGATAAAGTAAGAGTTATTCACTAAAGAAATTAACCTATCAAGCAGCTGGAGTCACACTGATCATAGGAATAAATATCTAGCAACACTGAAGAAAATTCAAGTGAACAATATTAATTTGGTGTTTATCCAGTTTTACACCATGCATTCTCTATTTAAATGCCTGGAAGAAGAAAAAAACCCCACAGTTTAAGAAATGGAAATGCAGAATGACATTTGCCATGGAGGTTAATGCTTCTGTTGATCTTTCTGGGTTAGTCCTGTTGGGACTTTCACTGCAAGAGCACCCCTCTGAAGACAGACACCCCCTCCAAAGAAAAGGAGGCATTATCAAATCCATATGAGCTGCAACAGGTATCCGAGGGGATCAACACATGACACTGAGTGAATGTGACAAACCAGCTGAGATCCTGCCAGCAGCCTCTGCCAGACCTTCAGCTGCCTTAGAGACACTCGCAGTACTGATGCAATCTTGCCATCACAGCAACAGACCATGATTTCATGCATCAACTCAAGCACATCCCAAGCCATTTTCTTCCACTGTAACAGAGAGGCTTATTTAGGCTTTTTTACATATTAAACAGTTGCTTGGAAAATGGAAGTGGGATTTAGGGTTGCTCTACTCCAACAGTAGAGCAACTTAGGTCCCTGCTCAGGCTGAGAGAGAATGCCAGAAGCATGATGCAGAGAATATGCTACATTCAAGTATCTCATGTTCCCTCGTCTCCTCTCAGGTCAGCTGAGATCCAAAAGGAATCTGCTAGTGATGAGCAGAAAACAGGGATAAACAGCGTAGGTGGTACAAACTCCATCACTGGGAGCCTTAAGAAAAACCCCAAAACTAAACAAATTCCTGCTGGGAAAGCATATATGCAATCCTTCCTTAGATCAGACCCCAGCCACGCTTGGTGGCGGCACCCTTATTTAGACTCCTAAGACAATAGGGGGGATGGGAAAAAAAGACCGAAGCAGCACACACAAAGAGGAAGAAAGCTGCCTTGGCATTCACAACCAAACAGGATTGGTTTCTGGTAGCAAAAGAGTCCAAAGTGAAGTAAAGTCTGTCTGGTTTGAAGGGGAGAGAGGGACTGCTCACCCCACTACGCATGCTTCATGCAAGGACGTGAGAGCCTCAGTCTTCCCAACAAAGCCGGGGAAGAAAATGCATTAAAAAAACATTTAGGAGTAATGGAGAGGGAAACTTCAAAGCGGAATGAATCAGGCAGCAATATAACAGAAGAAGTGTGTGGATAAGGTATCTGGAGGAGAAAGAGGAAGGGATTGCTACCCCGACAACTAGTAATACACTGATAGGCAGAACACTCGTAAGACAGAGGAGGAATCTCTCCAGCCCCACTAATCCATCTCCAGCCCCACTAATTGACTGCACAAGCAGCCCGAGTGACTGCCACCCTGGCTGGTTTTGAATCCTGGTGAAGAGTTCAGCCCTTCTTCACAGGGGCACCTTGGGACACACCTCACCCCCCCACCACATACAGAAGTCAGGCACGTACGTACCCGCAGACGGAGACCGTGGGTTTGGCACTGCACAAGTGTGGCTTAGTATTAGCCTAAAATCCAAACGCCAATCCCTTTGGCTAGCCATGCAGGCAGGAGACGCTGCCTAGCAATTTAGCTAATACCGGGTTAGGGTTAATTCAGCTTGATACTTGTTAAACACATGCCCACAACAACAAACAAAGACAGAGATCACATTCACTCACACACTAATTAGGCTTATTAGGGAAAGAAAAGCCAGAGAAATACAGAGATTTGCCAGGAATAGATTCACTTATACATGTGAAGGACCAGGAAAAGACAGGGCATTTGATGCAAGGTGGGGGGGGGAGGGGAACCCACACCTCCATTCAGATATTTTTTAGTGCTCTCCCAGTCGAGTAACTCAGCTGAGACAGTGCTGGCCCACACAGCCCGAGGGACCACTACTCCCCGTCCAGACATGATCACTTTGTTAGATCACATTCCACAGCCCCATGAATTTACTTAAGGCTTGAGAAAAATATTAAGTAAAAGCCTAGTACCATATCAACTAATAGCTCTACTGCCAAAGTGGGTCACTAAATTAAGCCCATTAATGCCAACTGCAAGACAACCCTTTTCCCAAAACCAAGTTTTAGTCCTCCTGCTGCATCCATTTATTTGTCTCTGACACTAATGGGAAACAAAGGGTTACTGTAAGTGGCCTGGAAAACAGTACAGACAGAGGAATTTAACTCCTACCCATCTTGAGCCGACACAGATGGCACCATTTTCTGCAATGCCTTAACACACATTAAAAATCCCAATTTCTTAGTGGCACGTCTTGCAATGCAGGACAAAGGCTGCAAAGGTCACGGCTCTGGGCTCACCGTCTGCTTTCCCAGAAACTCCAGCTTAAACCATTTCCCAATCCCCTGGCTTCCCAGAATAAAAGCAGTCTCCCTGCTAAATAAGCACACTGCTGTTTAGATGGCACAGAGACTAAAGCACATCTGACCTCCGGGAACACCAATGCTATTAAGGGCTAGGCTGTTTCCAGTTCATTAGCTCATGCAGCACTGGAGCTGGAAACGTGTTTAACGTCTGCTTTAATAAGATTATGACAGCTTAAAAAAAATATCTTTGACAAATAAGGATTTGTTGCATTGGGGTTCATCCAGCTGCCTCCTACCTCTATTATTCAGAGCCTGACTCAGAACTGAAAGCGCACCTAAACCAGGCACACAGCAACCCGACCTGGCTCGCTACAAGCCAAACCCCAAACCAAAGCAAGACACATCCACTGTAGGCCTGAAAAACACCCAACTGCTTTCACTGCGGTAGTCTTACTCAGGTTCCATGGTGCAAATATACCCAGACTGCTTCTTATCCCCATAGGTAAGTCACCAGAGTGTTAGGGATCTCTGTGCTGTGCTCCACCACGTGGGAACATCTCCCATGCTGACAATTACATTCACCACTTCTGAACGCCGGGATGCCACCAGCGCAAGACCACAGCACCAAGTTCCTCTCCACTGCTGCGGTCTCCTTGCTCAGCGATTCTCTCATTGCAGCTCATGCCCAGCTCACACCCCAGAGCAGATGTCACGTGTGATTACTCATACTCCAGAGCCTGACCCTGTTAGTACTAGAATACCTCCTCGTGAGCAAGTGCGGCACAAGGTGGACCACGCACAGTGCTTCCCTCTTGACCTAACTGCAATTAACATGTCACCCATATTAAACCATGACACACTCTGGAGAATATACAAATGGGATGACACGGGGCTATGGCCTGCAGCCCTGAGAGTTTTGCACTGAAATTCAATAGGTTGGAAATCAGGTGGAACAAACGCCTTCTTGAAAGGGAGTCAGAATCAATTACAAAGCAGTGGGACACTTTACATCCTTAAAACAACTTTTTGGTTTTCTTCTACAGACAGAAAAAGCATGGAACAAATATATCTGCTGACCACGGGGATTCTACAGCATGCAGCAACATTCGTTTTATAGCAGGAAAAACCTGCTGGAAGTTGGTACAATAGCACTGGTTAAATCCTCTTGGAGTTTCAGGAGTCCGCACTGGGAGCTCAGTGATCCAAGCATTCATTACAAGCACAAATGATCAAGGCTTTGCAGAGATATGCACAGTCCCAATTATTTCATATCAGCTGAAGCTAAAGAGGATGTAGCTTACCAAGCTGTCCAGCCCTCCTCCCAGGAGGTCCACAGCACCCATCTGCATGGAGGACACTTGGGGAACATTCACTGGGGGTCCCAGGTCCAAGTTGAGTAGGTCACCAAGAAGGTCGCCCTGCGATGGAATGACCTGCGGCTGCTCCAGGTTTGTACTGGCTGTTGTGCCCACGGGGCTATCGCCTGCATCAGTGCTATGGGTGGGAGGAACGAGAAGCAGAAGAGAGAAACGTTAGTCGCCTTCAGTCTCCAGCTTTAAATTCCCGGCATGGGGAAAACACAGCAAGAGGTGGCTCACGAGCAGAAGCCAGTTAAGAGCTTATCCTAGCAGCTGATCTGACCGCTGCCACGTGCCAGGCAGTGTGTTAGGGCAAGTGGTTCTTCAACACACGCTTTGAGCACAGACTTCCCATGCATTGTACGTGGTTTTCAGTTCAGAAAAGGGAATCTTCAAGGTGTGAAATCTGCCCACCTTGAGAATCACAGACCCTCCCAAAGAGTGAGCCACGAGTACTACAGCACTGAAAATAATTATCTCCCAACTCAGAAGAAGCCTACAGAGATTATTTTCAACCCACTGGACCTAGAGAACTACACGTAAACATGCGGGGGGGGGGGAAATAAAATAATCCAGATTTCCTCGGAGACCTAACACTGATAAAACCCTTGAGCCCTTACTCTAACCAGTGCAAACTCAGCCACTCCCCACACATCTGGATTAACCACCCTCTACTGACAAGCACCAAGCTCCACAACTCTTTTCTAATTAAAGACCTCAATCTAAAATTGATTCCTCCCTTCTATCAATAATTTCCTTTACTCTGAGTTAGGAAGCATGCTAATTACTAGTCTAGAAATGCTCACTATACAGCTTCCAAAATTTCGCATCATATGCAGTCTGGCTACCTTTTACATTCACTTGCCACTGAATTCTACAACAAGGAGAGGTGAAAAAAAGAAGTAAGACTGACTGTAGCTCCTGGAGCTCTCATTACAATGTATTTATTCTTTAAATCCAGAGACGCTAATATTTTAGATAACTTAAAAATCTATTTTGTATCCTGTTGCCAGCAGGAACTGTCAAAATTCTTTCCAGCTCATATTACTGCGGATGCAGCCAACAGGTAATTGCACACAAACGCCATGGGAATTAGCGTCCTGACAAGGTGTTTAACACTGGGGCTCTTTTGTAAAGATTGCGGCTCCTGATTTTGAGTAGCCACCATTCTCTTCCTTATCCTTGTTCAGTTACTGAGGGGAAAGCTTTAACAACAGAGTATAAGCTGCTCCCAACTTCAGTGCCAAGAGGAAAATAAGTAGCATAAGGACTGCAGAATGAATTAGTTACCAGGCAGCGACAGAAAGGGTTGAAAGCTTCTTAGCATTAAAAGCTTTAGACCCCTAATAGTACTAATATTAGTTGTCCTTTCTGCTTCTGCCTTCAGCAAGGAGACTTCTGAGCATGCTGAACAGCTAACTAAAACATTTTTGAAGAGCAAGTGGTTACCGTGATCCACTCCCACCCCCAACCTGAGAAGGGGGAAGAACAGCATGTATGAGCAGAGGCACGTTACAAGCCGGTAGTGCACACACTTGGTTCATTCCCAGCATATAATCCCTTTAACACTACACCTCTTCAACACTTACTCATCCTTCTTCTGATGGAGATAAAGCAATCTTTCAAGGTCTTGTGTAACTGCAGTTGCCCCAGAGCCCAACAAGAAATTAGGAAAGGACAAAGCTAAGGCAGTTTGTATCAGAAAACAAAAACCCAAGCCTTCCAGTTCTCATACAGAATGCGCCTCTTTAAAGAGATTGGTACAAACAGCTTCACATTTTCTCTGAAAGAAAAAAGTAAATACAGAATATGTGGGCTATAAAGGGCAAAAGACATGACATAAGTTTTCTCCTTTATAGTCTTGGGCAGCAGCTAGCAGCTGGGTTTGCCCACATGAGCTGGAGACGTGATCCTCCTATGAGTTCAACCTCCAGCAGTTCCCAGATGTTGGGTGTCGCAAGGGATGTGCAGCTTGAACCAGAATCAAAAATTTCCTGCAGCCACCTGCGTGGGAAGTGGGGGAGTCTGCCAGAGTCTCCTCCTCTCCCCGGAGCCCTGTAAACATCTCCCCAAATTTCCCAGCTGCATTACAGCTGAGCAGGAGTGGTGGGAGCCACCACATGAGGCAACACTGCCAAGCAATAAGGAAATTTCTCCCCCACCTTTAGGATTCATCTGCAACTCTATGAGACTTGGACTCACTGAAGAGGCAGGAACATCTCGCCATCTGTGAGCTGTTCAATGGGTCTCCCCATCAGCTGAGAACTGAGAGGAACCTGTCCTACACTGCTTTGAATGAAAATTAAATGAATCAAAATTCAATGTAGCGTATTCTGCCAACCACAACTAACTCCTCCTAGGTTTATACCCAGGAGAGCACCACTTAACTAGCTACTTCTGCCCCTCTACTCAAGGCAACGCTATCCTGACTTGCTGTAAGCCACATTCATTGTGGACATCTCCACGCTTCCACCTCGATCTCACTGTACAATCTGAAGGAAAATCTCACTCTTTAGCAGGTGGGTCAGCCACCAGAATGGTCGTCACCAGAGTACAGAAGTAATGAAGATGACTTCAAATAGCTAGGTGAGGAAGTTATCTTTCACTGAACACACTTAACTTGCCTTAAACTGACAGATTTTCATGTAATTTTTCACTGGCAAACCAATTTCTTAGTAATCAGTACAATCATACTGGATGCACAAATTCAGGCTCCCCACAACCACGCTCCTGCAGAGCTGCTCACTGTAATTCTCATGGCTGGAAGTGGCAATTTGGTATGCTGTGACATGGTACAGGGAGGCCTTGGCATCAGCCTGTGAGGTTTTACTGTCCTTTCGCTAACAGAAAAGCAGAAAACCACAATAACGGGCCCTCTTTATGAGGTGAGCTCACATTGGAGAAGCCTGGTGTGCCATTAAGTAACATCACTCTTTTTTGATTTATCAAGTGGGCTAGAGCACTGCACCAGTACGCAGTGTGCTCTGCTGAGCACCCTTCAGACCTCCCCCCAGCTCTGGCTTTCCTCAGCTTGCCACTGCTGAATGAGGCCTGAAGGTTTTATGTTGAAGTAACAAGTAATTTAGTAGTAAACACCACCAGGGCAACGTACAATACCGCTATAGTCAGAAAAGATTTGAGGACAGGAGAGCATTAGCTGCGAGAGTCAAGCCATGCGTGCAGTATACACAAGAAGACAGTAAAGATGACCACTCCGTGCAAAAGCTGAATTCCTTGAGCTGTCTAAAACCCTTTAAAATGTTAGCTTCTGTAGTGACCCAAAACAACAGCATACAGGAAGGCAGGTAACGCCAGAGACCAAAGCTACCCCCACCCCAGCTCATTTTGCTATAGAGGCAAATTTTTGGCTAGAAGAGATAGCTGCAGAAAGCAGCCACTGCTTCTCTTGTCCAACTGGTAGACTTGTGCTTGCTGGTCCTGGGTCAATGCAGCCAGACTTAATTTCATAGGCAGGGAGAAAACAACTCGGCTTCCCAAAGCTAGTCATTACAGAAATAGCTTTAGTTGCTAAGAATAGCAGAGAAGTGGTGGCAGAAAATAGAAAAAGCGCAGCATCGCACACCGATTTATCAGTGCAACAGCAAAAAAATAGCACTCCAAATGTCACTTTGGGAATATTATTAAGAGGTAAGCCTGGATGCTCTGCCTCCTGCTGTAAAGCACACTTACATTTGTAATTAATACCTAGTGCAAATAGCACTGCTTACCTGAATGAGGTACCATGGGAACAGGCTCAACAGCAACACTGCTGCAGCTCAGGACGCTGTACCGCCTGCTCTTGCAGATCTAACCCACTTCCAGGGCTGTGATCACAGGGAAGCTCCAGACAAGCAGGCAAAGCGTTTTTCCCCCACCTCCACCCCAAAGGTTAGATGGAACCATATCAGTCTAGCCAGCCCAAACAGTTTTCAGTGATAGGGCTTTGATGGCTTTTACACTCCTCACGCTTTATAGGTACCAAGTGAGAAAGGCAGTTTTACCAGTCCTTCCCCATTTCATATTCCAACAGCACAGGATCCCTGCACTTGCCTGTTCCAGGAAACTGGTGGTATTCTACACAGATGAGGCTCGTAAAGCTGTGCTGTTGGTGAAGCAAAAAGCTCTTGCAAAATCAAAGAATTGTATCCTTCTGTAAGATGCTTATTTTTACCACGGTCATCCTCCTCCTGGAAGTATGCCCTTGCACCCAAAGCTTGTGCCTTTTTATTCAAAGTCTCCTGTCAAGGGGGCTTATAGCCAGTGTCTTTCCAAAAAAGATCATAGCTTCTCCTCACACAAGAACTTTGATACTTTGTCTTCTGACCCAGGAACTACCTATCCAGGATTAAATCCTACAATGAAACTCCTTCAATGACCTGCAAGCCCCTACACAATCGATAAAAAACCACTAGGAGTGTTATAAAAGGTCCTTACATCTTTCGGAATGTTTGATGGAAAGAAAAAAACAATTCTGCCCATTATCACCACAGTCACCTCAACTTACCTTCCATGGTGAATTGGCAAGTGTTTGCGGTGGATCCCATGGCTCCCCTCCACAAAAGCGTTGGGTGGTTTGTGGTAGACAGAAGCCAGAGATCCAATGTGGCAGATCAACTCATCCAGTAGAGTCGGTTCAATCAGGTCAGTCTCTTCAGAAATAAGTGGCTTTTCCGAGAGGACCACTTCTTTGGCAGTCACTGGATCCGTGGAAAGAAGGCGCCAGTAGATGTAGCCACGATCCCGCAGGTCTGGGTTGTCAGAATCCTGAGACAAAGCAATACATCAGTCACAGGTTTGAAGGGGACCAACATCTGTTATCACTCAATTTGTCTTGCAGTGGTTCAGCTGGATTAAAAACCCCAACCATCTAGTAGCAACAGTCACCAATTTCAGAATGTGTTATAAACTGCTTGTTGTGATGAGCATCCCAAAATTAAAAATGAGAACCAAAGTACTAACGCCCGGCTTCCTGCTCAGCTGGTCAGGGAGGAAAAAGCCCAGGATTTACATCCCACAACTGCTCCATCCCACAGAACCATCAACTGCTTTCCAAACTCTCCTGCCACTTAATGTAACAGTAAGTATCAGAACTCCAAGGGAGTTCAGACAGGAAGGGGAGTCGAAATGACTGGTCTAAGAGTAGAAATGCAATACTGCATATTGTAATAGAATGATCCAAGATTCCTGGATATATATGGGGTACCCGAGGGCACTACTGGACAAAAAGACCCTGCAGAGCTCCAGGATGGATCTTAATAAGCCGTATTCTTCACACCAAAAGAGATCTTATTTAACCTGCCTTTTAGTTATCTAATGAAGTATGGAAAGATGCTAATGATGACAGTTAGGATACTTCATTGGTCTTCCAGCTGTCAGTAATACCCTTGTTTTACTGCAGATACTTCTGCCTCTGCATGAAGCGCTGATTATTTCTCTCCTGTTTGAACAGCTCTGCCCAGAGCAGCAAAGTGAGCGGTGATAGTTTGCAGCTAATGTTCTAGGGATAGGGAGGTGGTGTGGTTTTACGTGGTAGTGCAACATGGTTGAACTGTTCATGGAAACAAGAGCTGGGACTTTTAATCCCCACATCAGCAGAATAACAAGGTAAATATTTCTGAGGTTCCNCTCATTAGCCTTCCTCCCTGGCATTTCTTTTCCTCTTCTGTGATCTCATTCATGCTGCTGCTGACCTGCTATAACCTGCCTCTCTGCCCTCTGTCTCATGACATTCTCGGGCATGCGGCGAAACCTCTATTTGTAATAAGACTGAGCATTCTAAGCTCGCTTTGCTCGTAAGGACCTAGATACGATGTCTGGGTCAACTGAGAAATTTCTCTGCAGTGCTTTTTTTCAGTTTGATGGGGGAGTTGTGGACTCTCTACACCTTTCGCTCTTAACAATTCCTACAAGAACCTCCACATCCCGCCTGCAGCAGGCAGTTCAAGATCAGGCAGGGCTTCTGCAAGGGCAGACATGAAAGACCACACGCTCCCATCTACTTGCAGGCACATACAGATTCAAGACTGACTGTTTCTTCCCACAGACACATAAACAGACTTGAAACTTTAGTAAATCTACTGGAACAAGAGGCTCAGATCTTCCCTTTGTACAATCCTCCCAATTCTCTGCTCTCCAGGGTCTGCATGCACACCTGCAGCGCATACCAATGAACCCATGCTAGCTCAGTTACCACCATGCCAGACAGACAACAGCAATGGAGATGCAGAGGCTCTGTGCCATCCCTTAGGTTACAGGCTTGCCAGGGACCTTGATCACTGCCACACATCTGTGTCCCTCCCATCCCCAGCTGCTTCATTACTATTTTTACCAGTGTTGGCTGGATTAAGCTGGCTCCCACTACAATCACACCTGCAGTTTGCTGTGCAGACATACCCTAAGAGACACTCAAAGTGCAACGATACCTAAGCTGGGGAATGAAACACACGTGTAATTACTCTCCCACTCAAGTGAAAAACAGTATCTCTACCTAGAAATCAGACCATGAAGTATAAGGCTTTTTAGTGTTTTACAGCCAGTTATCCTACATTGACTTATTATTCATATAAAATACAAGAAGCCAGTCTGAATCAACATTTGTGACAAACAGAGAAAAAACAGACGCCTATTATATTCCTAGGGTGCCATTAAGTGTTTTGTGACTCAGCATAGTGGGTTTTAACACTTAGTACCTTTCTTCTGTTGGCTTAGACAAACGATACAGCATGCCTTTGGACCACCCCTCTCTGAAGAAGGGCTGAGAGCCTGCCTAACAGCAGGTTCTGAAGCAAGAAAAGCAGGTCACAGATTTCCTGCCACTGACCAATGCAACACCCGCAAAGGGATGAATAAAAGTTTTAAGTACTAATAAGTCCACAGCCGTGACTTCTTGCAGCAAAGAAAACCAAAGAGGCCAGCTGATGATTGACTCCAGGTTTTCTGCTCAGAAACAATGGCAGCCCATTCAGAACAGCTGGGAAACTATTTTCATCACTTGACACAGCGGGTCTGGAAAAGAGCTGTACTTTTTGGACTACTCCATCACACAGCTGACCCAGTCATTACAGCCAGGGAGTGTAGGAGGATCGGCTGAGGTCTTACCCACTCCTGCCACCAGGACATCTCCACTTCTGCTCTCCAGAACTACAGCACTTCTGTCTGCCAGCTCCAGCCCAGACCCGCCTGCAGTGATCTGAGCTCATAACTCAGCAGCTCATGCATAATGAATCCAGGATCTTAACCCACTGTTACAGCCTCCAGCAAAGCTGCGACATTGGTTGACAGCATCCAAATACAAAGGAAAAACAACTCCAAACCTTCATTGTTTCTTTTTCATAACACTGCTTAAGCTTTGCTGTTCACAGAACAAAGTCTTTGCCAGGCCCTTTCCCTTTGCCATAGCTCCAGATGTTTTAACTGCAAGCCATCCTCAAGGAGAAAGCATTTTGGTTTCTTCATAACTTTACCCTGTCCTTAACATTTCTTTTGGTGGGGCAAGAGGGAAGGAATTAGGATGAACCAAGAGCTAAGGGGGAGCGAGCAGATACCAAATGGCACGGTAACAGGTACAGGGCAGCTCTTAAATGGAGTCAAATCCCTTCTCTTTGGGAGAGAAGCGAACATGCTTGAATCCTATCTGCTGCACAGCTGACTGGCCTGGCAGACAGGAGACACCAGCCGGCAGGCCAGCATAGTGTCAGCAGGGCTCTGGTTCACTGGGTATCTTGGCGTACCTGCGTGGCCAAGCTGAGGACCTGCTGAACCAGCTCCTGTGTCTCGGAAGGCTTTTTTAAGAACAGCTTCACTATAGCAGTCAGTAGGGTGAGCTGCACCTAAGAGAAAGGGACACAGTAGAGATTAGAAAATTCATCCATGCTTTAGCAGTGTCTCCCAAGTCTGAACACCTGGTATGAAACTCAAGTCCTATGCTTTGTAACAGCATTACACTATTCTTTGCCAGTGAAACCCAGCACAATGAGACTCAGATTCTTGCCTGCTGCAAAACACTTTTGCAGACAAGTCCCTGATAAGCACACTGTGATTTATGTCACACTTTCATGCATCTCATCGCTAGTATTCTATGTTCTGGTCCCTAGCAGGGCTACTCCCCAAGAAGTATGCAACATCTAGAAACCCCTCCTGTTCTGTCTTATCCTTCCAAGAAGAGAAGTTTGGGAGATAGAGAGAGCAGAGCAAGTCTACAGACTCCCAAGAGCTTTGTTTTGGCAAAATACTGAAGTTTTCTTTGGAAGGTATTTTCTGACCACTGCAATAATATTTACTATTTGTCCCATAAATACAGTGCATTAAATACTATAGATAAGATGCATAAGACAATTTTACCTGAGTACTTTCATCGTGGAAGCCCTCCAAAAAGCTCTCCAACAGCTCATCTGCATTGTCAATTCTTTCTGCATATTCGCCCACTATCCAGATCATGGCAGCTCTGGCATCTGGTTCATCCAGGGAATCTAGGTTCTCGCACAGGGTGGCAATGATGCTTTCATACCTGATTTGTCAGAGTACAGGTGGATTACTGGGGCGAACTCAACTTGTGTTACTCCATCTCTGCCCACATCATTCTGCAGAGAATCCTGTACTGAATTCCAATGTCTTGTATTTCTACACAACAAGCAGCATTTTCACTCAACTACAGAAGATATTCTTAGGCTTTTTCTTTTTCCAAGCTGAGCACTAACATCTCACAGGGTCCTCAAGAGCTTTGCCGTTTCATTAATCAACAAGACAGCCCAGATGTGGAATTCAAGACAAAGCTGCTGTTTTGCTAAAGGGAACATTTGATCCAACAGTTCAAACCATGAGTCTGTATCAGATCCTGCAGCCTCACTGGCATCTTCAGACTGGTAACTCTAAACTGGGTATTACACTTCCCCAAAGGCTTTGCTGTAAAACAGACAATACCCTACACTAATTATTTAGCTTCCCCTGTTCCCATGCGTGGGTATCCCTGTCATAAGCAGGCAATCTATCTTGTAACTGACAGCAGAAATTGCCAGAGAGGCCTGCAGATGTCCCATATTACTTTTTAGGTGATCACGAAGCCTCTGCTGAAAGACGTTGCTGCTGTTCTGTAGCTGAAGAGACAAAAACTTATTGCAGAAACAGCTGAAAATAAGCTGAGTACTGCCCAAGTCAGAGAGAATGCTTGATGGAGAAAGCCAGCAGCGTTTTGTTCAGCACAATCTGACTGGGATCTCAGACCATGAGAGCTATGAACTTTCACGGCCTTGTATATAAGCCTTCTAGAGGAGACTAGCAAAACAGAAGCCTGATATGGTAAACCGGTCCCATTTTCCTTCTAGCATTCTCTGTAAGAGCTTTACTACCTTTTGATTAAGGCTTATACTCAGCATCAATATGGAGCAGTGGGGAAGAAAAAGCTTTGAATTCAAACTAATGTGTCAGGCTGATACGTCATCTAGAGCCAACATCTGAATCCTGCTGTACTAGGAGCTAGATCCAAACAGACGCTGCTTTTCAGAAAAATGGCCACCTTTGCTTCAGAGCCCTGGTAAGCTATGCTGAGTGAGTTTTACGTTGCTCTATTCTGATGCCAGGAGACAAGGGCTTCTAAAAACCTTATATTACTTTCACATACTTGTTGGGGTACTTGCGGAAGATGTCCCTGATGACAACAATGGCCTCCTGAACCACATAGTTGACCTTGGTCTGGATGAGGTCCAGCAGTGTGCTTACACAGCGCTCCGCAGATTGCTGGAGAGAAGAACAGAATAATACAATTAAAACAAGGTGAAGAAACACTCCTTCCCAGCCCACAGCACATGCTGAGGAATGAGGCATGCCTATGAGAAAAGGCCCAGAGGGGGAAAACATAAGGATGACAGCTACAAACTCAATACGTGTGTCCAGAAAAAAACTACAGGTTGATATGTGCTTGTGCATTACAGTGGAGATACCAGCTGACTCCAGCTCCTGCAACAAGTAAGGCTGAAGCAACCACACCAGTAGGCAGCTGGATCACCACACAAGGGACATCAAGAACACCGCCTGCATTACTACTTATATCACCCTCTCTCTGGCTGGCAGTTGAAACAGGCCACCAAATGAGCTCTCTTGAACTTGTCCAAGCTGTGGCAATCAGGGCTGGGAGAGTTTTGACAGGGACTCCTGAAAGGTGTCTGGGAAAGCCAGAAGGCAGGAGAAAACCATGCTGTCAACCACACTGCAAGAACAGCAGCAAAAAGCAGCTCACACCAGCAACAGGTTGAATATTTCTGGAGTGAGGTCACTAGCAACACCTGAAGGTATAGCTCTAAGTGGAAATCCAGCTGTTGCTAATGAAGCTTTTACATTAATTAGTTCAAAATTCCCAGGCACAGGCACTGTGAGATAACAAAGACTGAACACTGGCACATTCCAGGAACCAGAACTGGAGTCAGAGGCAAACAATTCAGGGAGGTCTATTCCCAAATAGCAGAGTGAGGCAGGACATCACAGGAGCAACCAACTCCAGCACCACAGAGTCTCAAATAAGGACAGCGATTTGGCTATTAGCAGAGCACATATGAAGCCTCATTACACAGCTGGTGATTAATGCGAGAAGCAGACTGCTCACGACACTGCCTAGGCAGTCACCATCAGAACATTCATAAAGCATTCAGGACCGAGACAAACATCGTAGGGCACAAACAATAGCAACGTAGGTGGATTTTTCAATTCAAGTGAGCTAACAGTCCCCTTCACTTTCAGAGCACTAGAAGGCTGGGCAGGAGGAGGAATGAAGTGGCATTTAAGGCACAGTAATCAGTTCTTTGAGAATGGGCAAAAATCTCAAGGACAAACCTCAAGACTTGTAGAGCTGAATTTGGGACAAGCAGAGACTAAAACTTCTTGATGACTTCTTGCCCTTGTGACTCTCGCTGCTGCATCTTACAAACACAGCCTACAAGTGCAAACAGTGGCAATGCTGCCATGGGGATCAGCCAAGAGAGGAGACGTGATAAACCAGCATTTGCTCTGTCTTTGCAAACTGGCACTCGAGGCCCTAAGACTCTTCTCTGAAATTCACACCAAACAAAAAAATCCAATACAATTGGTATCAGAGTAAGGAGAGGTATCATATAAAATTATATGATTGATATCATATGTTTTTATGATACCTCTCCCTCCTTAGCATGGCTTTGCAGGTACTATGCCATGACAGAAGCAGTGAAACGGCAATCTGACAATGTCCTGCTCTGATCTTTTCTCCTTCTCTTCAAGGAGAGATTTGAGGCCTCTGACCTGGAAGACTCTTCCGTTTCATGGAGACTGACCATGGCCCTGGTTCAACACGATTGATACTGCTCACAGTGGGAACCCCACTCAAAGTCACTGCAAGCTAGATGCTTCAGAGCTTGCAATTTCATCTCTTACTAGTTTCTCAACACCTTTCACTAGATATTCGAAAAAGAGGCTTCAAGGGGCACTTGGGGTAAATCTGTCTTAAGTCAACACTACTCTACAGAACCTACAGCATCAGTCACTGTTTGCAACACACAGTCCAGCCCTATCAGAGCCTACAACTAGCAAAGCTTCAAGAGATGCAGAATTCAAGGAAAAAGCAAATTAAGGTTTATTTTTCTTTAGACACTTCAAAGCATGATTTTTCCAGGAAAAGTACGACATCCACTTTGAAATATGCAGTATTGATTTTTAGCCCAAGAGTCCCTTGGAAAGTGAGCAGTCATGTGGGCACATGCACAGTACAGCAGTCCTTCTAACAAAATTTCCCTGTAACAAAATGCATCTCAGCTCACCCCATCCCTTGTAAACACATTGCTGTTTGAAGATGGACATCCCTGGGGACTGCAGTGCTTTGCAAACTGATGAAAAAGCTCCCCAACCAGGAATGCTCTCAAGTTGGAGTGAGGAAGGACACCGACTTCAAAGTTGCTTTGTTTTTCTGTAGGAACCAAATGAAAGCCTGCAAGATCAGCGAAGTAGTACATACCATGCTCACAGCCACAAGCCTCAACAATTTCTAAGAACCCGGCTGCTGGCAGAATCTCCTGGAACTGAGACAGATCCCCCTCTAATATGACTCTTTCTGCTTCTCCTTTGCTCGGAGAAATCACTATTCTTACTGCATCCACTTCATTTCCTTTTCCCATAGGAGTGGTACCTTATTTCCTTACAATCAAAAGCATCAGATGACTTTGTCTAGTGCTGCCAATGGAGCAAACCAACGCACAACCCACTCACCTCGCGCTATCCAGTCTAGCTACACCACACAGTTTGCTGTAGAGATACCCAAGCAAACTGAGCCCAAGTAGTCCATCCATGCAAAAAGCTGTTCTGACATCCCCCAAACTGATATGACTGGCAAAACCTGGGCAACATCCATCAGCCTTGCAGTTCAGCGCAGGTACTGCTTATGTTTCCAAAGCGAGCGCTACCTCTGCTGTTGACACCATGCGCTGCTGCGCAGCAAAGGTAATGCCACACTTGCTCTAAGGCGCATGTCACAGCAGACAAATTTATTTACTGTCTTACATTTCTAGGAGAGACAATTAGACAAAAGGAGGATACTCGAAGGCAGAGCTGAGGTTCCCTGTGAATACTCCCTGCCAGCTGTGCCCTATGTCAAAAAGCAGATTTCTAAGACGTGGGAACTTGGACACTGATGGCTGTAAGAACGTTCTTCCATTAGTCGTATCTCACAGTGCAAACTGCCTCTAGTAAAGACAGATGCAATGGGGACAGGGATTAACCTACAGATGAGGACACTGTAATGAGTTGTTCTATATTTGCTCTCTTTAAATCTGCCTCTTGTCAGAGGAGTAAACAGACCTCATCTTTAGCAGCAGCGTCTTCAAAGGAGCATTGCTAAAAAATCAAGGTTAACACTACTTACTGAGACACACACAGTCACACAGAGGATCACTTCAAATTTGCTGGGACATTATTACTAGTCCTTTGCATATTGAATGCGACTGTCATGGCATCAGGGATGGGAAGAAAGAATACAGGGGATGAGGGTAGGAAAGGATAAAAACTCCTAAAACCATCCTGATACTGCAGGAATACACCACCTTTCATGTGAAAGTAGGACAGACACGTGGCTGAGTCCTAGTGAGAAAGTCCCTACTGAGAACTAAAGCAAGCTCCCACGCCCCAGCACAAGCACTGCTACAAAAAGGGCTGCCACCAGCTTCTTTGTACTTCTCAGTAGCTCTCTTCCATGCTCAAGAGTATTTTGTACTGTCACTGCTGTGGCTCCATCCAGACAGCCTCCTGCCTGCACCGACACGGACAGAGCACTACAGTATTTTGAACTGCAGCATGAAACAGAGGCAGTGATCACCCGCTCTGTTGGGCCCTGCTTAAAAGAAAGTCCACGGCAGTGATAAGCCTCTAAGGGCTGAAGGAAGGAAGAGAAAGCTGCATGGGTGGTCAGTTCTCCCAGAAGGACAGAAGTTGGTATCCTCTTTACACAGATTTACAATAGCTTAGCTGCAACAAGGGAAACCTGTGCGCTGACACTAGACTCAGCCAGGCATGATTAGGTTTTTATTTAAATCTGCTGTTGGGAAATGCTCATGGGAACACACTTTAGCAAATGCTAAATGAGCTCAGCTGAAATTAGACCACTTATGTGACATTTTGCACTCAGTTATCAGTTTACTGAAAAGTACCAACACCACAGCGTAAGTCTTCTCTCTCTTCACAGGCTTTCTGAGCTCCTGTCAAGCATACCAGATTCATTTACAGGGAAATTAACAGGGACAGCACTAAAAAAAAAAAATATCCTATTACGAGCATTTTGGTGGATGTTCAAGCGGCAGAGGACATTTCAGACTGCTGTTTTGGATAACGGCAGAGGACATTTCAAACTGCTGTTTTGGATAACTGCAGAGGTTCCTGGGAACTTATTTGCATAAGCATCTAGGCTAAAGAGAGCACACTCCAAATGAAGCTACAAGATATACGGAGCTGTAACACTAGATAAGCAGATAGGGTCACTCTATGTTTGTGCAAATTGCACTTAAGTGGCCAGATCTCTCTCATTCTATGCTATTCAACTGAAACGGNACAATCTCTTCTCCTTCCTCCTTCAAAAGGTCAGGCCACAGCTATTAAAGGAGGTCCTCACGGATAAGTTGTCATTGTTCCAATGAAGCCAGTGCAGTAAGATATTCCATCAAGGATGATTTACCTGCCTTGCTCTGCCTGCAAGCTGAGGTCTGAGAGGAGCGCACCACCCCCTCCTATGATGTACTCAACTGGAGCTCACAAGTCCTACTGTTCAGCTGGGGCTTGCCCGCGAGCATCACGTATCCAGGTCACTTGATTGCCACCACAGGAGCAAAGAAAATTTGTGTAACGTGGGAATGAGACGGTGAAGCCTATTGTTGTTTCTGAAGGCAGAGAGCCCCAGAAAACCTCATTTCAAATACTTGCCTCAACCTTGATGGCACAGCGCCCAATTGCTCGGACAGCCTTGCGCACAAAGTCAACATCCACCTCAGTAGCGTATTCCTTGAGCTCTGCCAGGACCTGCAGAGAAAGCGCACCACCATGAGTCCCTGGGGTCACAGAGAGAACATCCCACTCTGACAAGTGATGCTACTTGAATACCAGCACACGAGCAGGTTGGATTCTTTCATAGCTAGCCATGCGCTTTGAAAGCTAACATAGTCAAACTCTGCAATCAGTCTTTGTCTCCGAAACCCACTGGCTTGGATTAGGCAGCAAGACTCGGTTTAGGCCAAACAAAGCCAAAAGATGGCTCGGTCTAGATGATTTTCAAATCACCCTGAACAAAAGCTGGGGACAAAATCAGCTCTGCCAAACTTAAGAAGGAATAGCAACATTTACGCTGAAACTACAGTGAAATAGGGGTTACATCCATACACATAGATTTTATGTATGGTTTATTGTACTTCTTGTTCTACATTCACTGTACACAAAGCTCTCAGCAGCAACCATTTTTTCTCTCTCATTTTCTGTGCTGAGATGGACCTCTGGATCCCTAGTAGATCCAAAAGGAGGATGCAGAGCAGACCTGAGGACACCGTGGAACACCTATACAGAGATTAATAACAGTGTGAAGGTATTACCCCTCTTAAGAATAAGTTTTACTATTTTGTCTCAGGTTTTTTTGCTAATGGAAACTGAACAAAGGCTTAAACCAGGACCTGCTGGGATCTTACAGACCACTAACTGAAAAACTACTTTATCTTAAAAAAATTGCTTAGCTTCGAAAAAAATGATTTTAAAAAAAGACGCTACGCATTTATATTCCCTCAAAATCTTGTTTCAGTTTCTCATGTCAAACATGACATCGGGGATTTCATTGTGATGTCACAAATAGATTGCAAGGGAGAGGTGAACAGCATAAAGCCAGACACTTGTTTGAAAAATCTCTAGTTGATGCCAATTGCTCAGAACAATGACAAGATAAAGAGGCCTTGAAGGCTCAGACTGCAGACAAATAAATCTGCAAGGAGTAGACAGGACATCTGTGTTTTGAAGTTTTATTATTTCCTTGGATGATCTATGCTGCACAGCACTTAGAGCACCCTGGTTTAGCAGCTTAAGCTTTTCAAATACTGCCCAAGTCCACATGCCTTAGTCTAGAACGGGCTTGGAGACGAAGAGTCTCGACAAGCCGCACAGGGAAGGTGTGGGTAGAAGGCTGCTCTCCTTGCGTCTCATTTCGGGGCATATTTCTGATGAAGCTTGGGTTGTTTTTAGGAATGCCTCTTTAGAATCAGGAAGAGATTCATTCATTAGTCTGCAGACCCTATTCCCAGACTTTGCCCTCCAGACACCACTGCCTTTCATCCAAACAACCTGTGTTATCTGAACATTATGCATTAAAATTGGTATGGAGTCTACTAAGAGTAAATAGAAAATTCTGAATACATTCTCATGGAAAACGATTTTTAAAATGTATTCCATGTCCCCAGTCCAAAAGGGACATGAATTACCTTGCTCTGTTCCAAAAAAAAACAGAGAGAGCCGCTTAAAAGCTGCTCAGAAATGTCACATTAAATGAAATTGGCTTGTGACAATTAGGATAGGACAATAATAACGCTAACCAGAGGCATTAATCATTCTGCATTAGTGTTTGGTCTTGTGGCCAGGGTGGCACTCAAGAACACTTTCTTTAAGAAAGGAATTTGGATTAAAACTACATCAAATCCAAGCAGAATCTACACTGTAAAGCAGTGGCAATTCAGTTTAACTTTAGCTTTGTGCAATTTCCACTGTGAAAGCAAGTTAAGCAAAATAAAGGTTATTTTAGCTCTGAGAAGTGCCTGTGCAAGAGTTTAACAATTTAACTAATACACTTGAAATTCACACTTCAGTAATCTTTGGCCTTTCTGAATGCCTCCATTACAGGCACACCTCTCACTTGAAACAAGCCTCTCATTCCAACCTCGGCACTAGCTGTGACTCATTTGACAGAGACATCAGCTCTCCTCCTGGAATTGTAATCTGTAAAACAAGATCTACCTAACGGTCACGATGCAAGACATACCGTTCTATTAACATTTAAAT
The DNA here is from genome assembly GCA_013398815.1 of Ibidorhyncha struthersii. Lineage (NCBI taxonomy): Eukaryota > Metazoa > Chordata > Aves > Charadriiformes > Charadriidae > Ibidorhyncha > Ibidorhyncha struthersii. The sequence goes on from VZSZ01008908.1 coordinate 226,770, forward strand.
TATGGAGGAAACTCCAACATCTCCCATTAAGTAGCTGCAAAGAGGGACAGGGACAGTGATGCCTAAAAGCCAGGACAACACTAGCAGTAGTTGCATACATCCTCATACAAGGACCACAAGAGGGTTTTCCATCCCCAGAACACATCAGAAGTTCCTCAGCTGACCTGGGCAATGTTTGCTTGAGAAGCTAGTCGGATCATGATGTCCAGTTTCTCCAGTTTGACATAGATGGGGTCGTTGTACTTCACAAAGAACACCTTGATTTCCTGCTTCAGGATTTCAGGCCTGGAGGGAACATAACGTCGTTTCACTCAAGACAGGTAAAAACAAGGGGCTCTGTCCTAACCAAAGATATCTTTTATTTTGAAATCTACCCAAACATTCACTGAGAAACAGAACGGTGCCACATTGTGTCCAGGACATGCAAACAAACATACGAGAACAACAATTTGAAGACAGTTAGAAAGCTGGAGAAAAAAGATTTAGATATAAAATGCAGCATTCAAGTATCTCTAACTATACCTACATCTCTGCTTCCTCCATTTGAACTGCTGAGCCAACCACTGCAGTCAGCAGAGGATGACAGCATTTTCGGTGAAAGAATAACATCCTTATCTCAATGCAAAACCCACCTACAAACTCATTTTCTGCTTTCACTTGCAAGACATAAGTGCACAGTAACTCTGCCCGAATACAATCACAAAGTGCTATCCAACCTATCCCACCTTTCCAGCAAGGAGCAGCAGTATTTAAACATGCACGTGGGAGTAAACTGGTGGAAAAATCAACTCGTCGTACATCAATATGTCACCAGCCTGGTTCTTCTGTGCTGAAGAGAATAGCAGAGGCACATTGCGTTTCTACAGGTCACTACGAACTGTAGAGTTACACCCTCTTTCCTATATGCAATCTGATTTATAGTCTAATGAGAGGCAGTTCTTACTGCTCTTAAGAAGGTGGTGAAGAGAGAGGCAGGTAAGAAATACTGTGTGATACTGGTATCACAGGGATGCTGTAACACAAGTGAATTCGGGCTACCAGAGTCATAAGACTGCTTAATCCATCCCTTGAGGGATGTGACCCTGGATTAAATGAAGTCCTGTGCATGTGGAAGTATCGGAAGGTCTGCGATAACTAGATGCCCTTCCACAACCCAGGAATAACACCCCTGTGAGGCTTTACCTTTTCTGCACAATCAAGTTGATGTTCCTCAGGGCAACATACTGAACTTCGGGCTCTCCAGACAGCAAGGTCACCAGCGGTGGGGCAAGTTTCTTCAGCAGCATGTTGTAATAGTCAGAGTCCTTAGGAAGAAGTTCCAGGAACTTCATCAAGACCTTCACTGCTGACAGCACTACTGCCGAGTTGGCATGAGACAGCCGAGGGGTCACCCGTTCACAAATGCTGGAGACAGGGAATAAGAAAGGGTTCATGTGCATTTCAGAACATTTCGGATCTTATCTGAATTTAGGAGATTGTACATGGCTGAAGACAGCTTCTCAGACACTACTTTGATTTGGTTTTGTTTGCAGAGAACAGGCAGAGTCCTGCTCTCCTGAACACAGCAGGAAGCAAACAAGAATGACTTCTCACACAGCTTCAAGACTTTCTCCTGCCACAGTTAGCACAGGAACTCTTCCAGCTCTCAGCATTACAGTCCCTGCGCATGTGCAGTTATTAGTGCTTTCTGCCTTTGCCTGCTGGTATTCTCTATTTCTGTGATCTTGTCTGTCACTTACAAACACAACTTTAAAAAACAGCTATCGGAAAAACACTTCAGCCCCCATATAATCACTCGAAGGTTATACTCGCTTCTGGCTTGACTGGGGGGTTTGCTGCCATTTCAACCATTTGTTTCTGCAAAAAAAAGGTTTGCGTTACTCTAAAGATATAGGGAAAGAGTGACCTAAATACCCTCCCAAGTCTCAGCTTCACCACTTGCCTCAGTGAATCCTATAATCAACAGCATCCTAAACAACCCATCCCAAGCAGAAAGGAAGTTTGGGTTCATATGGTCTTTCTTACAGCATCTGTCAAGTTTCTTCCCACCCCCTCCTGCATATTGCTAACCCAGAACAATCTTATTCCCATCTGTGCCTCTGGAAGTTTCTTTCCCTGTAATATTTGCTTTCAGCCACCCTGGAAGTGAAGCAGCACAGCTAAGCTAAGAGCAGAGGAGTCTAAGGCAGAGTTGAGGACAGTCCCCAGCTGCCGCTGCCCAAGGTCACCTGGCATGCCAAAGCTGCTTCATCTCTCTGTGCCTCAGTTTCTCCATGCACAGGGGTAACGACACCAGCCTTGCTGTAAAGGAGAACACTACATAAACCGAGGTGCTGTCATTCTCCTATCTGAAACAAGGCAGGCTCCGAGAGTCAAACTCCACGCAAAGGAGTAAAAGTAGTTACTGCCCATCCAGTTTTATACACCGCTCTTCAGAGGAATTACGGACAAGGATCTGGGACACGGTCACAGTTGTTCAAACTAGCGGTCCCTTTCTGGCAAAGCTAGGATAATACCGGCCTGACACACTGGAGGTCTCGGCGCGTTTCTAACACTCATTAATAGCTGTTTGTGGCACAGAAACAGAGCAAAAGGGGGAAGGAGGTGGGAAAGAAAAAATAATCAGCAAGACTACTGGCAGGCTTTTCCTTTTTTTTCCTTTTTAAGAGTGGATTATCTGTTGTGCCTCAAAAAACAATCAGTGAAGAAACCCCTAAATTAGAAAAGGCCTGCCCAGGATTTTGCATGTTGGCTTCTGCCCCTTCCTTCCCCTCCACCCCCAACATCATCATCTACATGAAATACATCAAGTTTGAGAATCCCCCTGTTCCAAATAATTTTCTCTGCTGGTTCCTTGTTCTCTTGGGTATAGAATCTGACTTTTTGTGATTCTGGACACAGATGAGGAGGAGGCTTGAAGCGCATGAATTAACACCCCACTACCTAAACCGTCAGCTCTTTGTATTTAGGTTTAGTCATTGCAGCTAAAGGTAAAAGCACAAGGGTGAATTTGGAGTGATAAGAAAAATAATTTCTTACCTTTATTTTCAGTTCTATCATATCACAGACTAGTTTTTAGTTGGAAAAATATTCTGGTCTCACACCTGCAGTATTTCGGAAGCCCCCAAACCTATAAGGGCTTCTTGCCTCTCAAAGTAGCAAAACCAGATTTGAAAGCTCTGCTTCAAAACAGAAAATCCTCAAACGATGCTTCCAGATGGGTCAGCCATTGTTACAGATTTGGCCTCGGGCTGATCCCTTCTCAGTAGTGCTATTTCCCGTAAGAATGGAAAGTAGTAAAAAAAAAACACCTAACGATAAACAGAGAAAGTGGGAAAATTCTGCAAAGGGGCAGGTTTCCAGCATCAGCCCAAACTACCCAAAGTTGACTCTCTTTCAAATCTCTTACTTCAAGTCTTGTTGGTACTGTTACAGACCTGACAACAGACCCCCGATATGAGAAGCCCTTTCCAGAGCTGCAACACTGTCAGAAGCTTGCAAGTGCCCTGCTAGCCAGTAACCTTAAATGGCCCATGCAAAGAGCAGGAACAAGCATACCTCTGAGCTTCGCGATCATCCTTGGGGTTGTAGTTGGACAGACAGTCCAGGATGAAGATCTGGCCCCACTCCGTGCACTCATTTAAAGCCGTCAGCAGCTTGTTAATGTTTTGAGGGTTCAAATCCAGCAGGTTGCTGTTAGGATGCGACTCACTGATTTCAGACAAGGCAGCCACAGCGTTCGCTACCACCTAGGAGAAGAGACAAGGAGACACGTTCTTTGCTAGCATGCCATCAGCAGCTTGGCAGGGATTAACTTGGGCTTAGCATGAGTTACACATGGGAAACAAACACCGAGATGCTGGTGTGGGCTATCAGCTGCCCAGCAGCAGCCACTCTGTCAGTCATCCGAGCCTTCAGGGACCCAGTACAACCTCACAACCAACCTGGAGAGGCCAGAGCTTGACTGTAACCTTGCTCTTTGCCAAAATTTGAAGAGTCTCTTGGGGAAGAAGTGAAATAGCAGCAGCACAGCAGGAGGAGGCCGCTGACACACACAGGAAACATGAAAAGCCAGCATGGGCGCAAAGAGCATTTTGCTAGAGAAATCACAACTTGAAAGTATTTTCATTGAAGATAAACAAAAGTTAAAGTCGCCTCTGGACAGAATAGGGACCTGGGACCAGGATCTCACAAGGGACTTTACTCTGGAGTGAGCTAGAGATGGCATCAGAGAGCGTCCACACAGCACAAGAACATCTCACCTTCCTTCAGGCTCCAGACTTCCACCCTGGCTTGCTTCAAATAGGCATCACCTACCCCCATTTCCAGGAGATGCTCAACTGATACAGTCAAAGTCTCAACACCTCTAATTGCCCTACTCATTCAGGAATTGATACCTCTTGCCTAATTTCCCCCTGGCAGTCCTGTGGCACATTGCTTAACGAGATCCGGGAAATGACAAGAACCATCTCCTTGGGAAGAGGGGGTATCAGGTGCCAGGCAGCCTTCAGCTCTGTAGCAAGTCTGTCAGGTCGCCCAGTTTGAAGGCAAACACACAGCTTCCCTAAAGTGGACAGCACCTATTAGGTTTTTAATAATACATATTTCAGTTCCAGATTGAATTTGGAATCCATAGCATCCATTTGTCTGCTTAAAGCAAGCACTCCAGCACAACTCATCACCGAAAACATTCTCGCTGCATTTAAGACTACATGAGGTCTTCTCTTTCCTGAGCATGGATGAAAGGAAGCAGTGAGGAGGTCCGTCCAGGGTCCAGCCTGACAAGAGCAAGAAGTGGGAATGCAACACATATTTCTAATTCTTAGTTCCATACTCAAGTTCAACAGTTCTTCTAACAGATGCCATCTGAAGATTTTTAAAATAGAAGAGTTGCAGAATATATAGACAAAAATAGAAAATTTGCAGACGAGACAAAACTCTTTTATTTTTTTATCTAATAGAAAAAGGATTTAAGCCCGAGTTTGACACGCAAAACTGATATACCCTGTGAAAAGGCATTTTCAGGATATTTTACAACACATATCATGTCCAGCTCAACTCACAATTCATACCCACTAAAATGAAGATTTATAGCATTATTTTCTATGGGATTAAGGCAAAGAAACATCTTATCTAAAATCATCTGATTCTTCAGATGACTAAAGATGCTTTTGATGCAGTACACTGAAAACAAGAACTGCATGACCAGAAAGTTCTCTGCATTGTTCCCATCACTGCTTGTCATTAAACCAATATATTCCAAAGTCATTGCACAAGCAATGTTGATTGTTTTGCATTTCACACCTAGAGGTCAGAGATACGATTTTGATCCAAGATTTTATGAATTTCATTAGCTGAATGAGCCTTCTGTCACCAAAATCATTAGCAATCAGAACTGCTGTCTTCTTGTACTGTTTTAATGAGTATCTTATTAAGATATGCTGCCGATTCTTCCCATTATTTAATTTGCCTAATTTCTGAATGGTTAATGTGACCCAGCGTAAAACTGAAGTAAAATACAGTTTTAATGTCATCATATTTTGGAAGCTTACAAGTGAAGACAAATCATAAAAGCACCTGGGAAGCTCAAAACCATTATGAAAAAGCACTTATAAAACAAAAAGAGGACTTTCGAAAAGAAATCTGAAGTAATAAAAAAAGTGACAGAGCCAAAGCATCGCAGAAAGGTCCCTGTCAGATGTACTAAGGAATCGGGCTGAGTTTTGGCAAATGCACTCCCACTGCTGGGTTGTTGCTGCAATCGGGCCATGGGGATATCCTAAACCCTGGGGTAAGTACAAGTCAAAGCAGCTGCTCTTAAGTTTCTTTCCTTGCAGAGTAAGTGAAGTCTCTCACCAAGTTTGCCACAGGCAAAGGACGCACAGAAATGCTGTTACCATGGGCCACCTCGTACACAGTAGCTCCAACCCAGAGACGTGGCTGTGAACAAGGTCTTGCTTTTAGGATCTTTCCATGCTCTTTGCAGGAACTAGCACGGCAGCATAAAGGCAAGTGGCCACATCAAAGCTGAGGATGGGACAATACGTGGCAACCCAAGAGATGTCAGATTTCCATTAAAAGCATCCACGAGAAAGAGTGTCAGATGGCAAGATGCACTTAAGAGTATGGGCTGTGGTCTCCTTAGGTGTTACAGCAAAAGGACTGGAAGGGGCTCTGAAACGTTTGGTGGCAGCGCAGTTCTGCCAGATGGGCTGGGATATACATTCTCATAGTGCCCAGTTAGAGCTGGCCCCCACCTTCTACCTTAGCAGAACAGTGCTGCTGTCAACTTGGTGACAAGAAGATAAATGAAGCAAAAAGGGATAAGGGAAGGGATGGGGAGTATCTTCAAACTTTAAGCAACATTTATTAGAAAAAAAAAAAAAAAAGTACTTGCTGGCGATTCACACTGAACATATTGATATGTTACGGTATGCCAACAAAAATAATTAGCATCTTCAAGGCTTTTTTCCCAGCCGCAGCACAGTTGAAATGAAAACAGATTTCAGGAACCAGTCCAACATAAACACTGGTTCAAGTATGCACGCTCACCTCTCTTCATTGGCACCGCCATTGGTTTCATTTCGAGACAGGACCATCGAGCAATACAAGCCAGCACTGCACGGTTTCATTCTAGCACACGACTCCTGCTTTGCTGACAGCTCTCCCTAAGTAATGGCTCAGGCAACAGGTAAACAAAGACTGAAGTGCTGCCCACAGTTTAGGACACTAATAGTTATCACTCAGGTATGGAAAAAAGGTCCATTGAGAACCAGTCAACACCAGTTCATACATTACATCACCTGGTAGCCTAGTGTATACTTTGGCAGTCACATGAGTGTCACTGGAAATATTTAGAAAGATGTTTTGGCCAAAGAAAATCTACAAGCTCAGAGCTGAACCTTAAGTCTTCAACTCAGCTGATAATCTTCCTTAACAGAGCAACACAAGACAGAGAAGTCCAACTACACTGAAGAACAAGTACAAGGTCCAAAGTGATAAAATAAGTTACACAATAGGTTGGGTTTTTTACCTTGAAAATAAATAGCAATGATGTACTTGCTGGGAACATATTAAAAGTAAAGCTAAAGCTTTACAAGTGGTATTCCACAGAACTGGAGAAGTTTCACAGCCAATGCCATACCTTGGCTGAGGAAAAAAAACCCATAAGCTTCTTTAGCAAAGTATTCTCTGCTTTTCAAAAGACGAAACAACTTCGTTTTCGTGAGAAACCAACCAGGAGTTGGATAACTTATTTCACAGATTGGAAAGAGACTAAAAGGTCAAGAAACTAACACCTAGTATAGTCTTTAGTTCTCAAAAATAATGAAAGAAACCAAGGTCAACCCACTAGCCAAAGATATATAAGCCCAAAGAATTAATGAACAGGAAAAGCTTTTAAAACCTTAAACGTGTAAGTTAACTCCATGGCAAAATGCCCCACTTGACTCACAATTAAGAATACCGTCTTTAAGCTAACAGCTACCAACCAATGAGAATCAGTCTTAAAAAAACTCCAACACCTAGAAAGTACAAATGCAGAGCAGATTGAAGATTTAATAATAATAGGCCCCTGGCTTGCTGATTTAAATCAGTTCACCCAGGGTACACTTCAACATTATTCAAATGCAGTTGCAGCAACAGCCCGTTAGAGCACAGTTGAGCCGAATGACAATAAACCTGCTTTTTGGCTGGAATTTCCCAACGAATTTAGACTCGGAGAAGTGTCACTGGGATGAGGATAACTAAATCTCACAGGCTCTTATTAAAAAAAAAAATAAAATAAACCCTGCACTTAAACCTACATTAAAGATTTAACAAGAACCCAACATTTTTAAACCCACCTACAGACAAACCCCCTCTGCAGCCAGGAGACCAGATCCGACCTAACGGAGAGCTGCAGAGGTAGGAACATTGATTTGCCAGTTATTCCTTCTGGCAGCTCAAACCTTTAGCTCAGAGCAAATGGTATAAAATACATTAACAAGGAGGAAAGGGGGTGGGTGAAAAACCTGAGTGTCTGCCTATCAACCCACACGGAAAAGCTTTGCAGGGGGTGGGGGGACAGGAGGGAAGCTAGGCAGATCTAGAACGCCAAACAGTCAAAGCAATCAGATTATTTTGCTAGCATCCCAGGCTAATTGGAAATTAAACCAAGTGTGTAATGGAGTTAATGAAATACAACGTTCTGCCGCTTAAAACGGGAACCTCTGGCTCACCGTCCCATTAAAATGAGGAGAAAAATGACAGAAAAGAGGAAAAATTAAGTGGCTCTGAAAAGATGCTGAGGAAAGGCAGCCTTCTCCACATAGCTGGAGGCTCCTGCCCTCAAGAGAGCCAGGTACCACGTGATGTTTTTGAGAACGGAGAGGTGCTGACATTTTCGCAGGGCACGCTGAGCTTGCATGACACGTCCATGTCATTAAGCACAGACTCCCAGATGGGATATTAGGGGCATCCGCATGGATGCATGTGTCACAGGGCCGCTCATTTTCATGGCCACAGATGATGCTGTGTGCCCAAAAGGTCCCTAACAAGTAACCAATATGGACAAGCTCACACACTGAAGTACATGACCCCTGCTTCTGTTCATATTAATGATATCTTTCATCCACAAGCCCCCCTTTACTTTTCTTCCCTAGAAATGGTCTATGAACTATTAAAGTGGCCCAAGCAGGCAAGTTAGAGAACCTCTATGAACCTCTCACACCATTAATGCACATTACATGTATAGCTTTAATTAAAAATCTGGGAGACTAACACATCTCCAGTCTATGTATAATCTTGGAAAGTAACAGCTCACCTGTTCCACCTTAATTGTGACAGATTTCTAGGGCTCTGGGTAAGTCATTCATCTTCCACTAATTCCATTGCAGGAGGTTGTACTTTAGCACCTAAAAGTCTGGAACCGCACTTCTGGATACATGATCAGTTCCTGATCAAAACCCGAAAATTGCTTGGGTGGGGAAGACCTCCTGCTTGCTTTTTGCAAGTGGGATGAATTTTTCTGGAGGTGGTAATGAAAGGGAAGTCAAAGTGTTATGCTTCCCACGGTGTGCTTGCCCTAACTGGTTTTTGCACTTCCCTGCACCTACTATGCACTGCAAAAAAACACCACTTTGACAAAAACACTGCTTCTGCTCTCGTGTCCTTGCAAAATCAGAATGTGTTAGTCGTAAGACAGGAAATCATACTTCCCCCAGCGGGTGAACCTCTCATGGTAGGTGGGCAAGAAGCTGTTCACAGACGGCTCCAAACACAAAGGGTTTCTCCTTGGTATAGCTGAGCCCCACAGTGCAGAAAACCAAGGATCTGCAACCCTCTACACTTCTTCCAGAAAGCACCATGGTCTGATCCCAGACTGGATCAGGTACCGATCACACACCAGGAAGGGTTTTTTTGGTTTGTTGTTTTTTTTTTTTTTTTTTTTTATGGCCCTTTGCAATTATCCTTGCAGAGATTCTCGCTGGCACCATCCAGTGGCAAACGGCTGTCTCTGATCCAAGCAGCTATTTTGAAGAAAGGCATCAGCAAAGCATCAACAAAAACTTTACGTAGCCCTAGAAAGGGGGGCACAGACTTACAAAACATCATAGCCACAGCGTTTTGTGACAAATGGTGCTTGTCAATAGCTAGAAGTGTCTGTTCCGACTGAAAATGTAACATCTAGACACATGTCAATGAAATTCCCCAGCACCCTGATTGATATTAGAGATCCTGGAATGATCTATTCGGCAAGACTAACACTTTGGAAATTAGACACATGCTGGTATTAGTAATTGGAAGGAGACGGCTCTCTGATGGATGAATTCGTCAATTAAGCTTTATAAATGAGGGGTCTGGGAGTACAGACTCTGAGGAGCCATAGAAATTCATGCATTATCACAGGAACTCATTGCATCTCTGCCACAGTGCGAGTATTCAAAAAGGCAGGGGAAAGCACGGCTTCTACGGAAGGTGCTCAAGGCCAGCATTCCCCATCCACAAGACCAGCAAACAAACAAAAAACAAAACAAATCAGGTCCTGCTTACAAGCTTGAAATTCCCTCAGACCTGTTTAGGATGACAACCTGGAGAAAAAAACAGCTACTCAGTAAGTCTGACTCCAGCCTTTCTCCGGAGACGCGGTTGCAGGAACTCAGCCCAAAGCCTAAAACGGGTTTCCGCAGGCAGAGCGAGCGGGTTCGGAGTGGCTAACCAGGAGCCATGCCATCGATTAGAGACAGCAGCTCTCCCTTCTCTCCCAGTTTAAATCTTTGCAGTCTGACTGCTGCAACACAGGTTGGCTTCTGAACACCCCTGGCAATCTCCCACATCGCCACTTTTAAGCATCCCACCACATTAACATTAACACAGCTACTGTTTTACACAGGCTCCTCCACAACTTCTACCTGTTTGATTTCCAGCTTGCTACTTCTTGCTGTCTGCTTACTTTGCAAAAAGTGCTGCTCTCCCTCCTGGTCAGCCTCATGTAAACAGCAGGAACACCCTATAAAAAGGCCAAAAGCGAAGCCCCCACTCTTCATTGGCGCAACAGTCTCATTCACTGTAATGTATGCAACACTGCGTAAACAAATTCCACCTACTGATGCCATCAGGTGTCCCCCAAAAGGAAATATTATCTCCACCTGCAGCACAAACAGATTAAAAAACCCAAACCACACACAGGACCAACACAGACATGGTTGGGGGACTTCAAGGTAGTGTCTTCATCCTGCAACACCTAGGCTGAAAAGATGATGATCATTTTATGGTTGGTGACGCAGCTAGGGTGTCTTGGAGGCAGCCCCAGGCTGACGAAATGCTGCAGAGGCACAGCCCACAGCTCCCAGCAATATTCAGCTCCATATCAGGATGTGAATTTTCAACTCCTCACCAACTTTCATGAGCAGGAATCATGAACCCATTCAGGAGCGGTGGTTCACTCCTTGTACTAGATAAAACATCAGATGCAGAGGGGAAAAAAACACAGCTGAGAGAAGTCCAATTTTCCCCATGAGGAACAAGTGCTTTCCTGTGCCCATGAAGAAGGTGGTGTTCCACTCCCTGTTGTACAAGAGAAGTCCCACATCTCAGACTGCCTCCCACAAAGTCCTTTGGGGACTCAGAGGACCAACGGTTTCTCAGCAAGGGGCTAATTTCTCAGCGTTATTACACAAGCAGAGAGGGATAAAATTCCTGTAAAGTACGCAGCAGAGGACAGCCCAAGAGGTAAAAAGCTGCTTCTGTTTCTAAATAGGCTCATACCTCAGGTCATCATCTCAGAAAAACATACTATTTGCCAGCTAGTAGGAAAAAGAACAAAACATGGACCTTCTTCCTCCATAATGTCATCCAGGAAGCCCAAACATACACCCTGAAGTTCTGGCTGGCAGAAAAGGAACCTACGTGGCTTACAGTCACAGCAGGAGAGAGAAGAGAGCACCGTGGCCTGTATCAGCAGGTTTTTAGTCTAGTCTGTGAACTACAGAAACTCAATACTGCTAGGGCAAGTTCTGATTAAATCAAAATGGACTTTGCCACCTTTAATTGTCAGATCTCAAGAGACTTCCTTCTTAGTGCAGGTTAAAAAATGCTAGAGGCAAAACACTCGCACAACAGAAGTGTTTAATTACATTCCACACATTTGGTATATTTACTAATCAGCTTCTTATGTGATGTCAGTTTACTCTGTATTGATTCACAACAGTGTTTCTCCCAATAAACTATAATGTGTAGATGGTGTAAACCATAACGTATTATTGGGCAGCACATAAGTGCTATGTCTATACAGCCCACAAACCCACAGGAACAGAACAGCCACACCTGGGAAAGCTTCGATCCAGCACATCAGTGATGACTCAGAGTATGAGGAAGAAGAAATGCTACAAGAAGGAATTAAAAACCCAACAGCACCTCAGAAAGAACCGGGAGAAGGTGACATCATCCTGACTTAAGCCACGTGGATAACAGGTAGACTGACAAGAAAACTGTTCCATGGGTTAAAAGTTACCCTAGAAGGTCAAGAATTGAAAATATTTGGAGAGAGAGAGAGGTTGTTCCATTCAAATACTGAAAGATCAGTAAGGCTTAAGATGGATTTCCTCTTATATTTTTCTGTTAATATTTACAGTCCTGAAGAAAACCAGGTGCAGTGAGGAACGCTAGGAGGGAACTAGTTACAAAACAAGGTGTCTAACCCCTAACTGCTTTGGTTCTGCTTTAAACTGCTGCCATCTCGTGGTCTTGCTCTGCATCACCAGGGCTCAACACATGCAACAGTCCAAAGATGAGCAATCAGTCACTAGGTCCGATTCACAAATTACAGGAAAAGACAGCATCAGGAAAAACAAACAAACAAAAAGTTTGTCCAAGACTTCAGAGAGGCTCAGCAGGTGTATAACAGACCTAACCATCTCACCTATTATCCACTGCTGCTGCTGAGTGTGAACTGCCTTCTGCAGTAACCTGCTGTCCTGCGTACGAGCAAGAGTACACAAAAATCCTGGGATGTCATGCTGAAACTCTGTTTTGTTAGAAAACGAGGATTATGGGATGACCTGCTTTCTGAGTCGCACTATACCAAAGTTACCAGCAAAAAAGGCCCTCAGGACTGAACAAGTCTAGCAGCACACTGACAGCCCAAAGCAGCCAGGTGCAGGCGTATATCCATCTAGACCTGGTTCTGCTGAGCTTTACACAAGGAAATGTGGAGTGAAAAAGGAGAAGTGCTTGGCTTAAGACAGCTCCGGGAAGAAATGAAGGTTCTCTCTATGGAGGGAAACTCTTTGGCAGGATCCCAAGTGACAAAGGGCGGCCACAAGCACTTCAGGTCCATCTGTAAAATGAGATTAAAGACTTCGTCCACAATCAAACTTCTGCAGTGTAACCACCCCGTAACTGAATCATGCCCTTGTATGCGTTATGGGCCCATCGCCTGCATGAGGTAAGACATCTCAGATAACTCAACTGAAACGCCGTAAGCCACCAACCCATCTGGCAACTTGCTATGTATACCCATATCAATACATATGCAATTAGAAGCTTTAATTAATTCATCCAGGAGAAACTGCAAAGCTACCAGAGATTTTTCAGAAAAAGCTAGTGAATTGCCAGACTCGGGTGTCAGTCCTTTGATCACAACTACAGCCAGCTCAGCTGGAAGGGTGCAATCCTGCACCTCTTCAGAAGATCACTGTATTACTGTATTTGAACGAAGGCCGGATCCTGACAACAAAAAGCTCAGATAAAGGGCAAAAGCACCTTGGCCGTGCACCTCAACCTGACTTCAAAGCAATGCCCTGAACACCCCCAATCTCTGCGCACACTATTCTATGATAATAAACTATTAGTCCAAAAATATGAAAAAAAAAAAAAGTTTGACAAGGTCACCTCCATCTTAGTCATCTTTATGGTGAGGGTGATTTGAGCTGATAGAAACATGCACCCTGATCTCCACACAATTACAAGGCAATTAGCAAGCCACAGATGGAGTTGTTAACTACCCAGCTAGAATGGTTAGTTCTCACTCACGTGCTACAGGCAGCCAATTACAAAACCACAATAAAACCCTTCTTGAAGACTCTTTTTCAACAGGAGTTTTTTTAGCTCCCGCTCAAAATCCTCATTTTTCAGAAGGGAGAACAAGTGTGGATTTCCCGTCTAAAAAATTCTGCTTCATTAACTGTCTGATGTTGCCTGTTTCCACAAGTCATCAAAAGAGGAGAAACATTTATAATAATATAAATATGAATGTGTTTAGATAACAGGTTGCATGATGGAGATGCACCATTTTCAGAGGAATAGGCCATAAGAATAGATCCATCTGTACCACTCTTTTCAGTAATCTTGCTTTTGATACCGATACATAGATTGTACTTAAAAAGACCTTCCAGGCAGGGCCACATTCCACCTGATCATGGAGAAATACTTTATTAAATATCAGCTTGCACACAAATATAACTTATCTGGCAAATGCAATTCCTGGTCATCAGGAACCCCCACCGGAATTTCACATGGAAAAAGCAGCAATGAGCTGGACAGTTTGACTAGGAAGATGAGCCTTAATTAGGGGTGGATAGTTCCTGGACTTTTGAGGGAAAAACTGTACCACAAAGGCATGAATTTCAAAGGGGACCAAAGCAATAAACTGAACTAGAAGGAATGTCTGTATTTACTAAAAATTGTAACTGGGTTAAATATTGCATTAAGTCAGCAGCTATAAGAGCTCCAAACCTGATAAAAATCTCTCCCCATCCACCCTTAAAAAGCAATAATATAATACTCTGTCTACAGTTAAAACCTGGGAAACAGTACACTGAACACCAGCCACGTGATCCTCTCAAAGTCTGCAGATCTGAAAACACACCATAGGCCTCTCTCTCCTCTTCATCACTACCACTCCTCCAAATTGTATTCTCCTGCTGTGACTCCTCAGCTTCAGGAAGAGCAGGTGAGTACAACGTGAAGTAGGTACTGTTATCCCACACAGTTTCAGTAGCTGTAGAGCCACAATCAATTGCAGCAGCTGCAAAGGTTTTGCTGTCCCAGCCCATCCTCATTACCACCAAGGAGCTCATTAGTTGTACTGATGTTTTATTAGGAATCCCTATGCTACTTCAGTGGTTTATTTAGCAAATGGAGCATACACTGCTCTTTGGTATTTCTCCTCTTCTCTCCATTCATTTAAGTCAGTATTAAGTTAATGTGCTTTTGAAATAGATATCAGTGCTCTCGTAACAGCCAATTATTCATTTACCAAAACAGTTAGTTCCATAGAGATCAATGAGCAGAAAGGGCAAGCAAAACCTTATCAATTTCTCCTGAAATACCACATCTTTTCAGCCTGAGCTCCTCAACTCACATCCAGGTGGCTGTAATCAGTGGCAGAAAATTAAAGAGTCAGAACCAAGGCTAGGAGAAAAGTAGGTTATAACCCTTTGCGCAGCAGACTATTGCTGCCTGGGAGCTTGTGAATGCCAGGGGCCAGCATTTAAGTGGAACTAAAGCAGCCTAATCAAGTACTTTCAGAGGCTGCAAGGCACAACCTCAACATTAAATTAAAAAAAAGCAGGTGTTTCCCTATAGGACTCAAAATTGCCTAGACTGAGACAGTGTCTTCAAGTAGTCATGAATATTCATGCAGAATCCTGGCATAAAAAAAAATTAGGGGGGCATACAAAAAGAAGAGCTTGTAAAAGAGCCAGATATCAGAGGCAATAGGCGCCTGTATCTTCTGATAGGCACCACTGCTCAGACTTGTGCATGTGAAAGTCAGATACCTTTAGTTCTACTGTCTCTAGAGAGCTAAAACAAAAACAGTCAGCAGCCTCCACTCTCCTACTAAAGGGGACAGTGCCTTACCACCTGCACTTGACTTACCAAACCTGCACAAAGACCGTTATAACAGGACAGCAATTTGCTTTATGTGGTTTGATTCATGAACCATAGAAAGCGTTGTTAGACCTGCCCTAATAATGTGAAATGATGTCTTTAAGCAGAGTCAAGTCAGATCTGTGCTCTAAAAGAGCTAAAAAAGTAGCGGTCATGTGCTTAAACTCTGAGTTAAACCGAGCTGCAGAAGTTTTCTTCCCTGCTAGGAGTTACAATGGTATCAGTATGCTCACTGGATTCTGGCAGATCACAGGAAAAAAAATACTGAATGAAAGGATTATGCAGAGAGGCACCTCAATCCACTATGCACCATCTTTTAGTTACAAATTAATAGTGGAAGATGTCTGGCGCAGAAATGGATCCTTCACCAACCCTGATGAAATACTGATTTAGTAGGTAATTTACTCCTGTGAAACTCTTGGTCTTGATCCCCACCTCTGCTCTGAGGACTCATTTGCCTTTATTAAAAACATAAGCATTGATTTTCTCCACTCATTACAGGCCAGTGGATTTATCTGCATTAGTGAATGAATTCATCCAACCTCTTATTCCAGGAAGAGCCAAAGCCTGCGGGAAAGCAACAGCTACAAGCTGTCACCAAGGTAGCAGCATCAAGTATTTCCTGATCTTCTGATTCATCTGATGAGGAAGTTAAACTTTTGCTGCAGCACTCAAGACAGGCAAAACAGGCAAAAGCCCAAACAGATCAAAGAACAGAAAGCATTTCTTATTTTCTGAGGCAGCAAGTGTTTTCTAACCAATGCATTTATCACAGTGCATCAGTTGCAGTTAAAAGCCCTCACATTTCCGATTATCTGCCCATTACAAACGCATGCAAAGCGCTGGAAGCACCGATACATTACCATGGGGTTGGAGTCTGCAATCAGGTCACGCAGAGAATCCAGAAATCCTTGGTCCTCCACCATCTGGGCATTGATGTCATGCAGCTTCGCCACACAGACAGCTGCGGTCTTTCGTACATAGGGGTCTTCATCCTTCAGACACTTGCGAAGAGGCTCACACAGATACTCTGTGATCTTGTCCACCCTGATGCATCCCATTGTACGGACGGCCAGAGCACGGATGAGAGGGTTCGGGTCTTCACAGTCCTGCAAGCAGACAGAATATGCGGTAAACAAATCTGCATCACTAGCCACTGATATCTTCAGGATGTTCTTACTTCAAACAAAAAGCACTTTCTCTGATTACATGCAAAAAAAAAAAAAAAAAAGGCAATTATTTCAGATCAGGGATAAAAGGTGGAACTTACTGGTTCACAGAAACATTCCACACCATCTCAAGATGTTTTCAGACTACTACAGCTTGTAAAATACTAAAACTGTGATCTTGGCATGCCTTGGTTCTCCCCAGCCAAAGCTTCTTTCAACATGATCTAGCAGTCAAATCCAAAGTACAGCTAAGTTAGAGAGGCAGCTCTCACCACCCAAAGGCTAGCCAAAGGCAACTTTCAGACAGAATAAAATACTGGTTTCCAGCCTTACTGGCTTAAAGGAGAAAGAATATAATGGGAAAAGTCAACAATTAAACACAATGCAAACATCATCACGGTCTGTTTCTCACAGGCCAACAGTTCTAGACACAAGCATCCCTTAAGTTTGCAACATACGAAGCACTAAGCAAAGGCTACTCTAGAGGTGCTTTTCTGATGAGAAAAGAAAAAACAAAACAGAAGGAAATCTAACACTTTATACTTCAAGCCTACCTAATTTTCCATGCATCTAATCCATCTACATCTGAGCAACACTCCTCCAAAATGAGGCTGTAAAAGGATGGATGCAGATGACCCACAAAAGCATAAGGTGCATTTACCTTTCACTGTTTACATTTCCTACAGCTAAAGAAACACCTGAATGTGTCACTTCTAACACATACAAGAGAAGTGACATCTCTTACCAGTGCATTCGACACCTTGAACAGTGAACTGCCTGTGAAGTGCTGAGCTAGTGCAGACTAGTGTCAACACTTTCTCTTTACTAACACTTGTCCCTCAACTTGCTAAAAGGGACATTAGATATTTCCTTGCATGGAAAAGCACGACGTTGGAAAATACCATGTTTGTTTGTTAGTCCATTCTAACCGAATTACATTTTAAAGATATGACAAACAATACTATTCTCTCCAGAGAGGAAGGTAGGGACATCTTCTCTGGCCAGAAGAGCAGACCTGCTCTCAGCCGAGGTCTTCTCACCTCTTTCAGCCTCAGGCACCACAACAGAAACTTAAAACATGATCAGATTCCCCGGTGTCTCAGATTTTGTAACTCTAGGAGTTACAGGAGCCTCAAACTTTTTCTAAGCACTGGATTTTAATTTACATAACGTGGGACTGAAACAACATTTCTTAGACAAGGAGACACAACTTGACAACAGAATTAAAGGCAATACAGTGATCAGGCTGTTATTTTGCCAGTGAACCATCTTTCAGTTTCACCAGAGATAAAGGTTTTCCACACAGAGCACAGCTGAAACATTCAGCCAAGAATTAGATATCCATATGACAGAGATACTACAAAGGCTGGAAGACGAACAATACAAAATCTGTTATCCAATACCAGAAGTTGATCTTTAATGATGATTAGTAAAATGATAGAAGCAGCTTTTCCTGGAGCAGCCTCTCTCATAACCACTTACAGAGCTGCTTAAGTCATCTCCTCTGCAATAACTAGCAGCAGCAAGTGAGAGAGAGGCCCCAGACCTGTTGGATTCAGCATGCCAGCTCCTTATTTTCTGCTCCTCTATAAGCACCCCCAGCCTAGAGACTCAAGTACAAAAGCAGAGATAAGTAACAGCTCAGAAAGGCTAACAGACAAAAGAGATGTGGTGACAGCCACTGCGCTGAACCATTTGCTGATGAGCCGCAGGAGCAAGTTACCTTCACAAAGCTGTTGACAGCCATAATGGCCATATCAGGCTGACTTTTGGCGTAGTTCATGAGGTACAGGTAGACCAACTTCTTCAACTCCAAGTTGTCGGTCTGCATGCAGTTCACAACATCAGGAAAGAGTGAGCTGGACAGACAACAGTAAGCAAGAACAGAGAAAAAGGAGTGAAATTACAGGATATACAAAGGGGTAGTAACAATAACAAGGAAGCCAGGAAAAGTGGAGTTCCACTCTAGCTACCCTGACGTCTAATGAGAGGTCAGCTTCCCTCCCAAAACAGTTTACAATGGCTTTTATAATAGCTTTATCATTTAAACACTTCTAGGGCTTTAACATTGGTCAGTTCTAGAACAGATGAAAGCAAATGCAATTTCCTAAAAGTGTTTCAATTGGGGAGTTTGCCGAATGAGAAAACTCTACCATGCCAAGCCTGGAAATGAAGCCGCAAGAAAAAAAAAAAAAAGCTGCTTCAAAATGTTTTGGTAATGCAGGAAATTTACAAAAAACCTGCCAAATTTCAGCCTAGTAAACTCTAGAGCAATTAGGAGCTTAAACGCTGACAAGCTGAGTTTCACTCAAATATCAAGTGGCAATCTGTAAAGAACACAGGGTATCTGCAGCTCTCAGGTGTGCTGTAGAGATCTAAAGGTGAAGGGGAAGTGCTTTTGGCTAAAAAGATTATTTTTTCTTCCTTCCAGTTTATCTGTTCCTTTATTCTCCAGTGAAGTCATGATGTTAAATTTGCAACCTCATATTAATTTCCGTGGCAACAGACCACACTGCCATGAATCCAGGACTACTGCAACTCTGTGGTAGACTCCAGTAACGGGAATAGCTGGAAGGGAGAAAGCATTCACTCAAGCAGGTTTTTCTGGTTGCCCCAAAGACAGAAAAAAGCATTGGGGACCATACTGCAGAAGGTAAATGCCCGTATCCTTTAGTCGCTATAAGGCAGAGTTTTAATTTAAAAATCACTCTTTATAAAAATGTATCTTAAATTTATGCTATGACAAGTAAGGCTAAGAAAAACACTTGGAATTACCTTTTTAACACTAAAACCCAGGCTAGCAAGCAGTGAGAAAAGATCATCTAAAGTGCCATAGAAAATGGTTGAATTCTGGATGGATTTTTAAATAAAAAAGGCTAATATGCACTTAGCTAAACCCGCACTGAAAACGGTTGTTTCTTTTGCTTTCAGTAACAGGAAGGACCTCGAGAAACCTGTTGACTCAGGCACAGCATAGGCAAGGACACAGCCAGCCTTGATACCCAGACAAGATGAAAAACTCAGAGCTGTTCCATGGAGATGTGTGCCACTACAACTGAGTCCCAGAAGAACCAGAGCTGCTACAGGTGAAAGAAAAGTTGCTTTTACCTGACATCTTTCCCCACGGTCATGGCTGCAATAACCTTCTTTACAGCTTCTTTCCTCTTCTCCTTCTTTTCATTATTGAGTTCCGCCTTCAGTTCAAAAATCTCTCCTGGCAGAAGACAAAACAGATTGAGCCTCTTGGGAGAAGAAAAGGGTGAGGCTTTGGGGATAGCTCAGAAGTGACTTTTTACTTTCCCCAGCCTGTTGTTCCCCTAAAACTGGGACAGCAGCATGTGGAAGATGTCAGACCTTATGGAGAACACAGTTCACCGAGAAGCAAAGCTGCAACACTCAGAGAATGATATGGGCTCTACTTCGCTAACAAAAAAAGCGGTTAACAAGAACCATGCTGCATGTTGCAGCTCTCCCACTTCTAGAACATTAAATCACATCACTGTAGCGTCTGTTTCTCAGAAGCAACTATTATATAACCAGGACGAAGAGACGCCAGATTAGTGCCGGCAAGAAAAAAAAACAACTAACTTAACTAGGAATTTTGCCCAGACTTTTTAACTTTTGCTCATCATCGCCTGCTTTCTGCAAACGCAATGAGAAAACAGCAGACTGCAGCGTAGCCTAAATGTCGTGATACACAGTGGCAGAAGCAGGAAAGTACAAATTTAGTCCAGTGGAATAAATTCCTTCTAAGCTAGAAAGACAGGGCTACTACTAACAAAAGCAGCAAGTAACACAGTTCACCTGGATTCTGAGGTTGCCGAAGCAGCCTTTTCCATGATGCTAATTCTTCCAGATATTACTGCATGGGAAGTCAGTTCAGGCTGGATCACAAAAGTGGCAAAACAAGTTTGCAAAATAAAGCAACGTGTGCAAAAGACAGCTTATCAGGGTTGTTCCAGACAGAGCGAGTGGTGCAAGAAGGATAATGCTCCCAATTGGCAGACAGCTTTCTTTCCCCAGGAAGGACAACAAGCAGTATTCCCACTGGAAGCCACAGGCTGAGGACATGTTACAAATATCAAAACATCTCTGCCAAAATACATTCTAGCCCCTAACCTTCGATTCCTACACACGAATACCACTTTGTCAGATCAGCAGCACTAGTTACTGAAGAGCCTGGCACAAAAAGACTAACAGGTACTTTAAAAAAAAAAAAAGATAAGTTACTGTTCTGAAGAATGCAGTGCAGTGACTACTCGTCATACCTCCCGCCTGCGAAAGAGATGATCACATTACTCACACCGAGACAGTGCCCCAGAGCAGAGCTGAGCCGGCAGCAGCAGCAGCGTACTGTACTCACTACAGCTCCAACAGCGCAGGCTGGCCTCTCGCAGCCGTCCCAGGAAAATCTACCTGATGCCTTAGGACTGAACTTACAGATAGAGTTGTTCCTTAGAAAGATGTGAACTGCATTTGCTTAATTTATGAGCTCGTTCTGAAGCTTAATGGCACGTAAATAGATCAACATTGTAGTTTTTTCACTGGCAAGCATTCATCAGAAACATTCAGCCATTCTGAAAAAGAGAGGTTAACGCGAACCATTTTCCACATCTACTGGAGAAAGATGAGCAACATCGGGCTTAAATTGCAGCCAGCAAGAGTTGGGATAAACACTGTTTTGTTTAAGAACAGGTTAGAAAAAACCCTCTGCCTGGAACACTTTCAGCAGAACAAGTCCCTCCACTGAAACAGGTGAATGGGTAAAACATCCCCAAAGATCCTTTCCCATCTTTCCATTTTTAATGGCAGCAGTTTGTCCTGAGGTGAGGTGACCACCACACCTACAGTAAAGCCAAGGGAAAGTCAAACAGAGCGCTACAGCTTTGGAGGAAATGGCAATAGGAAATCCCATTATCTTTGCAACAGCTTGATGTAGAGATACACACTTATACCTTAAATATTAAATGCCTCTCAGTCAACTTAATCCTGTGATGCCCAATAGAAAAATCATCCTCAGTCTTGAACTTGTTAGTCCATAACTAAAACTTTGCCTCTGACCAGATCTGTGCTCAAGTCCCAATGTTTTCTTCTCTGATCCTTGAAAAAGCAGCAATTTGGGTCATTTTGTGCATCACAAAATATAAAACATCAATTTTGTCTTTTGTCACCATGTGACCTACTTTGGAAGTTTCTCCCTGGATGATTAAGATGAGAAACAGGGACAGAGCTAACAGAAAAGCACAAATTCTTCTGCACGCAGTTAAAAAAGCTGTGTAAAAATAGCCACCCACCACCTCCAATCCACTGCACCAGCTTAACACTAACCTTTTTTATTGGTCGTGAAGTATTTGGAGTCCGTCATGGTTCCAGTTCCTTAAAACACCTGAGAATAATAAAAAAAGAACAAGCAGTCAAACAGCATTCGGAGCTGACAACACCCAGTTTGCAAGGCAGGAACTCAGAGAAAGGACGGTTGGTGAGAGCATAACATAAGGGAAGAAGCAAACGCTTTACATCCACATGCACAAGTTTCACAATCTTCATTCTGCACCTGCTGCTGATGTTACTTGGCAAACCCAGGGATTTAAAGGGCTCAGATACACAATGTTAGTGGAAACACAACAGCCTGAGGCGGACAGGCTGGAAAAGCAGCGGTGCTCAGCCCAGCTTTTTAAACTCTCAGTCACGGAAGGGAAAAGGCGGGTTTTAACTCCTTATAATCAGCAGATCTTGACACGTTCTACAGCTGTCCTTCCCCTGGGTACACAATTTCATTTTCCAAAAAAAGCACTGCACATTTAATATCTCGACTGGAAGCGAGAAGTCCATGTTTCAGACAAAGGAAACTCAACTCCCCCTAACGATACTTTCCTGTGTTGCATCCTGATGGAAAGAACAATTAACCCTCCTTGCAATACCCACCCCGAGGCCCTTTCATATCTTTCTCTTCTTTTGTTCCCAGGAGATGCAAAGCAGGTTTTTTTTTTTTTTAAAAAGAAAAGCCATTACTTTTCAGTCCTCTCAAGCTTGAAATGGAAATCTTTCTCTGCCAAGATCTGACACCCCACCTCTGACACACACACAAGCTTATTATTTCAGTGTTACACTGCATTTTTATGGACAGAACCAAAAAATGCTGCTGGGCCAGCAAGTGCTTAGCAGAGCCAAGAGAACGGTCTCACCAGCACTCTCTTGCTTTGCAGAATCATATTATTAACACCTTAGAATATAGGGATTGTCCAAACATATCCGGATATCCATCATTTTATTCTTACAATTGCCAGCTCTGTGACAAACGTGATTCAAACTGTTTTCAAGTACTGGCTGAAAAACAAGCGTGAAAGTCAGCAGTTTGACCGTTTTTGAAAAAACGGTCTGCATGAGCACTAAGAACCTATGACCCTAAAACCATCCCCATGAAAGGGGTTTCCTTCCTCTTTCACTCTTTTTCTATCCCCCCCCCCCAGTTCCCCTTCTCTTGTACATACTTCCATGACCTTAAATGCTACCAGCAAAGCAGTAAGCCAGCTGTTCCCTAAACTCTGCCTGTCTTGCCTCCAATCCTCGCAGGTCTTGCTGACTCAGCAACAAAAGGACAAGCTCAGCTTTGAACTCCAAGACACTGCCCAGCTGCGCAACCAGCTTGCTGTTTCTTCGCACTTTCTTTCCTCATCCCTTAACCAACCCCAACACCACTACCATTCTTTCCCCCCCCACACACTATCCACCTCAATCAATTTAATACCTCAAGAGTTAAATTCCCAGCAGCAGCAGCTGAGGGGTAAATGCCACTATTTCTACCACCTTCAACGTGCTCTACAGCATGGCAACACAGAGCAGCTATAATCTCGTCCAACTGCCATGCAACCAGATGCGAAAGAACCTGTTGCTTTGCCCCGGAGCTCTTGCCTGCCCTGTGCCTGCGTGGTTACTGCCTCATCCCAATTAGGCAGTATGGGTTTAGTTTGATTTCTTCTCCCTTTCTGCTCCTGCCAAGCTGGAGGGCAAACTATGCCTGAGGACAGCTCTGGAAGCACCTTCCTCCTGCAGGAGAGGTTCATCCTCCTTCCAAAACAGAGGCTGGGTTGGGAAAGCCCACAACATTGCAATCTTTCCAACAACAAAAGTCACAGCATCACAAAAGAAAAAGCTGTTGTGGGTCTTGTTTTATAATTAAAAACACAGCCCACGTTCAGCTGCAATGTTATTGCTGACACAGTCCTTCAGATTTCAGACCAGCTTAAAAGATGATTTAAATGTTTTCCTCTACTAGAGTACTTGGCACGATGCCATGCAAAAGGCATTGAACATAGCCTTGCTGTTCTTCGTTTGCATTGTACGTGGATTTGTCAGCATGGGTCATACCTCCCAGCTGAGCTAGTCCGATATTGTTTTAACAGTGGCCAGAACAGCAGATTATAGAGAAAATCCGGGGGGGGGAACAACAAAAAAACCCTGCCACCCCACACCATACACATCACCCCAGTCACACGAAGCTACACAGAGGGAGAAACCTTGCTGAATTTCAGAGATGATCTTTAAACCCCAAAGCAGGACATTTCACCGTTTTTCTAACTTCAGATCACATACTTGGAAACACGAAGAAATCTAGAAACACTCGGACAAGGCTAAGCACAGCGTAAGTCTTTACAACCTGTTTTGATAGAGGGAGATAAGATCTGACCATATTCCAAGTGCAACACAGGAGAAAGCTCTTTTTCTCCTGAGCACACAGATTTTTGCTTCGTGTATGTCAGAGCTTGCCTTGCACATCGTTCAGAGACAGCCTGCTAGCAGTACTGGGTATTACCTCATCCACTAAGCAAATTCAGCATGGTTTACAGCAAGTCCCAGATGAAGGCCAAAAACAACAGCCCAGCTATACAAATAGCAATGTTTTAAATAACTCGAGAAAATGCCAGCTACTTGTACATAAATCTAAACTGAAAAGAGCCAAGATAAATTACGACATCGTGAGCATCCCTGTATTTTAGGGGAATATCGACATGAGATTCCTCCCTCCTTATTACCGTTCTGTGTCCAGCACTTGCTAAGGTGGAAACAGGTAAGAGGTGTTCAAGCTGACAGCAAAAGGCTCCTGTGCCAACCCCAGCAAACAAGAAGAGACAAAATAGGGGAATTTCTCCAGAAGCTCTGGCAATGCTTAATCCTATAAGCACTGGTTTGACATTTAAATGTAGACTGAACCAAAAATATGATTAAATGAAAAGACTAAGGAACCATCATAACTGGAAAGATAAGCCTCCTCAATCCAAAACCACACAGAAAACTGCACCCTGGGTCTGACGAACACCTGCTTTGCCCCAAGCATGACTCCAACAACAGCCTGACCAGCTCCCCACCACTGATTTCACACAGGTGTAAACAGGAAGGTGGCAGGTTTAAGGCCTCAGTATCAACCCAATCTTGCTAGCATTGAAAGAATCCAGCGTTAAACTGGGGATCACTTTAGATTTAGGGGTTCAAGCTGGTTCTACGCTCCAGCTGGTGCCACCACCTCTTATCTGCATCCATTTCACCTGCAAAGCCTCTGGAGTAGTCCCACCACAGCCTAAGCGTGGCTCAGGGCCGCCAGAAAATTAAACAGAGCGACCAAACACGGATGGCAGCACCTCAGCTTCAGAAACCCGCAGCCCTAGCAGCAAGTGCTAGAGCCAGGTAATTTGTTTCCATCTTGGGAAGCAAACACACCTTTGGTGCTCCCCACCTCATTCTCAAATGCCCCGCGGTTCCTATCACCTCCTCGCTCCTTGGACCCCCGTCCCAGCTTTGCCACCAGCCCCCCACTCCTGCCTCCAGCCTCAGCAGGACTGGCAGCCCCTCCACCACC